>CANSNZ010000989.1:4797500-5365000 GCA_947646795.1 Beta lomatogona | reverse complement strand
TAACTTGTAAATTAAATGTTGCAATAATCTTGGGGTGCATAAGAGTAATTTTCGTGCAAAGTAAATGTTGCAAACACTTTGGGACAAAAGAATGAATTCTAAAATTGAAAAATTACTAAAATTACTAACTTGTAGTGGCTGACAGATTTTCTTGATATTCTACTGAATTCACAAAAATGAATAGTGGGAGAACACTCCAATAACAACTAGAGAAGCAAAACAAAGTACTCCATTTGTCAAGTGTACTATTATTATTATTATATTGCTCACGGCTCACCTAATGTGGTTTCTCAATTAATTAAATCTCCACCATCAATAAATGATCCAACGGCTTACATTTCTAGATTCCAAAACTAATAGTACCATTATACTACCATGCTCATATTGGCTCCCTACTATAAATACATGGCTCCAAACTCCCAAAACTTACCTCCAAAACTTCATTCTTCACTACCAATTACTCCCAATACGTGGTAAGAAAAAACTAATCTAATTCTTCCCAAACTTGAAAACCTAAAACAAAAAAAATCCAGGGAAATTATTATGGGAGGTAGTAGCAGCAAGCAATCTAGGAAAGCTAATTCCAGGAATTACAGGGATGAACCACCAAGGAGAAAGGTGTTCCCTAGTGATGAAGATAGAGGTTATTGGGTGGCCGAACCCGGTATCGATCGTAAAGCTTCGGCTTTCATTGCTAAGTTTCATGAAGCTCGTAGATTTGAAGCTCAAACTATGGCGGTTCCTAACAACTGATCATCATCATCAACTTCATACTACACTGTTGTGTGTACTGTTCCTACAAGTTACTCTTGTCCCTCTTGAAAATAGATTTTTCTTGTTTTTCTTTTTATATGTTTAATTAATATACTAAATGTAGATGTTAGAGTGAGATATTATTAATAACATTATTCATGTTATTATATGTATGGATTCTGAATGTCATTTGTAAATTATTTAAGATTTTCTCTTTTTATATTAGATCCTTTTTTTTCTAACATGTTCGAATAATATTGCACATGTGATATTATACAGGTGGTGTTAGTGTAACTATAGTCGTGAAATATATTTATGATATTTATCATATAAAAAACTCATATTTATGTGTTTGAAAATGTCAGTACCACTTAATAGTTTAAAGATAATAAGAGACTATTCAAAGTGCTATTTAAGCTATGCCTAAAATGAGGAGTGAATGATAATCTAAATTATTTTTACAATTAGTGATATTGTAAAACTGTTTCCGCAACATATATACCTAAAGTCTCATGATAAAAAAAAAAACTCATCTATACCTGTTGGAAAATATCAATACCTGTTATCTAAATTAAGAAGACTAAGAGACAAATTAAAGTGTTATTTGATTTAACTAAGGTGATTAATTTCGAAACGTAATTAGCTGTAGATTTAGATTATTATAGTAAAAAGACAAGCTTCATTCTTATGCTAAACAGGAGAACAAAGTAGCTTTTTAGGTCATAGAATCTTAAAGACATATGTTGAGAGGTGTTACGTTGTTTCCTTTGAACATTATATTTGATTGTACCCAAAGTACGTACAATTCTTTGACACCTTTACTTGGGATGTTGAACTTCAAGTGTTAGCTACAACAATCCATTTTCCTCTGTGTTTCTTTCACTATTTCACTTTTTGAAATTTCCTTTCTGTTACCACTTTGCCTAGATCACTTTAATGGAATTAAAATGATGATTTTATACATACATGCCATATTTTGAAGAAGATTTCGAACCAAAATTAAACTATGCATATCTTTGAGATAAAGGAGCTCAAGTTGTAATAACTAATTAAATGATAGTATAAGATTATAATCATGAAAAGTTGATGGTGAGTGACTTGAGATTGCATATCATCTAAAGTAATATCAATCCATATAATATTGAAGGAATTATCTATTTCCATCCTCATCATTATTTTTCGTCCAATTTGTTTTATTAATCGAGGATTGTTGTTGTTTATTGTTCACCAACTTAATGTCCTATCATTGAGTAGATAAGTTTTACCTCCCCTCAAAAAAAAAAAAAAAAAAAAAAAAAGATTACTAAGTTTTACCAATTACAATAAATTAATCTTAGCTGTTTTTAGTTTTTACCATAATACTACTTCATGTGTAGAAATCAAATAGTCCATTGTTCCACATTTTGGATCCATCATATATACAAACTGTATGCATGCCATAAATTGCAATTCTTCTAATATCTAAGTCCATTGTGTCAATTCTAAAATTCTAGTTTTACCATATATTTTTCCCATATGAATTCATGCATTGTACAAACAAAGAACTGGTACATTTTATTTTGAGGGTACAAAGAACTTGTAGTTTTTTAAAATCTCTAGATAATAAGCTACATATCGAATTAAGAAATTTTAAATATATTTAAGATCATATTTCAACATTTAATCACTATCCTTCATTTTTGAACAATTACATCATCATAAAAATGTTGTTTTTATCTTGAATTCGTTGCTAATTATAATATAAAAAAGTTTAAATTATACTTGTAAATTTAGAAAATGACTTAGTATTTTACCATAAAAACATAGTCCCTATCGCATATATACTCACTAATTCAGACTCTACTTGGTGGTTACCCAAGATGATCATCAACTTAAGGAAGAATGCACTTTTAAAAGAATTTGTCATAGGTGCAATCAAAATGACGCATGAGATTATTTGGGTGGTTAAATCTTACATGTTTTATCAACCATCAACTTCATCAAGTCTAGCTACCTTCATAGTAAACCCTAGTATACAGTATACACAATTACACACACAATAATGCATGCTCAGCCAATCATGCAGATTTATTAAGAATTTTGCATCTCATATTTAGAACACTACTCCAAAGTACAAAATTTCTAATGTCTACTAAAGATACTTCACTACCACTTCCCCTTGCCCCCTTGTTCTTAGCTTCTTTTACTTCTTTAGCACTCTCCTTCAAAATACATTTATATTCTCAAGTATAATAAAAGGCAAAAAAGAAAAAAGGAGTAACAACTACACTTTTCCAGGCTGTATATGTTTGCTTTATGATACCTACATGGAGGAGAGCCATCCAAATAATGCAGCATACAAACCTTTTCAGTGATCCCCTTTGTGGTCCTTTTGTTTTGTTGCTTCCTAAATTTGTATAGCCTTGTGCTAGCTAGCTCGATGTTTTAAGCTCCCTAATATATCCTATTAATGTATCTTAAGAGCACCATTATTGATAATTAAAAAATAAGATCATCTCACTCTCTTTCTAACTTTCTCTCTCTAAAAAATTATATCACACAATCTTTTCCCACTTTCTTCTTAACAATGGACCAAAAAAAAGATCATCCCAACTACTTTTGCCTACCCAACTACTTTTTTACCCTACCCAACTACTTTTTCTCTCTCATCACCCCACCACCATTATACAATATTTTTATTATTTACTTTTTAATAATTTGAAATATTCATTACTAATTGATAAAAAATTAATTACATAAATACATAATTAGTGTTTTTAGCATTAAATAAATTAAATGCACAAAAATATTTTTTAATTTTCTTAGAGGGTAAAAGTGAAAGATATTTCATATAAAATAAGCAAAATTATAGAAAGTTAGTAAATAGCTAGAAAAAAATTGTCCAAAATATTACAAATGGGTCTCTATTTGTAGATCTCGGAAAAATAGAGTCATTGGTAATTTTTTTGGCTTTGCATTTTTTAAGATATTGCATTTTTAATATTTGTAATTGCATTATTTCTCTCTCCTGTGAGAATTTGACAAGTGTCAGATTCTGACGCGCGCGTCAGAAATCTGGTAATTTTTTTTTTTTGCTTTTTTTTCCGGCCAAAACGCTGCGTTTTGCCTAGCAGCCCGTAGCCCACCTAAAAAGGAATATTTATTATTTGATCCATATCCTGACATAAGAAGTCCAATGGGAGCAATGCTTGAAATAGCGATAAATAGGAAAAAGAGTGGATCTGCAGGGTCCCAAATGAATTGGCTTATTCGAAAAAAGCCCTGTTCTTTGGAAGATCGGATCGAATTGGAAAATCGTTAGGTATGAATATGTTAGATACCTGTGACTCGATTGGTGAAATAGTATCTCTCTCCAAAAAAGCATGTTTTTTTTTACCGACACACGAAGAAAATATTTTGTTGTGAATGAACAAGATATTGAGGAATTGTCTATACGTAAAATCATAATTATAGTGAGAAAAAGAATGAGTGATGATTGGAAAAAAAAAATGGCATGGGGTGAGTGAAAAGATGATCAGGCGTGGGAGTGGGACCCACCGATATATGGCAAAATTAATTTTTTTGCCTTTCTTCTAGCAAAACGCCTTGCGTTTTTAATCTCCACCAAAACACCTGCGTTTTGACTAGAAGAAAGGCAAAAAAATTAATTTTCGCATATCGGCGCGGGGTCCCACTCCCACGCCCGATCATCTTTTCACTCACCCCATGCCATTTTTTTTTTCCAATCATCACTCATTCTTTTTCTCACTCATTGTTAAGAGAAGACTTTTAAGATCAAGATCTTGATCTTTTTTTTCCACTCATTATTAAGGGTGCTCTTATGTAGCTACTAGCTAGTGGTTTTGCTCTATTATATTCTAATTCTAAAAAGAGTGGTATGTATTAACCATTCCTTCTATAAATTAATTGAATTTACAAAGTGATCACATTATACTGCAGCATATCATTGTCATACTGTTGTCATTATTATTTGTCTTATTTGATCTTGCATAGATGTTCCAAATTGTCTCTAATACGTCTACGTGAGAGTATACTATAAAAAAGAATACACTAATTATACACGACAATCAAATTGGGACGATACAATAAGTAAGACGATGAAATAAATATCAAGACTACGTATATCCTTAACATAGAATTAGAGGGGAGAAGACATAGTTAATGTTGGAATGCCTTGAATCTGCTATGATAGTTGACTAAGTCACAAATTACTTTTAAATATATTTTTTTACATATTACTTTAGTTATGGAAAAATTGTACTCAATTTGATGTTTAATTTGATTGATAGACATTTAGACTAGGGCTTGTTTCATTTCCACTAATAAATGGGTACATATTTAATTGTAGATCATTTTTATTATCCGTTTTTTAATATATGCGTTGACGGATTTTTTCTCACTTTAAAAATTGTGAATTATGAAATGTTTGATGTACACATTCGTAGCGAACATAGTTTTATAGTGAATTTTAGCGTTGATGCTATATTTTGGAAAAGCTAAAGAAGTAGCTTTTGTAGGTATTGTAATAGTTACGTTTTTATTCTAATTCAAGAATAAATATTTTTCCTTATTATACCAAAATGCTACTTTTGTGACAACTAACTTTAATTGCAATTATGAGTTAACGTAAAATCCTTATACTAACAACTAATTTTGTCGAACATAACCACACTAAATTTTGTAAAAAGGTGCCAAAACTTAAGTTCTACACAATATGCTATCCAAACCTCTTGGTGTAAATATCTGTTAAAACTTCCCATATAGTAGTAGATGTAAAGGTACTAAAACTATTAGCTTAAAACTTTGTATTATTATTTATACTACTAGATGGATACTACGTACTATGGTATTGGATGAAACTCACAAATGCTTCCTCCCTAGCAATAGTTACATTTATAGGTCTTCTACATTCTCCACTACGAAAAGAGATATTCCTTTTTCACAATCGAGCAACCAAACCTATTATTGTAAGAAAAGCAATAACCCCGAGGTTCTCTTAAATTTGACACTTTATACTCTTTACACCATCCACTGAGCAACAAATTTTTTTTTGCTATTATGCCACTAGATCAAGGAGCTAAAAGTACATACTATCTTTATACTTCTATTATAATTAATTAATACTTAGTTAATTTTATATTTGAGATTTTCCATATTATTCCTTCTTAATTTCAAAAGTTTTACATTCTTGACGTGATTCACGTTCTAAAATTGAATATTTAGTAAAGAGATTATAGTAAAGAGATAATGTTTTCTAGGTTATAAAAAATAATATAATGAAACTTGGTTCTAGATGTATTCTTCTTGATTGTGGAGTATGTGCTTGTGTGTAGGTACACTTTTTGGTTTAATATTGTAATTGTTAATTAACTTAATCCATAAGAAATAATTCAAATATCAGAGGAGTTTATATAGAGACAAAGAGAAATTAGCAATCAACATCTATACTAATATATTAAAAGGCGTTTCTAAGCAAGGAATGATACCACGTGACGCCTTCGCGCTGAGTATTTTATGCTATGTAATCCACATACACTATAAAAATAGAAAATGCATTAAGTAAGATTCGATCCCGAGATCACAAGCATATATACTAATGTCTTAACCACTAAATCAAGTGATACTTGATGTTATTATATCAAAGTAAAATATTAATAAATGAAAGATATAATTACCCGGGGCGTAGCCCGGGATTAAAAACTAGTTCAATCTTTAAAATGCATGTATAGATGCTTATGTGTGGAACAAAAAGTATACTTATCATTTGTAAGTTTAAAAGAATTAATAATAGAGCTTGTCGGTGAAAAATAATAAATGCATAAGCCTCGCATCATTAGATTATAATCTAGGATTTAACTTTAACTATTGAGATGGAAACCCAACCTCATAGTAGTATTAGCAATTAGCAAACCATATATATTGAGAACTGAGATAAAAGAGGCCTCCAATATTTATGGACATTTCCGCAGAGATGTCTGGTTGGCAATCAAAAAATTTACCAGATAATTCAATACAAAATTACCAAAAAAAAATTAACCCAACCCAACTCGTACCTGGACCGTTGGACGTACGACTTGATCATTCGGTCCATTTCATAATTTTTAATTGGGTTACCTTTTACATTATTTACATATTTTATTTGAATTGATCTGAATATGACACATTCATATAAATTTTTTATCGAGAGGTATAGATGATAGAAGACACTTCTTATAGTAACTATATATGTTGCTAACTAAACTTGAATCCTTCCCTCGCTTAATTACTTGGGTCAGAAATCATAACTCGACTTCTTTCTTATGTGGGATGGTAGTTACTAGTTTACACAAGTGAGCAAAAACATTAAATTAGGGTACCCCAAATTAGGAAATTACCTAATTTTATTTAACATCCTATTAAAGGGAAAAGTTTGGTTACTTCACAGCTCATAAGTAATACATACGTTCACATCCTTTCGAATGGTATGTGTCTCATCTTTCATATTCTAGATACTTACAGTTCTAGAATAAAAGAAATGGTCATATAAAAAATATTCAGTCAACATATTACTGGTAAACAAAAGAGGTTCAGATTTTCTGTCTTGCTTTTTTTTCGTGTTTTATATACTTGGTTTGATCTTCCGAGTGATATGAACCATTTGCTACCTCTGAAGTCAAATTAAACCAAGATTGAAGGGTCAAGTCTAAACCAAAAAAAAAGTCTAAACCACTCAGCTACTAATCCTACTTTCTCATTGATGGACTGAAATAATTAGAATCTTAAAATTTATGCTGAAATGACCATAATGCAATTTTTATGGATTCTTTTTTTCACCCAACAACGCAAAATGAGACAATGTTCAGTATAAAAATTCTTTGAAACTTTTTTCAATTGAAATTTGTAAGACTTGTGGTTGAAAGGAATAAATTTTAATTAGCCATGAGGTTATAGTAAAATAATTTTTTTGATACTAAATTGAGTTGGCAGAAGCATGATATGACCCAATATAAAAAGAACATAACACAACATGCGCATGAGGCTAGTATAGTTTATGTTAGGTAAAAGTTATTTGTCGAACCTAAGCTACTTCATTGGATGGGAAAGCCTGACACAGTGACACGAGGCACAAACTTCCACACAAAAGAACACGGTAAAATTACGCTTTTTAGGCCTTAATTGGCAAGACTTTACAATAGACCCTTAGTTATGTAGCAAAGCCAGCTCGATGCCATCTTTAATAGCATGCACTGTAACACAATTATCGACTTTCATCTTGAATATCAATGTAGCAGTAAGTAGACCTGCACTATTCGCAAAAAAGACATAACATGTCTATTTTTTGGTACTAACATTTATTGTTGGTATCAAATAATTAGCTTTCTGAGTACCGATATGAGATATTAAAGTAACAATAAACGATAATATAATACCAAGCAAATTTTGTAGTATGATATCTAAAGTTTCAAAAATATCAAAATCTTTTACAATATCAATATACATGATTGGTACTAAACGGTAATATATGATGTTTCAATAATACTTATTTCAATCTAACAAAAAAAAAATACTTATTTCAATGGCATAAAAATGTGTAACAAGTATTACCAACATTATGTGTTAGTGTGCAAAGTAGGTAGGTCATTATCTTGACCTCTCCCTATCAAGAATCAACGTCCTATTCCATTCCATGTGATTTATATGACTAACTCCTTGTCTAGTGAAATCAATGGATTGTTCAAGATTTTCTTACCCTTCTTTACATATATGAAACCTAGCAAAGTCATAGTCGAGGCATTTTGAAATTTAAGCGGACTTATTAACAATGGATAGTTAATTATTTTGATTTAGACTACAAAGGAAAAGAGTTCGATCATCCAATTCAAGGGGTTTGGACATCCTTAACAAATTACCAAAAACCTACATTTTTCACGGGTCAACCATCTTTCATTTTAACAAGTTATAACAATTATTATTTGACTTTAAAATAATTACCTTTTAGATTTATAATCATATTTCATTTAATATTTAAAAAATATGGCTAATATGTAATAATTATTTTTCGATATATTATCTACAAAAAATTAAATCAAAAATATATAGTAAAATTCAATTATATAAATAAATTATATTTAAAAAACTATACAACTAGTCCAGACCAAAAAATGAAACTTTGAAAACATTGGACTGAACACCGATAACTTTTCAGTTTGAACCGGAAGACGAACACCTTGATTATGACATTGGACCCTAATTTGTATATTCGCCCTTAGTATTCTCATAAACGGGTCTGAACTTATATAGTAGTTGTTGGTATACTTAAGCCTGGTGAATGTTCGATTCGAGCTAGATCATATAAAGATGAAGACTTAGTTCATAAAACAGTGCAATTGATCGATATTATTCCTTACTTTTTTTTTTTTCAAAGTGTCAAAATCAAAAGTTGAAGAGTTTAATAAGACAAAACTGATCTTCAATGTCTTCTTATATTAGTTGAAATAAGATATTTTTCTTATGTCAAAAGAATGTCAAAGTTTCTACAGAAACTGACAATCATGAAGGCCAAGCTCAAATAATCCACTTCGATCCGCAACGAGGAGATGTTTTGCAACATGAAGGTCAAGCTTCGACTCGGACGATGAGCTTCGGACAGATGTTTTTGCAAGAGGCAGTAAGGTTGCCACTGCATCCTCTAGTATCGAAGTTTTTGGAGAAAAACTGAAAGAGAAGTTAGGGGTCTCGAGTACTTCTTCCTCCTTCCTCTCCAATCTCTCTCTAGAAATCCTCAAGATTTCTTAGACTATCAATATTAGTTTGCTTTCAAGGTTTCTCTTCTCACTCCAGATAACTTTGAGCTAGCTAAATACAGTTCTTTATTCCTTAGGGAATCAGTTATGGTTATTATAATTAGCAAGGTGACATCAGTGGTTACTTGTTTAGTGGGAAGTTGAATTTTTTAAATTTCCACAAAAACAAAGAGATAGAAGTAAATATAGGGTGTTCTAAGATGAAAAAAAAAGTGATTTTAGTACAAGCTATGCGGGGAACAATAAAATCTGAATTCTATTTAGTTGTTTTGGAAGCAAGCGAAGTGTTAAAAACTTCTACAAATTCATTGGTTAACGAAAGTGGAAATGGTCGATCTATGAAATTAAGATCATTCATCTATAGCATGGATGGTAATACACTATAAGATTTCTCTGTATATATGACTCGATATATGTATGAAAATAACCACATTCGTGTGGGCACATCTTGTTTAGAGTTGAGCATAGATGATGAAAAAATGAAATAAATTAGGTAAAACAATAGTCTATTTTATCGGTCCGGACCGAAAAATCGAAATTTTAAAAAATTTAGACCTAATTAGGGCTCAAATTTGTAGGTTCACCCTTAGGCTTCTGAAATCTCAGAACTGGGGTTGGATCTGCTTCGATCAAAAGTGTCAAAATCAGAATTTGAATAATTTGATTTCGTGCCACTTAAGGAAGGTGTCCAAGTAGAAATTGGTGATTGTGTTTATTTATACATTCATCAAAACATGTTGCTGTTTTTTAGAATGTCCGAGACTACTTCTTATCCCTTTTCCTAAGAATAATATTGTTCCTTCTTAAATCACGTAGAAAACCACCATGGAATCGTCTGGTTATTTGAAACGCAATCCAACTTTCTTTTAAAAATCAGCATTGTCGAACCAGTGCTTCAATTACAGAGAATTTTGATGTTTCATTCCATAATTTGTACCCAAATCTCCCCTTCGTTCAGGTAAGCGGTTTTGGTTCCAAGGTAAATGCTTCTGGATGCCCTATATTCAAGTATGGAAGTAGGAAACTTATTGGTATTTTTACCATCCAAAAACATTCTTATCACTTTGTTATCCCGATAAAATTCCTCAAAATATTTGTTGACTATGCTCAAAATGTCCACTGTTGTTGAAGGGGATTGAAAACAAACAATTGATAGATTATTAGAAATTGGAGTGACTTGTGAAATATTTTCGATTATCTTTTATTAGAGCAATTACATTATTTTTTTGGTAAAATATGTCTTGTTATTATGCTCTGATTATGTAACTTCAAATCTTAAAGATCATTAGATTATGCTTTTTTTTTTTTTCCAAAGATTGAATATTTTTCTTAACACTAACAAACACAATTTGATTGGTCATAGGTTAATGAAGCATATTGATGAATAAATTTAGGCACGATTATCAAAATAAAAGTGTTTTATTATACAAATAATTCATACAATCCTATAAAAATTCAGTTATAGCAACTAATAATTCATAGAAATCCATAAATTTTATCGAAAACACTTAAGCCCAATTCAAAATATACAAATATTCAATAATACATGGCTTATTTGCTATTTGTTTATTTTGGATTTTTAGATCTGATCCAATCACCTTCAATCCAAATCAATCCAAAAATTAAAATTTTCAAACAAACTTAATTTAAATCTAATCCGAACATAGTTGAAGTCAAATCCGAATTACTAATTCTATTTGAATTGGATTAGATATCGGTTTTTATCCGAATAACTTTCACCCCTATTTCTAATACATCTCTAACTTGTTCCAAAATAATACTAGCAAAATTATGCAAGCGATGCATGCCTGATTTTTTTTATTATTTTTTTTCAAACATAAATTCTAACTTTTTTGGACATAAACAGGGGTAAAAATTTGAATTTTAGACATTTAAGTCAATAATTTTTTTTTGTAGCTCAATTATAACTTGATTGTCTTCAACATTTAAGTTAATTTTTTAATGTTACATTTGAGTTTGGCTTTGTTTTTTCCCCTTTTTTTTTGTAGTAGATATACTAATGGGCAATTAAGTAAATTTATAGGGGGACACCATAGCTCCCCCTTCCCTTATATAATAGAGATTTGAGGTGGAAGTAGGAGCTCATGGTAATTGGTAAGCAATTCGTAACACTTTAAGGGCAGAAAATATGCAAGCCGAAATTTGCCGAAATAAAAAAATAGTGTGTCGTTACACCATAACTTAGTGAACAAAAACTCTCATAAACTCCAACAAAAACGATATGGACTATACAAAATAATGACATAAATTTGATGTTATTTTCATGTCATTTGAATTTCTTTACAAAAGAAGCGGTGGTTATTAGGTTGTTACACGATAGGTTATGGTATATGTGTAACAGTTACATCCAAAAATTTTGTCATAAAAAAAATGTATTATTTTTATAAGAACACCTACGTGCCCCAACTCAGTCAGACGGCAGCAACACACGAGAATGCCCACGCTCATCAATCCATACAAACACTTTAAGGCCCTGTTGTTTTGGACTTATTTTCAGTTCAGTTCCGTTCAATTCAGTTCAGTTTAGTTACTATCTGCATTTCAGTTTCTCTCATTTCAGTTCAGTTCACTTTCTCTCAATCCAAAAGAACGGGGCCTAAATACTATACAACACCACTTCTTATACAAAATAAGCAAAAAATTTTAATTAATATCTGACAGTCTTTCCCACTTCTATAACACTAAAAGTCTACGCATGAAACCAAATTTTACCCATGTCCTCTACACTACTAAAGTGGGTGCGTCTTAGGTGGAACATGTTATACCATAACTTATTGTGTAATATGCGTAATGATATATACACTTCAACAAGAATGATATGGACTATACAAATAATGACATGCATCTTATGTCATTTTGTCATTTATTTCATGTCCTTTGATGTTTTTTTTACAAAAGAAGCGGTGGTTTATAGGTAGTTACACCAAAATTATGTTGTTATAGTTACACCCAAGAATTTAGTGTGGACCTAATAGTAGTACATGTAATGTTTTATTTTACTTGCAACATAACATTGACATTTTTGGCAACATATTATCTCTTTCTCTCCCCAAACACACGCATGGTCATTTTTTTCTCTCTCGATCTATGTATCTTTCATCACTTGAATTCTTGTTCTATACTTAAATGTTGCAAGTAAAATTAAAAAAAATTGAAGAATTATTTTTTTTAATGATGGTATATAATAATATATTAACATTTGGTTTAATGACTTTTATTTATGAAGTGGAAACCTTGATATTTTTGGTAGAGTAACACTATTGAAAGAGGATACTAAAGCTAAAAAAAATAAAGAAATGAGAATATAGCAGGCATCTTTTTTAAGAAGGGCTCTCCTTTCCCCTTGGACAATATACCAGGAGTATAAATCAACAAAGTAGAAAATATACCTTTTTTTTCCTACAATCACTGCTAATCACTTTTTCATTCTTTTAGTATCTTTACTTTCTGAGCTTTCTCAGCAGCAATTTGGGTAGTTGAGATTATTACATTTACATTATATTAGAAGGGACAAATTATATACTAATATTCACTATGATTAAATATTTATGATATGATGGCCCACAGGCCACAGCTACCTTATGAAAATTAATCAAGGAACATTGATTATTATGTCTAAAACTAAGCCCTTATTAAGTTGGGAACTAGCTGTATTGATTCTTTAGCTACAAATCTATATGTACGTAAATTGTCTTAATCAAGCTAAAACGTACACTACCAGATAAAACCATCCATATATGTCTAGGCTTTAAAAGATAGAAACTATCCTATATAAATGACTACTTTAGGTGGTTTGCATCTTTTGCTAATTTTAATTTGTTTTAGACAAAATGAAGTTGAGTGAAAGGAACACCATCAAATCAGCTGAGGCTGCTTTTGGTAGTCTCCACTCTCCACTCTCCACAACGGCACAAGCACATGTTATGTGTCCAACAAATTAAACAACATCCTTAGAACCATCCAATGAGAGAGCCATATATTCTTGTTTCTCATTCGAACTTGTAATCTTTCTCATTTAGCTAATTAGAGCAATTGTTTTCCCTGACAAATACTCCATCCATCCTACAAATTTTATCATACATTCAGGTGTACTGTGAACATGATACATTCAAGGATATCTTTTTGCTCATTACTCATTTGAAACATCCAAATGAGCAAAACATACTAAAAAAGAGAGTTCTAAATGAACAATTGAGCCAAAATTAGCCTTGGGTGTCCTACGCATACGCAGTACACGCGCCCCGGTGCATGATAGATAAATGAACTCCCACCGTCCTACATTAAAGGTTGTTCTATTTTATCATCTTATTTAGAGTTGTGAATTGAGTTGATAGATCGTTATGATAATTTTAGTGTGTAGGATATAAAAAAAAGATAAAAAAGAGATTGCGGAATTCATGTCACCTATATAGAAAATGATGTAATACTTTACATACAAAGTAAAAAAGGAAAATAGGGCATTCTTTTATGACAAATGGAGTAGTAGGAGACAATTACTTAATTTATATATGTTGAGTTGACCGCTTTAGGGGTTTTGATAAATGATAAATCTATTTACCTAAATTGGTTTATTATTATACAATATTTTCTTATGAGTTGCAATTATCTGCATTGTTCTTTGACTTGAAGTTGAGCTTTCTCAAAGTCTCCCCCAAATCGCCAAACCCTAGCCACCCTCAGAATTCACCCGCAGCCCCGCATGCTCGTTGGTGGCTACAGGGTTGCCGGCAAGCCTGCGTCGGGTCTCCTTAGTTCTGCGTCGGCCCCCTCCCCGTTTCCCCGTCGAGTCGGCCCCCTCCCCATTTCCCGGTCCGCTTCGTCCCCTTCCTCCGTCGCGTCGGCCTTCCCCTCCCTTCCCCGAAGCGCGCCTCCCTCCCCTCAATGCGGTCGCGTCGCACCATCGTCCCCACGTTTTCACTTCCCCGTTCCGTCGTTCCCCCAACCCTTCCCCGTGTTTCACGTCGTCTTTCACCGCTCTAGTTAGTCTCCACCCCCTTCCCCCTCCCCCGTTAGCCGTGTCCCCCCCCTCACTAGTCCTCCTCTCGTTAGTTGCGTCCTCTCCCCCTCCCTTGTCCCCTGTGATTATTGTGTGTCGCGTCTTCCCCTCCCCCTTCCCCCTTCCCCCTTCCCCCTTGTGGTGTTTGTTAGCATTAGGTTTTCCCCTTCCTCGGTTACGTGAATTTAGCTTTGTTCCCATTCCCTCCCCAGGTTCACGCGTTTATCGTTTTGTTTTATTGCGTCTTCCCCCTCCCCGTCCCTCGTTTAGTGTCTAAGTGTGTATCCCCTTCCCCTACTCGTGTTTGTAGGCCTCCCCTTCACCTTTCCCGTTGTCGAGTTGTTATATACTTGCTGCCGCCTGAGCGTCAGCCCTCGTTGCTTGTTTCTGTAAGTTAGGTCGTTTAGTTCTTAATTGTGTTAGTATGAGTAAGTTGTCTGCTTACTCAATCTGCTTGATCAGTTTGTTAATCGCCGGAGGTAGTACCTGTCTTCAAGGTGTTGGGAATGGTCTGTGTGGTTGGTTAGGGTTTATGTTTTTTGATTTATGGATTTGAGAGTGGAAGTGCGTGGCAAGAGGTTTCATGATTGGAGTATGTTTTCTCCGATTTTGGTAATCGGATGATTGTTCGAGATCTAACAATGGTAGATTTCAGTTTAGTTTGGTAATGATCTTCTCAACCATTGCCTTGACAAAAAGATATCTGAAGGCGGCTCCCCAATTTGTCAATTGGCTTTAGCGCGTCAACTAAGTTGAGCTTCTCTTTTGAAAAGGAGAAACCTGTAATACCCACTCAAAAGGGTATTGAGTCACAAAGAAAGCTAAGGTGACTCTTTCAGGATTCCCGATCCAAGAATCCAATGTGATAGACTGTCACGAGGATTGGTTATGTAGCGAGTTCCAAATCTCGCTTGTTCTTCGTTCCTCCGATTGTGAAATCAATCCACTCCTCCCTCAGCTTCCATCATTGTTATGACGTTTGTCAACCACCAACAGAAGAGCTACAACACAGTTGTCTAACAACACAGACCTCCAAATCGAGCAGTTTTATCCATGTTTAAGTTATTTATGTTATTGTAATTGTTATGTAAGAGCGAGTAAAGCTCAGTTTAGTTTCTTTGTTTTTATTTGGTTGTATTAGCATTAGGCTGTACTTCCGTTTTCACTTAATGCAAAATTTTCCCGTTGTCTCCAAAAAAATAAAAATAGAAGTTGAGCTTTCTTTTATGGAGCTCAAGAGATATTTTTCAGGATCTCAACAGAGTTTCAAGATTTAAATACATGGAGACTAGTATATTATAATTGTTATGTAAGAGCGAGTAAAGCTCAGTTTAGTTTCTTTGTTTTTGTTTGGTTGTATTAGCATTATATGTCATTGTTACGAAGCGTTTATGTTGTTTTTCATGTTTTTTGACATTCGTATGAGATCTTTTTTTTTTCCGAGCATTATGACATCTCGGTGTCATATTTATAAGAAGCTGTTTATCTAGGCTAAACCCATGCAAGTATTTACAATAATATATTTAGTGACACAAGATGAATCACAATTATTATATTTTTGACAACCTTTAGCTCCATAATGCATTTCACCCTATATAGAATTGGGGGAAGATTTGTATATTTTTGAAATATATACCATAAATGACACAAGGAATAATTATAATTTGCATGATAACAAAGGGCTGCTACACTTTGAGGGAGAGGTGGTAACTCAGTGGATTAACACCCCCAAATTCCAAGGCATTGCCCAGGGTTCGAATCCTAATCCCAACAATATGTTGAGGATTTCACTTGTGGTGGCAGTGGGCCTTTACGCCTGTTATTTTTTTGGGCTGTTTAGCCTTATACCCAGCATCTGTGATGGTTTGCCCTGCAGGCTAGTAGCCTAGCAGAGGTTGGTCTTCGGCCCAATTATATTTCCTAATAAAAAAAAGGCTGCTGCATTATAATGAAAGGACATTAGTGAACTATTATGTATAATGTTGCAACTAATAGACAGTAGAGATATTATCATTTAATTTTTTATTCCCACCTCTCTAAGATACTACTCCCTCCGTTTCTTTTTAATCTACACACTTTCCTTTTTGGTCATTTCTTTTTAATCTACACACTGTTGCTTTTTCTATTTTTGGTAACATGTCACATCTACTTTCTCTTTTTTTTCCACCCATGCATGTCATCCACTTTTTTAATATTTTAACCCACTTTTTAATTTCTCTCTCTCACTTTTCAGTTTTTCTCTCATACTTTTTACACTTTCTCCTTGGTTCTCCCCCCAAAGTGAAGTGAGTAAATCAAAATGAAATGGAGGGAGTATATATATGTACTTGATGCTCTACTAAAAATGATTTCATCAACTGGTGTACACCTTTTTTTTTTTTGATCCATATGACTATATGAGCCACGAAGGCAGTACAAAGTACAAAGAAGGGGAAGGGGGATTCGAACCTGTGACCTATTGTTCACAGCACCTCAATCTTAACCACTAAGCCAAGACATCCTTGGTTCAACTGGTGTACACCTAAACAAGCTAGTATATTTGTTCTTTTTGGTAAAAGCTAATACTTCTTGTTTTCTTGAAATTGCATCCATTTAAGTTTAACTTGCATGATTGGCAACTCAGAAGTTTAACGATTCATATTTTTATATACTTATTATTTAAAATTATAAAAGGTTAATATATTTGAAAATTGACTAACTTTCTTTTTTTTTTTTACATATTTTCCCTACCATTTACTTTTATTTAATAATTATGATGTATAGTTAACGTGAATATGTAAGCAGTACGAAAATCAAACTGTCGCGATCCTTTAAAAGCAAGGAAATGTCTTTTTTTTTTTGGCCCATGTAAGAGACTCATTCAAATTCCTTGCCACTCATAAAATAAAATAATAAGTGCGGCTAATTCTAAATTTTGGCACGTTGGTTGCCTGAAAATTCTACTTTCTGCTTGGTTTAGTCATCGCTGGTTCCTGTAGATTTTACGATGCTTGCTCACCGTTCACTCGTCTGTTCCATAATTGTAATATGGTTCTCCTTAATTATAAATATATGCCCTAATGTTTAAATGTGTAATTAATTGGAATCTTGATAAGAACTTGTGTAAGTTTTGGGTATGAAATGTTTCCAGTTTTGGGTATGAAATGTGCCCTAATTTAATATGAATGTCTGAATTTTGAGCTTTGAGTGTGCTCATGCACTTATGCCGATAGATTATGATATTAATTTGGTAATGGTGTTTGTTTGCTTATCAATTTGCTTATTGGATTTGAAATATTTCGTAGTATGCCCTAATTTTGATATGATTGTAGTTTAAGTTTTTTGTTCAATGGCATAATAAGATTTTTTTTTTGGAAAGGGCGTATTAAAAAATTTTAGCATGAGGGTTCAAGTATGAACCATATGAGATGTGTGTTTTTCATAACAATGTTTTCTAGAAGCGGCTTATCCACCACCATTAATGTTACAAACTATGGAGATAGAAAGGAATATTATGCAATAACAAAATGAGAATATTACATAATAATATTATGTAATATTGCATCAAGTGTAAAAATAAAATGTTATTTTACACTATACTAGTGATATTTTTCTAATTAATAAAATCAACATAGGGAAAATATTTTATTTTAATATAAATTTTTTTTTTGGATTTTTTTATTGTATACCCTTGAGTAATAATTTTATTTACCATATACGCTCAATATTTTCAAAGTTCACCATATATTCCCTAAGTATGTCATCACATCTAATTGTCGTTAATGACTGAAGGGCGCTAAGTCTGTCAAACATTATGTTACTTCCTCTCTTCTTCCACATTAACACTTTTTTTTTCCTTTCACCATTAATTATCAAGCCTTTTTAATGGAAGTTGTCATCTCAAAATCCCAAATTTGACTCTGAATTTTTTTCAGTGCAAAGAGTGATCATAGATCACTTAAAAAATAAAATATAAGATATTAAGGAGGAGCTAAACTTGGCATCACCACACCAGTAACATCGTTATCTAGAGTAGCACCTAACTTTGTTAGAAATTAGAATATGTCGGACGATGGTAAGTTTTATTTACTTGTCCGATAGCACGATCAATAACACACTAGTATAATATTTAGGAAAATTTGTTAGAAACCACCTTTTATAATCACTTTTTTGTGAGAAACCACCTTTTAAAAAAATTTGGTTAATTAGCCACCTTTTTGGTTCTTTTATTTGTTGGAAGCCACCACTTGCCGGAATTCGACATTGACCTCGATTTTCCGGCGTTGACCATCAGATTTTCGCCATTTTTTTTTCCAGATTTTCGCTATTTCTTCCACCTGGGATGTCGGGGGATGCGAGGGGGGGAGAGGGGCTTAGGGCTAGGAGGGTGGGGATGGTCGTGGGGGGTGTTTGCCGGTGGGTTGCAAGGGAGGAGGGGGGTTGCCTGGGGATGCTAGTGGGAGGGGGTTGCCGGGGAGATAGGGGTGTGCACAAACCGGTCCGGGACCGGAATTTAGACCGGACCGGACCGGAATTTGGACCGACCGGACCGGGCCGAGATTCGGTCCGGTCCCCGTCCGCCGAAAATCAAGATTCCGGTCCACCGGTCCGGGTCCGGTCCAAACCCGGAAAATTCCGGTCCGGACCGGTTGGACCGGAATTTCTATTGTTTAGTAAAAAAAAAAAAAATTATATGTTAAAAAAAAAATTAAAAGGTAGAAACTTAGAAAATTAAAAACCTACTATTTATTCTTTTAGGATTATTGACATTAAAATTATTAATTTTTAATGTATATAATTTATAAATATATTTAAATAAAATAAAAAAATTTTTTTTTTTAAAAAAAAAAATTCCGGTCCAAGAGGTCCAGGGACGGACCGGACCGAAAAATTCCGGTCCAGACCGGACCGGACCGGAATTATTCCGGTCCGGTCCCGGTCCAGGAAAACCCCCGGATTCCGGTCCACCGGTCCAGCCGTTCCGGTCCGTCCTGGCCCGGGCACACCCCTACCAGGAGATGCGAGGGGGAGGGGGTCTTTGGGGATGCGAGGAGGGGGGGGGAGAAGGATAAAGGGGGAAGAATGGCGAAAATCTGATGGTCAACGCCGGAAAATCGAGGTCAACGCCAAATTCCGGCAAGTGGTGGCTTCCAACAAAAAAAGAACCAAAAATGTGGCTAATTAACCAATTTTTTTAAAAGGTGGTTTCTCATAAAAAAGTGATTATAAAAGGTGGTTTCTGACAAATTAGCCTAATATTTAATATACCATGAAATATAATGAGTACAAACAAAAGTTTGAGTATCAACCTATCTAATTAACATCTATTTTTTGTTTGACAAAATTATTCATTCCAGTTTATTTGAAAATTAATATTTAAGAGTTCAAAGGAATGCTAAATAAAATAAAGATTAATATCTCATAGAAAACTTTATGCCTCTACTTCTCTTTAAAAAAAAAAAAAAAAAAACTTTATGCCTCTACTATCTACTCCGGGTCTCCGGCAACCCCCTTTTTTTCGAGGGAAGGCATAAGAAAAAAAAAAAAAAAAAAGGAAGAATAAGGAAAGAAGAAGTTTGTAACCCTAAGTCTCCAAATTTCAATTCGTAGAATTTGCTGCGATTACAAGGGAAATTCCATCTCTCTCTACAATTTACAGTCTACATTATCCATTCATTCCAGTTTTCAATTCTATCTAAAAAGCTCGATTTTCGAATTTCGTAGTTCCAGCATCAATTTTCGAGGAAAGAAATTGAAGACGATTCAAACAATTGAAGGTTTGTTCAAGATTTATCACTATACATTGTAAGTTTTAAGATTCGAAGTTTGTAGTTTAGCATTAAATATTTGATTAAGAATCTTTAAATTTTATTCAGTATTATGCTAGCTCAAATAAAAAAATTCCAGATTTTGGGGGTTCCATATGTTATTAAGGGTGAAAAGCTTGTGGAAGGCAATGGACTATGGAGTAGTGAATTATGTTGGGAGTGATTGATGTTTTGTTTTAGCGAGTAGTGTGAGTTTGGCTGAAACAATGTGGAGTTGAACTTGAAAATTAAATTTCCAACTTTATGATCTTTCGCGATGATGCCGCTTTCTAGTGGTGGAGATAAGACTGCATTATGAGCAAGTGTACGTTAAACATCGGCGCCTTCTGTCGATGTATATTTGAACATGATATCAACTACTTCATCAGATTGAGTGAATAAGGCTCTCTTCTTTTGGACTGAACAAAACTGAACTGAATAAAAACTGTGAGAGGAAACTAACTGAACTTGTCTGAACTGAACTGAACTGAACTTTCATTCATTCAGTCCAAAAGAACAGAGCCTTAGTACATATACCTTTTAATGTGCACTGCAACTCCACTAACTAGTTCGTTTACTAGGATGCTCAACGATGGTCAATACGACTTTGATCAAATGAACACCCCAATGCGACTCCACATAGTGTTTAATGCTGAACAATGATCAATTCTAGGATGGCCAACAATGATCAATACTAGGATGATCAACAATGATCAATGCTATTATAAAGTAGCTGGGATTTTGAGCAACTTGTGCTTCTATGTCCTCGAACCGAGCCTATGTGGGAACTGGGAACCATTTCATCAAATTAGTTTTAGGCAACCACCGGTTTGGGGATTATCTTTTGCACCCCGTTTTAGGAAGTTGTTCTGAAAATTGAAAATAAATATATGCAAAGTAGTTAACTTATGATGAGAACACCACTCCATGTTGCTCGACCTTTTCGAAAATTGTCACTGCCTCTCATAGTCTCACACCTATTCCCGTTCCTGCCCAAGACCACTCCACCTTGAAATGTATTGGTCTTATAAAATGACCTCTATGGTAGTTCCTCCCTATCAATTAGGTTTTATTTATTTATAGACATAGAAAAAGTATCTAACCATATTTTATATTAAATCTTCATTTTTTTATTTCTATTAATATGGAGTTTTTTTCTTTTTTTTTTTGGTTGCAGCTCAAAAAAATGACTTCTATTAATGTCAATGGCTACCATGTCCATTAGTGGTCTAATTGTAAGCCAATGATGGGTGTTAGAAAAGCATTATATTGGTGTGGAGGTGGCTTTGGTAAAATTTTCAAGAGCTTCATGACTTTGGCTTTTAGTGAAGCTATCAAGACACCTCATTTGCATTGTCTAATCTGTCGAGATTTGTTTCTAAGGCATTGTCTTTGTCATTTCGCAAGACTAAATGGAGGGTCTAGAATGGGTTAAGGTTGAAAACCTTGCCCTTTATTGTTTTGGTTATGGTGAAGCATTTCACCATAGAGATGCTTTCATTTCTATCTCTTCTTCCTTTTTCTTTTCTTCTTTTCGTTGGAGGGTAGGGGTTAGTGAGGACCGGGGCTAACTGCTAAGACACTGGCTTTTTTTATAGTGACAAAGTTGTGTCAATAATTTGAGCCTTGAGGCTCATCACGGGCAGAGTTGGGGTGGTTGGCAGGAGTCACATAATTGGATCGAAACCTCGGCTTAGACTAGAGTGTGAAATCATCCCCTTAGCCAAATGTTATGCTTGTGTGGACTAGCCGCAGTTGGTATAAAGTTGATGTATAGTTAGGACTTAAGTGTTAAGTCTAGAAAGCAATGTGACAGCATTGCAGGTGACGTCGTCGTTGACGTCAATCTGACTCAATTCTCTTTGTTGTTGGGTCTTGGGATCAAGTAATAGTTGCGTCCAGGCTTCATGCTGGTTAAAGTGTAGTGTGTGCTGAAAAATAATTTTCTTTTGCTACCTTACCTGTAACCTAAGAAATGTAAGATCTTTTAATAACTGCTTGTAATAGAAAAGTTTTTGTCTATGTGAATGATTTTGTTTGATCTTTATCGTAATAAGTAATAACTGCCTGGTTATCTCACTCTTTGTTTCAACTGTTTTTGTTCAGAATGTGACTTGATCCAAGTATCTATATCCATCTACACATGATTTGAATTCTACCAAGATACAATAACACATGGGAGATAGAAAAACCTGTAACTTCAGAAGGGGGGAGTTTGTAGCCTGGTTATTTTTTTTGTACTTTTTTCTTAATTTTTGGGAAGGAGGGACTTTGTTGGAAATGAAGACGGTAGAAGTAGATTCAACCACTGTTGAATTACCATTCAATTGTGCTACTTTTTGCTTCTCATTCAATATATTTGTTCTCCGAGTTTGCTTTTGCATCAATGGGTTATAAGTTATTCTCATAGGGTGTGTATAAATATCCGATTCGGTTGATCCGATCCGAAATTTCGGGGTATCCGATTCGGCTGACAATTTTGAAATAATTTGGATCAGATATGCAGAAAAAAATCATATATCCAGACCGGTTTTGTGATTCCCTTTCTCCACATGTTGTTTTAGGAATTCCCCCATACGGCTGTATTATCATTTCCTACACCCCCTTGGGACTTGAATTCCTCAACTTAGGGTCTTGACATCTCAATCCTATCACTACCTACTTGCACCCATGACTTTAGCCCAACTCTCATCCATAATACCACCCCTCTAGGGCCGCAGCCCCCCTCTGTCGCCATCACCAGACCCCAATCCTGCCACCACTCAACTTCATCCCTCCTCAACAATTGGACCCCAACCTTTAGCCCACTAACCACCAGCAACCCAAAGCCCCACCACAAGCGATGAGCAACCACCTGCCACACCCATCTTGTTCCTCAGACTACGCGAAATCCACGAGCAATCTGGAATATAAAAAATTCCAGATTTGATGAGAGAAAAAATCCCGGAATTCAAAATCGTTGGTGTTTAGAGAGAGAGTAAAAAATAAAACTTCAAGGTACTAGAATTGTTGGTTGCCAGAGATGATAGAACTCAAACAGTATATGCAATTCAGTAGATAGTGGAAGTGCGTATATATTGAGGATGAAGATAGACAAGAATACATTTTATTTATTTATTTTGAGGTGAGTGGAGGCTGTCAGATTCAATCTCTTACTTTAATTGAAGATACCAAACAATATGAAGGTAAATTGGTTTTGATTCCCCACTCAAACCAAACATTTCTATTAAGTTCTTTTTCTTGTTTCCTTTCCCCTCATTTCCCTTTCCCTTGTTTGAACCAAATGACCTCTAAATTCATCTTATAGAATTAATGTCAATTTCCATGGAATTGTTTTTCTCAAGAAATAAGAAATCTTGAATGAAACAAGTCCAGAGATAAGATGTTTACCTTTCTATGAAAGACATCTCATTAACTTGATGGGAGGTAGAAATTTTGTTGATGTTTTTTACTAATTGTGTATCTTATCGTCATGCCTGAACATGTCAATAACACTATGCTCATTATTTTGAGTTTTTGCTTCTTCTCAGAGAAAGAGGATGAAAGTTAACATTCTACAATGGCATGCTGTAGCTTCATGGACCTGGGATGCCCAGGACGAAACATGCGGAATATGCAGAATGGCCTTTGATGGTTGTTGTCCAGATTGCAAATTACCTGGTGATGACTGCCCATTAAGTATGTGACATTTTCTAATTCTTTTTTGTGTTGGTAGAAATAAAGAGATTTGATTTATTGGGTTTAAATATTAAGCATGGTTGTTGGCGCAAATATATTAAGCACGTGATATGCTAAGTTGATATATTAAGCATGGTTGTTACTTGTTAGTGTTGTAGACTAGTTGAGGAGTTAATTATTTTCTGGCATTAGGACATGATGTCTTTTCGCCAGGCAGGTAGTGCAAGGGGGCATTTTACTGTTCAACAGAGATGAAATAGTCATTATTGACCAAAATTTTCACCTATAGGCTGTGATACACTATCTATTGAGTCAAATGAAATCAAAAATTCTTTATAGAGCAGGCATTCTGAAGGGTTATAACTTAAATGGACTCTTTTCAAATCCTAGGGTCAGTGTATGTTCTTTTCAGACCCTTACCATGCCTTATAATAGGACAGAAGCCTCATGGATTAAGGGCTTTAGGCTACGCTTACTATTGTATGATGTCAATTGAGCGTCTTGCTGTAGTGTTGAGATTTCATTTTTCTACGGTGATGGCTTCTTATAGTTACCAGGAAAATTTAGTGATCTAATGTTTTCCTTCTAGATCTTTGATGATGTTTCTCATTTCAATTGCCCAAATGCTGCTGGTAGTCATTATCGTCTCAGCACTAGTTTATTGGAGGGACGGGTTTGGGGGAGCCCAGTCTACTAAGGTTTCTGAATCAAATGGCCTGACATCTAACTACATCCCAGTGGGATGAATAGCTTTTTCTACATGAGAATTGAGGTTCTTTTTCATTGCTGGCTGTTTTCTAGGTGTGATGGTCAATAGGTCATCTCTATGTTATCACTAGGGGATTTGTTAATAGAGATCTAACACTCGAGGTGCTTTGCCTTGTGAATTATATACAGTACATCCTTGTGGCTATATGAATTTTAGAATTTGCAAGATTGAGAAATAGTGTGAAACCATTTGTTGGTCGAATAGATTTGAAGTAATACATCAAGGAAACTGTTATTTGGTAATGTTGGTCAGAAACTCAGAATAGTTCAATTTTTTATTGGGATAATGTGTACTGAGGAATGAAGCTGAATCGTGGTAACATTGCTGGTTTGGGGACCTTAGAAAATAGCATATTGATGGTTAATTAGTGGTAAAGAAAAAAAAAAGAAAAAAAAAAATTGCGGCTTAAAAGCAGGGTGCAGGGTTGTGCATGGGGGAGCGAAAATCGCTCGGTCGTGTGGTAGAGGCAGAACCTTTTGTTCCTTCTGTCTTCAGAATTGCGCGGGTGAGGAAAGTATGAGTCTTTTCAGTCCAGCTTTGGTGATGTTACACAGTACGACTCTTTTCAGTCCAGCTTTGGTGATGTTACACAGTTGTTACGAGAGATCTTCGAGCTTGGCGCATCTCACAAGGATGGACATCGGGCAGTCTAGTGATCATTTCATGCACAATGTCCCTTGAGACCCCTGGGTCTCCTAGTCTCCCTTCTCCTTGCATGCTCTTACATTATGCTTTGAGGACACTATGCATTATAGCTTGGGGGAGAGATATAAATCATCATTTGTACATATTAGTCATTTTAGCATAATTAGTAGGCTTATTTTATTCAACTTTTGCATATAGTTTAATATTTAGGATGCATTTAGAAGATAACTTTCATAGTTAGTTGCATAGACTTGTGTTAATTCATTCATTTAGGAACCGATGAGGACAATGAATTATGCGTGTGCTTTTGAAAAAAATTAAATAAAAAGTAAATAAATAAATAAAATCTACTCAAATTCTTCAAAAGTCATCACTCTTTTTTGTTCCATTGAGCCGGAACTCAACTTCTCGCCTCCGGGATCCGCTATCTGAGCCTTTTATGAACCATCTTGGGCTTCCTTAATCAAAACGGCCCCAAGGAAAATCACACTAAGACAATGGTTCCGAAACCACTCAACTTATGGTCAAATAAACCAAAAATGCTCTAAAAGTCTAAACTATATGATAACGAGACTTAAATGCTACTAAAATGAAGACTAAAACCCACTTATCAGGGACCTTAAAAGGTAGCATATTAATGATTGATTGGAGACCGATTTCTCTCAAGTTAATGGCTGCACCCTTTTACCCCATCCACGTACTGTGCTTGTATGTCATGGTCACTTGTCACTACATGATGTTTTGTCGTGATGATATGCTGAAGCGTTAATCAGAATACAATGATACTTATGTCGAAAGATGAATACAATATGAATTTGTGGTGATGGTAGGCGTAGCACAATGCCGTGAAGAGTGAATCGTACAAGTTTAGTGCAAATATAGAAGTAGAAGAACCAATATTGTACCGGCAAGGATCATGTCCTTGATCAACGTCTCCTCTGGATGAAACCAGTTCCACAGCTCTAGAGCAGCATGCCATCATCATCAGGGAGAGAGAGAGGGCTCTGAGTAGGAATCTGTGCCCAGATCAGCCGCGACAAATTTTGTTGTTTTCACTGAGAAGTCTGTGGGACCACTTCCCTTGTTTGTGGTTTGGCACTCAAAATCCAAACACATAGGAAAGCGTATAGGGAATATGAGAAGAGAACCAAGCTTTTGTAAAAAGGCAGAAATTCTTCCGAACCTGCCAATAAGTGGCTTTGCCTTAATAAAGAGCTAGATTATCTTTCTTGTTATGAATGCAAACAAGGGAGAGGTCTCTGTGAACCCAGATGTACAATTTCATGATTGTTTGAATTCTGTTGAGTATTCCATGGTAAATCAGTGTAGAGAATATGTCGTGCAATCTTTTAGGGATCTTAGAGGATGAGAGAAGTGTCCTACCTAGAGGCGTAGATTATTGGAGGAAGCTATGAACCATCTCTAGAGTATTCCATACTGTTTTGAACACATAATTGAAGGAAGGATGTAAGTTGATAAATCCAGCAGTTCAATTTTCCCCTCCAGTTTAATTTGATGATATATTTTTGGATTCCACTTGGGATGCTTTCATCTAACATCCTATATTCTAATGCTTTCTTCAAATTTCTTATCTTATATATAAAAGAAAAGAAATTGCTTCATTTTCATTGGTTCACTACTTCATAGCTCCTCAATTCTCAAGTCCTTTCATTATTCTGCTCTTTCTTTTCTGGATGTTTGCTTAGTTTCCATTTGCTAGCTTGTCATTGGATGCTTCTTGACTAAACAGGCAAAAGATCAAAAGAGTAGAATTTTAAATCATTTTTGTCTTCTTCCTTTTTTGTTCTAGTGTGTGTTTATATCTCATAATAGTACATGTATCATGAGTTCAGGTCAATACTGACGTTATCTTCTGCTACAGTTTGGGGGCAATGCAACCATGCTTTCCATCTACACTGCATCTTGAAGTGGGTGAATTCACAAACCTCTCAAGCTCATTGTCCTATGTGCCGTCGAGAATGGCATTTCAAGGACTAAAACCCATCTTCACCAAATCCCTTGTCAACTACCTGCGAAATTGGCATATTATGTCCAAATCATGGTACAACTCTCATTCTGCCTTCCATGGCGATACCATTTTCAAGTCAAATGCCTAACGATATCATTCATGAATCATCTATGAGATTATGTGGTTAGTTTACAATATCTTATCTGGAGTAACAACTCACAAAAATTGCTACAGCTTGTTACTCCAAAACTTCCTTGTAAGTTGAAGTTATGACATGTTCAATTCTAGTTAGATGATCAAGTTTACAGGTCATCATTTTGTTTTGTATAGATTTAAAAAAAATTAGGTGCTAATTGATTGACAATGATAGAAATTTGAAATATGATTCACGAGGAAACAAGTGGGCATAATGGAGAGTGACCTACCAGGCTACCAATACTAGCCATATTTGCTTCTATTCGTCAAAAATTTGGAGTGAAGTCTCTTTCAATCCAACGAGACAAAGGAAGTGGACCTGTAATTGCTGTGGTGCCATTATTCTATTAGTGTTGGATATTTTTTTTGGGTTTTCCTTTCTCTTTCTGTCTTCCTGGCATTTGGTACAGGGAAAAAATTTGGGATTAGAAGTGTTAGATTTTTTTGGGATAAGATCACGTCATTGCATAATGTGCATATCTTTGGTAGTGGATGATGAATCTGATTTTTGGGTGTAAGAGATATTCTTGTTTGTTGATCTTTATTTTTGCTCATACATGTAGAGCAGAGAATTCAAATGGTAAAAAAATTAGTCATGTACGGACAGTGCATTTGAGTGAGGGAATTTGGAGAAGCCGAAGGCAAGGATGGTGAGGTATAAATTTTCATTACGGGGATATGGAATGGTAAATAGGGTGGGAAGAGAATTGAAGGGACCAATATATTTTTTTTTTAAAATAAAAATAAAGGAGTACTAAAGTTCTAATATTGGAAATATTTGGTTCGACATACAAGTCCATATTGTGGCTCTATTATGGATCATTATTAGGTTATCCTACTAATTAGGGGGCGTTTGGTTCACGAAATGGTATAGGTTTGGAATAAGGAATGAAACTGGAGTGGTATGGCATGGGGTTAGAACTTGATACTTCATTCCATGCGTTTGGATGTATCTTGGAATGAACTTTTTCCTTTTATTTTTATACCTGAAGGTTTGGTATGAGTCATATCTACGTCCCCCCTTGGGTTTCTAAACCCCATACCTTATGGGTTTAGAAATTTAAAATTTTGCAAACAAACACTAGGTATAGGTTTTAGTCATTCTAAACCCATACCTCATATCTTATTTTTTTGAACCAAACACCCCCTTAGGAGTCTAGGACCATGAAGAATTGTATGGTCCATGATGATTTTGGAATTTAAAAAGTATGTTTGAAATCATTTTAAACTGCTAGATTAAACAGATTTGGATAGATATATACCACAGAATCATCCCCTCCATTATAAAGAGAAACTACTTAGTTCCATTGGAAATAAGAGAGCATGACTACTTTCATTCCCTCTTATATGTACTAATGCTTGTAGGTAGGATAAAACTCTTGTCCGCTTTGAGAGTGACAAAGCAGAACTCTGAAGAGAGATGTGGACAAAATTGTCCCTTTCTTAGTTTAGAACTCCAAAATACTCATCTTATACTCTGTCTCTTTTTTTTGGTACAAAACCCATACCGTACAGAAGAGCAATGAAATAGTCTTGAGTGTATGCTACACTCGAGTGTATAATATTTGTCTTTTTGTCTTTTTGATGTACCTAAAGGTCTTCCAGTAGATGGCATGGGGGTGATGGGGGTAGGGGGTACGGGTATCACTTTACTAACACTAATTCCTCCTATTAGTTTTATCTTTCAATGGAGCAAATTGTTGGAGAATGAAGGAGTATAAGTCAAGGTAAGCCCTCAAATACATTAATGGCTCTTTTGATAGGTGGGTAATAAATAATAGTAACAGTAATGAATTTTAGTATAAATTTGTACGAGCTTCTCATGTTCCATATTCATGGCAATGATACTTCATCTCAAAGTCATGTGATTTTTATTCATAAATTTCTATTATCTTTCCCTAGTGATTACGGATGGACGGATGGTAATGAAATTGTAGGATGAAAATAGTTTTTTTTTGGAATCAAATAGGATTACCATGGATATTGACAATTTGACATATAACTTTCATTTACTAATTTACTCTAAAATGCATTACCGTGACCATCATTTATGACCATCAATCAAACGAGCTGTAAAATTTATTGTCGATTACGGGAGTTTGTTTGAAGATCCTTTGAAATACTCACGTGAGCTATTATATTGCAAAAGAAAGAGTAAATAATAATTTTATAAATTTGAGTAAATACTCTTTTTATTCTTAACTAATTGTTGGGCCTGTGTAATGCTCCGAGTAATTTAATAAAACAAAAAGGATTTATTGTTGGGGGTTGACATTTTGTTACAAGCATAAGCCATAACTTGGTGGTTGGATAATCAATTATAAAGTGAAAAGTTAAGTGTTTCAGACCTCTTACAATCATTTTTCTTCATTTTATGAGTAACAAAAGCTTATAGAAATGTCATGTCACCTATGACATGGCATCATGTCAGCAACTCAGCATTTGAGGACGACTATATGTGGTGGCCTTCAATTCTTGCCGCCACACGTTTTAATGATATATATTGATTGGTTTTAGGATGAATTATTTGGTTTATAAGTGATTTGAATTTATCCTATATTGATGGGTGTACATAGATCATTTGAAGATTTGTTACCGCTTGGAAGGTTACACAGTGATAATATGTATTTTCATATACGACATCACATTAATTATAAATATAGTAATCCTAATAAAGTAATAACATTCTAAAATTACAAAAATCCATCTTGGCTTTCCCGACACAAGTAATTACAAAAATGATGATATTATTATTACAATGACATTTTAGGTGGCCACTACTCACATGACATGAGTTTGCTTTTATATGGCACAACATATGGTGTTAAAAAAGGGGCTCGTTAAGTACCGACATACTTTTACCAAGAATTGCTCTATTTTTTCACAATTTTTCGAAGCATACCCACCCCTCTTCCACTTCCCTTCATTCGTACTCACTTCCATCTCTCTATCTCTCATCAACCTCCACCATTAACACCATATTACTATCACTTAATCCACATCTACCAACCAACCTCAACTATGTCACTGGAAAAAGATATCGTCTTGTCGGAAAAAGATTCCTTATCAGATTAGAGCCCATGGCTAGGACATCCAGGACATCTCCACCATGGTCGAGACGTCTTTCTCAAATGTTCGACAATTGTTCGATAAATTTAAAAAAAAATGATTATGGTTCACCTCCCAATTTCTCAGTCACCAAATTCCATCAAGGTTGGATAACTTTGGGAAGACAAAGAGACTAAAGAGAGTAAGAAGAGTGAGGTATGAGGAGTGAGTGAGGGCGAGGCAATTTCGTCCTAATTAGGCTCTGTTCTTTTGGACTGAACTGAACTGAAGTTGTCTGAACTGAACTAAAGTGAATGAAAACTGTGAGACGAAACTAACTGAACTGAACTGAATTTTCCTAAGTTGAACTAAACCGAATTTGTTTGAACTGAATTTTCATTAATTCAGTCCAAAAGAACAGAGTCTTAGGACATTGGTTAGAAAACATAGAGCGGTATCTAGCTTATCACTACATAAGACCTTTAAATATTGTGAGTTGGGACCTTGATGGATACTTTGGCCTCATATTCATAGGAATTAGATATCAAAATTTGATTTTTTTTGAGGACAATATTCTTGTGTTTTAAATTAATAAGTTACATCCTTTAATTTTGTTTGCATTTAAATTTTATACCATAAAGTGAAAGTAAAGGATGATAGGAGTATATAAAAGGAAATCTGGAGTGAAACTTACTTAAAGTTAATTTTGAGGTCTACTTAAAGTGACTTCATGATGCTCGACTGCTCTCTTTTTAAAGGTCCAAAAAAAAAAGAAGAAGAAAGAATTAAAAAGATAACTTAATTATCCATCTTGCTGAATTACTTCAAGAAAATCCATTTGACATCACTCAACAGCTTCATACATTGCGAAAACAAAAACACATACTTTTCACACTACATTGAAGATTAAACAAGGTAAATAACTAAATGTTTACATGACAATTGAATTAATCAATCATACTAGAAATTTAAGAAATTGCAGCTATCTTCATCACCAAGCTGAACGTATGTATCGAAGGGGTCCTTTTCAACATTTTACCTGCTTTAAAACAAAATTATCCCTCTAATCAGATTAAGTTAGCCACCCTAAACTAAAATTACTGCAGTATATTTTATTATAACAACTTTTTTCTAAAATGAATAAACTTTGCGCATACTTAACTTTACCAACGTATTTAGTGTCGTATTGGGCAATTTGATAGAGGGATTTAAAAAAAAAAAATCTTCTTCCTTTTAAATTTTGGTAATCAATGAGAATAATCATGCATAAATGATAGATCTAATACTTATAAAACAACAATTAATGAATAAAAAATAATAATAGTGACTCTATTCTGAACAAAAATCCCTTACTTCTATGAATTCATGCATATAGTTGCACTCTATACAAGTGTAAAGTATAAAGTGAAGTTAATGCACCTTATTCTCTCTAGTTATTTGTCTTTTTTGAACTATGTATGTTAAATATTTATTATTCATTACAGAAAGTCAAAAAGTAGATAATAATAATAATAATAATAATAATAATAATAATAATAGTGACTCTATTATTATTATTGTTAAAATATAATTAATCATACTCCTCTTTCTAGTTCTAGGTGATGACCCCCACATAGTTAACGTGTTATGCTTTTCTTTATCTTATTGAAAGCAGTGATTTAGAAAAAAATATCTAATACACACGTAGTTAATAGTAAGATTAGGTTCATGAAATGTCGGTATTATTATTGGCAGTGATATTGAATTATGATGATAACGTACGGTCTTAAATGATGGTAACTTAACATATCTCCCATAGATAAGTTCTTTAAAAAAAATTCTTAACCGTTTTATAAGTAAAAAATAATAATAATCTCGGTAGTTATCAATATAATTAAATATAAACTTTACTATTTTCAATATCAGACAAATATATCAATTCAATTCAAATAATTGCAATATAGACTTACGAAAACAGAGTAGATGATCACTTGGTGATGACCCATAGAGCATAGATTATCCCAGGAAGATATCCCAATAACGTCAGCACCAAACAGATCCAAAACTCAACCTGTAAATCCAAATTTATAAAATAAATCATGTGAGAAATACTTCAAATATTCATAATCAACAAACCCCTTAAATTCCTTCATCGAAATAATCAAATTATGATTGTCTTCTTAAGTACTCCAATAATTTACTTCCTGATATTTGAATTACTCACCATATCTACTTGGCACTAAATAGCTATGTTTTTTTAATAAAGTAAAATAAATAAATAAAAAATTCTCAAAAATTATAAAGAAATATTTAGACCATAGGGCTGTAGTTTAACCATACTTTTTGAGCAAGAAATATGGTTTTTTATCCTATTTCTTAAGAATTATAAGTACCATAGTGCAATGAAATTTATACTGTAATGATCAAATTTATCTTGATATATATAAGCATATTTAATCTTACACTATCTAACTTAAATTAAGTACTCCTCAGTAAGTTTATATTTTAGTAAGAATCAGGTGAAGAGAACATAACGTAAACGAAATTTAGAGATGTATACCTTGCAGCCATACTTCAAGAAAACACCAAGAGGAGGCAAAATGATGGCTAGAATGATGTCTATGAAAGTTGCTGTCGACATTTTTGATTAGTTTTTTTGTTTCTCTCTTTGATTAGCAAGATGATGGATGCAGGAGATGATTAAGAAAGAGGGCTTATGACTTATGAGAGCAAAGTATTATGATTTATGAGTATGACAAAGTGATTTCTCATTTGGAGAGCCGTTACTATATATAGACACAAACTTATCTATTAAGAGGAACACTACGTGGCAGCAAATCATTTGGCCATCTGTGTTTAACGCGGTTAAGTTAAGTTGGTTGAGTTTAACCGTTACTTTTTGGTTTTTCGGATGTACGCGTTTGGAAATTGGAACTTGGATAGTGGTATCATATTCCTAGCTCTTAAAAAGTAATTGCTAATTAGGGGTGGTTTGGCTCACTATTTTGGGGCTTTAAGAAACAGAATTAATTATCGATTTCTTTTATTCTTGTTTTATTTAACCCCTCATCAATCCCTTACCAATATTTGATGGTAATGGATTCCCTCAATTTATTACCTTCCCCTCCCCTCGAGTAACAAAATCCATTACTTGAAGGTAATGATTATCCTTCATTTTCATTCCTTGGCTTGAACTAAACACTCAATAAAGGTAACCATTTTGAACTAAACGACCCCTTAGTACTTTTGTGTTTTGTTAACTAATAACAATAGGAGAGTCTTCTAAAAAAACAATAGGAGAGTAGCAAATGATAGTGTAGTGGTATTGGTATCATTTTAATCCCAGAGGACATAGGATTAAGGCTATGTTCTTTTGAACTGAATTAATGGAAATTCAGTTGAGAGAAATTCAGTTCAGTTCGTTTCCTCTTACAATTTTAATCAAGTTCGGTTCAGTTCAGACAAATTCAGTTGAATTTAAACAAATTAAGTTCAGTTCAGTCTGAAAGAACATAGCCTAAGTCTTACACTTTGTAAGAGGGATCCCCAATTGCCCCCCTCCTTTTAAGAGATTTCAACTTAGCTACTTGAAAAAAAACAATAGGAGCTAAGAGGCTACAAGTTGTATCATGCATAATTTAATCTCGAAAAATTTTGCTAATTTATTAAAGAGGGAGATGATATACGATGGTTATTGAAAGATTGTTTTAGACAAATTGACAATTGAGAATTATACAAAGAAGATAAATATGTTGTCTAAATTTTAACATTAGAATTATTTGTAAGCCATATACATCAGCAAAGATTTGGTCAATACTTTATTAAGAATAGTTTATTAATTATTCTGCAAAGTATATTTCAATTTAATGCAAAATTTATAGTAATTTTACTTTTGGAGCAGGTGGAGGAGTAGTGAAGTATACTGTATACCCTACCTCTAAATTATGTTGAAGTTTCAAATTAGAGTCTCATCTCATGTCTAAGCAAATATCCTCTTCTCAGTCCTTGATATGCCATGTAAATTGTAAAATGAAAGTTCGTTGTCGTTAAATGTTTTAGCCAGCAATGTGAGTAGTATGTGACTGGTGGATCTAGGATTCCCACTCATATTATTCAACTATAATGATAAAAAAAGAAGATATTTCAAATATATATATTTAGTGTTACATAATAATCATTAAAGGACCCAAGTTATACCATGATGCCACTACAATATTATATCAGAGCATATATGTGCGCTTTCCCCACATTAAATTATGCTTGCATTCCCCTAACCCCACCAAAAAGAAATTTGTATATATATAATATAAAGATTATGTTTGCTTTGTTATGAGATTATATATATAATATATGATTGTGATCTTGCCGACATATGATAGGGACAAGCACATTGATTAGAATGGGTTATTTGGAAAGTTAGTAGTTTGTTAATTAGCTTGGGTGTTATAATATGAAGATAGAAAATAATAGAAAAAGGATTTAGAGAGAATAATCCTCATACTCCATGCATAAGAGTTCTTATGAAGTTTCACGAATGGCTAGCATTTATATTCACCTCAATAGGTGCATTAAAAAAGAAAAGAACAGTTAATATTTTATTACGACTATTAAACTGTTAGATTAACGTCAGTATATTTTGAAATTGATATGTGGGAACACTTTTGGAAGAGGGTTAGATTTTCTAGATAAGGTACGATGGAACTTGTTCATAACGATGGTTTGGCATGTGAGGCATAGACCAAATGATTCACTTGTAACTTGTAAGGTTAGTGGAGAGTTGAAATTAATTATGGAAATTTTAGAAGAAGTCGAGGGAGCTAGGCTAGATATGATTTGGATGGAGGGTGTAAAGAATGATATGAAGAAATTAGTATTGCAAGAGAATCGAGCACATAATAGAAGTAAATGGAGGCAAAATAATCTAAGTTACGGATAGAGATAAAAACCTTACTCGTGCAGCCAAACTCATCGTATTAGGATTAAAGATTTGACATTATTGTAGTTGTTGTGACAATATCCCATGACCTCAATTGTTACTTAATGAGTACATCTTACCTCATTTGATTTAAAGACAAAGACTTAAGACTTATTAAAGTGACCTAAATAACGATTTAAATTCATCCTATTTGATCTGAGAATGCATGCGATTAATAATCCAATGAAGGCTACTCTAGTTGCCCTTTTGGATGTAATTTTAGTTATGTACTTCAAATATATTAAGTTGATTAAAAAAAACTTGTATTTTATAAATGTTAATTGAATGATATTCTATTAGTTTCTTTATGACAATAATATGCAATGGTTAACATAAACACAAAATTTGTCAAAACTGAGAATGAAGTGGTAATGTGGTATATAAATTGCATAATATAAGTATTTACCTTGCAATCCTAACATACGACATAGATCACTAGCTCAAACATTATATTGTGGTATAATCAAGTAATGGAGTGATAAAAAATTTCAGTAGTAGAACAAATCATAACGTACAATACCAAATACAACTGGAAAGTGGTGCATACATGCTGGAACCTATTAAATCTCTCCTATATTTGAATTCTGATGTATACCTGCTGGAGTATCTTGCAAGAGCTAGCAGGTGGAGATATATGCTCCTTTGAAGGGAAGGGATCACTTTTCTTTATTATGCAGGTGCGCATGATGAATTAGACTATATGCTTATTCCCATCCCCAGCTCACCAGTCATGATGATCAATATACATCTCTATATGACTATATATCAAAGTTAGATAAATACTTTCTTTTTTAAGGTTAAATAAAGTATGCTTTAAATTAATTTCAAAACTATAGCTTAATTTTAATATCAAAGTTCAGTTATCAAAGAAGATCAAGAAGTATGATGTACGTGGTCGTTCCATTTGACACACTGCATGTCTGATTTATGATTACTCTCATACATGGGGTATTGTGTGTAATAGTATATATTATTATGTATACAAATTACAACAGTTTGATTGGTATGACGATGGAAAGTCTCATATGTTAATAATGCCTTTTGTTATCTACCCTTATCGATCATTTTCTTCCCCAAAATTTTTAATTATAATTACTACCACTTCAATAGATGATGTTTAGTGGTACGATAACATTTATGGGTGCATATACATATACTTCCTCCGTTCCAAAATAAGTGAAACACTTCTCTCATTTATGTGAGAGCTTTTTGAGACAAGTATTTCACTTATTTTGGAACGGAGGAAGTATATATCTAAACATTGTAGTAGTATTTTAGATAGGCGATAATGAATGAGGAGAACATGTTTTTACTTATATAAAATGAATATAAAAACTATAATCTAAATTCAAATTTGGATTTTGAAGATGGACATGGACCCAAATCTCAGACATCCAAAATCTGAGGATTTAGATCCAAATATTAGAGGATTCAGATCCTATAAACTGGATACGGATCCATAGATTTAAATGCAAGATTATTTATGATCTTTTGACATCCCTATCTGCTGGTAAAAAGAGTAATTTGTGAGAACTAATTTTAATCCGGCAACATAGGATATGATCTGAGCCTCGCCCATCAACCCATTATCTAGACTTGGTTTGGTCGGCCCTGATTCAATCCAACCTAGTGCCCACATCTAGAGTGAACTAAAAGCTGAAGTATAACCTAACCTTACAAGTTACACCATGCATGTTCATAAATCAAGTACTTCTATAACAGACGATTATAAATTTATGATGTACAATGATTGTGGAGAAGTGGAGAACTATCGTATGATGGAGAAATGGAGTATGGTGTAAGCCAAATGCATGGATTGTAACGTGACAATGTACAGAACATTAAATTCCACACAATGGAGCAAAGAGTCCTCTTCTCTATTTCAAATTCCATCCATAACCGGCCAAAAAAATCAAATACTTGTTTATATTTTCAATATTTTGGGAAAGAGGTAAAGTCCAAAATTAAATGTACAACCATATTCTATGCATAGAAGCCCCTTTCAAGTCTCAGAGTAACATGGCTATATTTGTGGGTTGCTTACTTGCATTGCTTTTGACTTAATGAACATTTTAGGCATTTTTCTTAGCTATACTATTCAATGGTCAGTGTCACCACTTACCACACCCTTGCCAATTGTCATGCAACTAAGAAAGCGCATGAAATCTTGTGATTAAAGAAGATTACGTAAAAGAAAATATTTAAGTCACATAAATTACAGTTATCAATCTGTGTAATCAAACAGTTAGCTGATATATATGTCATGAAGCTATAAGTTACAGTTAAGTGAAATTCATGATCTCTAGCTAGCATGACTTGTTAGGCAGTCCTTTTATTTGTTTTATACCCATTCAAATCATATCATATTATATAGTGGCGGCAGTATTAGATAAGATAAGAGGAAATGTATGTCGCGGTCGATAAAAAATCAGTTTAGCCCTTAATTTTGCATCTACTTAAAATCATTTCAAACCAGTCACTTCATATGACATATATAACGTGAATCACTAAAAAAAAAAAAAAATTTCTAGTAAGTATAAATTCGATTAGTTAACGCTAATCAATAAAAATTAATTCAATTTTACAATATTCAGGTCAAGTGAACATGATCTTGCACATGAGTCAAAAAAAGGTTCGAAAATCGGGTTTTTATTTTATTTTATATTTTTTTGATACATATAGATTTTTTTTAGAAAAAAACAATAAATTTTTTAAATAGAAAATTCTTTGAGAGTAAATGATTTTGCTCACGAGTTATTATGACTCAGCACATCGACTAATATAAAATCTCATTGTTGATTATTCACATATGACAATAAAAGACAAGTAGTCAATTTGATGAACTTTAAGATGACATTGATTGGTAGAAAACATCACCATTTCAACTAAATATAAATCACAATAATATCCAATTCTAAATCGTACCGACATGGTGGCATGAAACTAATTTGGTAATTAAACTTCTCCATATACTTCCTTCGGTTTTTTTTTTTTATTATAATTACACCATTTCATTTATCACGTTGCCGAGACTTTTCTTTGAACGTCAATATCTCTAATTGCGTATAAGTAAAAATTATAAAAATTTGATATTTGGAATCCTTGCATTGAGACGAATCTAATAAGAGCTTACTTCATTATGTTTTATCTTAATTATATAATGATGTGAGATAGCTTAACATAGTTGATTGATGAATAGTGCCGAAAATGATGTGGTACAATTAAGAAAACAGAGGAAGTATAATGATTTAAAATGATATCTATTGGATTGAAATTTAGATTTTACTTACTAAAATTGATAGTTTACTACTGAAAATTAAATTTTGTTGATTGAAACTAATTTTTACTAATTAAATATGATAATTTTCTAATCTCTATCATATTTATATTATGCAGCTTATTGATTTTTGTTGATTAGTAATGACTGAAACTGACTTTGGTTGGTTAAAACTGTTTTTTATTGATTCAAATTGATTTTTACCTAGTCTCTCCATTCCAAAGTGATATTCTCATTGACACACTTGTCAATGCACAACTTTGAAATTCTTAAAATTTAATATGTTGAAAATATACATTAAGATAAATCTTAAAAACCTTTAATAGCATTCATTGTTATATATTAGAATAAAAATTATGGTTAAAAATAAAGCATTTGCATAGTGCAAAAGTCGAATTATTACATTTGTTTTAGGACGGAGAAAATAAATATATTTTTAAAAGTAAAATGAACACTGTCAGTATCCTTTTATAAACTTTAAAATTGATTGTCCGAGAAATTTTTAAAAATAATGTCTATTGATGATAAGTTCTAAAAAGAATTAGTGTTGACATAAGATCGTGCCTCTCTATTTAGTATTCAATGATGAAACATACCGTCGTCCTAATTAGTCCGGTCCAAAGGAAGAGAGATCCGAAAAGCTAGGCCCAAAATCGTTTTAATTAAGAAGCTAAAGTCTATTTATTTGTTTAAAAATATTTAAAATGACTCTGAGCCCACTTTTAAGAGCCCAATTAATTATCCATGATAATTAATTAATTTTCAAGCCCATTTTCATAAAGTCCAATTAATTATTCTTGATAATTAATTTTATTTTAAAAAAATATTATTTATTCTTGATAATTAGTTAATAAATGTTTTCCAAATCAAAAGATATTATGAAAATCAGATTTTTATTCTTTAAGATAAATGATTTTCGAACCCTAAAAGATAATATTAAATAAAAGATAAATGGAATATTTTTATTAATTTCAAAAAAATTGCTCAGATCTGCGTTGCGTCTTGCGCACCCGAATAGGCACGCCGCACGCGCAACACAGATGCAGTTTACAAAACGATGAAACGCAACCAGCACGTGGCGCAGGCTTACTGCGCCAGGCACACGGTGGCTGCATGGCGAGTAACGGCTGTGCGCCAGGCGCACACCTCTTTCGCTCCTCTCCGCGTGATTTTCGGACTTGTTTTCTTATAAATAGGCCTATTTTCATCGATTTTGAGAGGTTTTACCACGACTTTTCCATACACTTACATACACACTTATAACTACGAAATACTCTCAAACACATATATTGAAATACTTCAAACATATAATCAACCTTCGAATTTCCATTCAAACCTTTCAAGCACATATATTAAAGACTTGTTGGCGACTTCTTTATTTCTGAAACATTTTCAAAACCCTTTATAATGAGGTAGTCAAATACGCGCTCACCCCACGTAGGCAATAAAAACACAGCTACAATTAGGGCAGTTTTTTCACTTTCTTATATAGCTTCTTCTAGAGTTGTCAAAAACCAAACTGCCAAGAAGAAAATAATGACTTAACTTGAGGAGGTAACTCAAACCAAAGGATGAGCCAGATTGAAATTGAACCCGAGAAACTCAAAATTGACCCACATCTTACTTAAAATGTAACATGAAACTGAAATTGACTCGAGAACTCAATTGAACTACACTCAACTTGCTGGACACACGACACTTGTTGACACGTACCCGAGCAAAAGGAAGACCCGAATTACGAATTCAACACTCAGTTCTTGACCCACTCGGACATGAGTATGCAAACTCAATCCGGTCGAACCCAAAAAAAATTGACTTGAACCCAAAAAAAAATTGACTTGAAACAGACTTACACCTGTCCTAGAGATGATCAATGTCGACTCGGATTGGCTCCAAAAATTCCCGGGGTTGGGCAGAATTTAAATTTATATGGGACAAATTTGGCCACAAAAAATGAGCCCGAAGTTTGGCACGGCCTAACCGGCATAGTGGGCCGATTTTTTTGGATGGGGACTATCCCCAACCCGGTACGGCCCGCCATTTAATTGCGTCTAACCTGTCCTAAGTCGATGTACATTATAAGCAACTAGATCCGAGAATCTGAAACTTGAACTTCACCCAATTCGAGTAGCATCAGAGTCCCATAGTGGACCCGAAAATTAGGCATCCAATTGAACTCGTACAAGACCTAACGAAGACTCGAAACGAGAATTCAATCTTAGATTCAACTGGTATCTAAACCGGCAAGACGAAAACCCCAAAATAAAACTTTTCGACCCGACAATGAGACTGGTTCTCTTGGGTCCTGTCCAGGTCTCGCCATTCCGGTCTGGACCGTTTTATTTTTTCAGGCCCATACTGGTTTTGGACAACCTTGTCTATCAATTAGTATCATGTTACTGGCTATATTTTCAAACCATTGCTTTTCAGCTCATATCTTTTAACCCAGGAACCATTTGCAGGTTCAAGCCCATCATAGTGCACTGACTAGTTATTACCCCTTACTTTTTTCAATCTCCATAGCTAATATCGCATTAGTAATCACTCTAAATCTTCAATTTGGAACCATGCAAGTATGAAACCACAGCATACTTCATAAATTAGCATTCTATATAGCTATATTTTATTATTATGAGTTATGACATCTTGCTTTATGCTTAAACATAATTATCTCAAAATTCTCTCTCTTCCAGTTTTCCACACTTTGCAACCCAAATCATATCATCAAATTCCATGGCATATAACTCCTACCCAACTCAATTCTCTTCTCAATGCAGCAACCCAGAACAAGAACTTCAAACAAGCCACTCAAATTCATACCCAAATCATTATGAATTGTTATACTTCTTTCCCTTTCCTCCTTAATAACCTCCTGAACTTATATGCTAAATGTGGGAATCTTAATCAAAGTCTAATTTTTTTTGCAAATATAGAAGATTGTTATAAAAATGTTATTACTTGGACTTCCCTTATTAATCAACTATCTCATCATAACATGCCCATTAAAGCTTTAACATTATTTAATCAAATGAGGGATTTTGGTGTTTACCCTAATCAGTTTACTTTTTCTGCTATTTTACCTGTTTGTGTTATTACATCTAATTTAATTCATGGGATTCAAATGCATAGTTTGATATGTAAACATGGATTTGATACTGATGTTTTTGTTGGGAGTGCATTGGTGGATATGTATGCAAAATGTTGTGATATGTGGTCTGCAGAGAAGATGTTTGATGAAATGCCTGAGAGAAATCTTGTTTCTTGGAATTCTATGATTGTTGGGTCTTTAGAAAATGAGCTCTATGATGTAGCACTTTTTAGTTTTAAGGGTGTTCTTCGGGAGACGTCAATAAGTCCTAATGAAGTTAGTGCTTCGAGTGCCTTAACGGCTTGTGCTAACATGGGTGATGGGTTGGACATTGGAAAACAAATTCACGGCTTTGTGGTTAAACATGGTTTGATGACTTCAACATATGTGAAGAATTCACTTATGGATATGTATTGCAAGTGTGGATCATTTGAAGATGCTGCTGCATTGTTTGGGAGCAATCATGAAAAGGATGCGGTTACATGGAACGTGATGATGATGGTGTTTCTCCAGAGTAACAATTTTGAAGAAGCTTTAAAATATTTCGTGCTCATGAGGAGCCAAGGCGTATTGCCTGATGAGGCATCGTTCTCTACTGCTCTCAATGTTTGTGCTTGTCTTGCAGCCGTGTATCAGGGGATGCTGATACACAATTTGATCGTAAAAAGTGGATTTGAGACAAACATGCGTGTAGCTTGCTCATTGATCCCTATGTATGCCAAATGTGGAAGCTTGATGGATGCTTACAGAGTGTTTCAATCAATGAATCATCCAAATCTTGTATGCTGTACATCTATGATTTCAGCCTTCCAGCAGCATGGATGCTCGGACCAAGTAATCAAATTATTTGAAAATATGTTGCATCAGGGAATACAGCCTGATTATAGTACTTTTGTATGTGTTCTTTCAGCATGCGCTCATACGGGTAAAGTGGAGGAGGGATTTGCTTACTTCAATTCTATGGAAGCTGTCCACAAGGTGAACGTTGGTCATGAACACTACGCTTGCATGGTTGATTTGCTTGGCCGTGCAGGTCGTTTGGAAGAAGCTAAGAGGTTCATAGAATCAATGCCTATGGAACCCGGTCCATCTGTCTGGGGAGCATTGCTTGGGGCCTGCAGGACTCATGGGAATCTTGAATTAGGCAGGGAGACAGCTGAAAGGCTTTTTCAGATTGAACCAACTAATCCAGGAAATTATATGATCCTTGCTAACATTTACACACGTAAAGGAAAATCTGAGGAAGCGAATGAAATTAGGAGACTTATGGGAGTGAAAGGGTTGAGAAAAGAGCATGGATACAGCTGGATTGATGTTAAGAACACCACCTTTGTATTTACTGCAAATGATAGGTCACACTCAAGAACACAAGAAATCTACACCCTCCTAAGAAATTTAAAGAACTTAGTGAAGAAAAAGGGCTATATGTCTAAGACCCAGTTTGCTACAAATGACATGGAACAAAACAAGGAGCAAAGCTTGTGGCATCACAGTGAGAAACTAGCACTTGCATTTGGACTACTGGCCCTCCCTGCTGGAGCGCCAATTAGGATCAAAAAGAATCTGAGGACTTGTGAAGATTGTCATGCGGTTATGAAGTTTGCTTCTGAAATCTATAACAGAGAGATCATTGTTAGAGATACTAATAGGTTTCACCATTTTTCTGCTGGATTTTGTTCGTGTAGAGATTATTGGTAAATTAGGCATATCAGATTCAAGCAGAACATCACTAAGGAGGTTGTTTCTACCCCCTCAACTCTTTTTTCTGTGCTTCTTTTTGCTTGTGTATGTGTATCAGTGTATCCTGTAGTTGTATGGTTTGTATAGAGTGAAAATTATAATGGCAACTAAGCTTGAGCTTAAGCTCCTTGTTTAAGGATCACAAATCTACTGCAATCAAACCTCTGTTCTCCTTGTGAACCCCCTTGTATGCATAACCTGGTTATTATTTGAGTTTGCACATTGCACATAAAGATGGCACTGGGCCGTGCTCGTGCTGATAAGACACCAAATCAAGGCCCAGGCAGGGCATGACCTATTGGCCCAGTGTGCCTAGGCTTGAAAAGTTGTGTCGTGTGCGGAAGTTTGTGAATGGTGCCATGCCATGATTTCTTGCCAAAAAATGTGGTCCAAGCACGGCCCATGGCCCAGCACGCAAAATATTGTTCCATTTCGTGCATGCCTTGTGACTGTGCTGTGCCTTTTTCCATATTGGGGTGCCATGCTTTGGGCCGACTCAGCCCAGTGCCATTTTTAATCGTATCCAGAGGGACGTTTCATGTTCCGGGTAATTGAGAATTGAGATAAAGAAGAAGCTATCAGCACTGCAGTCCATTTCTCAATATCAAGGCTAAACTAATAGAGTTTGTCTTGTAAGAGACCGTCTACTTTTGAATTCAAATTAGGCAATGGTAAAAAATAAGAATTAGCCCAATAGTAACTAGGTTAATTTCTTTCGGTGACTAGCTAGTTTAATCCATTTAGTGACTAGGTCTACTTTTATATTAAAATTAGACCGTCTCTTTTAATAATTTTTGAAACTAATATCCTAATCGACTTAGTTACTTGCCGTGTATGGTAACCATTTGCCACTCTGCGTTTGTCATATTAGGCTTATGGTTATAATAACTTGAAGACACTTTAGGTGAAATATGAAATGAAATCATCTTATAAATATAATATTAATCTGGTTTCTTGCTGATATCATTTGGGTTGATCTTAGCTTGAATGGAAGTTGGCCTACCCTGCTGACTGCTGAGCTTCTTTCTGTTAAGTCATAAGAAAACTCAATCTCTTGCTAATGCATCACTTTATTCCACATCAATGTATCATAATGTACATATAGGTTAATCTCGAGCTAGGCATATCTTTATGATATATCCTGTATATAATAACCTAACTTAGCTTGTTTTCTGATTTCGACTGGACTTATTGACACTTATTATTATAACTTATAAAAACCTATTAATATTTTGTAATTACTTAAAACTTATTTTTATAATTTATAACTGATATGAATTTATTGGAAATTATTTTTATAATGTATTGTAACTGATAATATGAACTTATAGGAACTTATTTTTATTATTACTTATTAAAACTTAACTAAACATAGCTTAATTCATAACTTTTTGAACTTAATCTTAATAGAATAGTAAGTCAAAATTGAAGTAAATTACACTTGAATTGGGGTTTCGGGATTTATTAAAAAAAAAAGAGGGCCTTTTTGGATCTCATACTACACTATTCACAAATCTCGGATATATATATTAATTTATTTGTGAATTATGATACTTCGTCACGTATAATGTTTGATGGAAACTATGAAAGAACTATTATTATATCTTTAATAATGAGGGAAGATTAAAAAAAAAAAAAATACATGATTTGCAACTGGGTTCTCTGTCTGGTGTAGTGGACTGTGAACCAAGTGTTGGGCTTTGTGTTTCAGCTGATAACCTTTGTAGCCAAACTTTGGTATTTTTGTCATGTTTTGCACTTGGGTCAAGTAGGCTTATGATTATTATCAAGAATAAGACCAACTAATTTGTTGCGTTCTTTTCTTTCTTTCAGTGTGATAGTTAAGGTTTACATCTTTTCCACAAATCTTTGATGAAGTGATTTTTTGTTTTTTGACGAAGGGATTACTACTATGATCTTCTAAATGTGCACTGTTTAAATGTTAAAACACTGTTTAAATGTGAATAATCATGTGGAAAAAAAAATGCTAGAAGTGAATAAACAATGATTTCCATTGTTTTGATCTTTTTTGCATGAGGGTTTGATGGTAATTTTTTTTTTGATGCATCTACAAACTCACTCCAACTGAGAGCTAGGAGAATTGCATTTGTTTATAAGGGCAATAATCATGATTAGTATGCAAATATACTTAAAACAAATTACTGTGACATAGGCTCTACAACACTACTAGCTCGATTAATTAGGGGTAAGGTTGTGTAAATGTAATCCTATGTCGGTTGTTCTAACGACGCTTTGTTGGTTTATATTGTTTTAAGAAACACTTGTATACAACTAAGCATACACGTAAGGAAAACAATTATAACACTCTTTTCCCTTACCCTTGGTTCTTGTGCCCAAAAGAAATGGTGCATGTATTAAGAACGAATAATACACCTGGTGTACATAGGAGTCAGGACCAACTGTTTAAAGAATCAGTTGGCTGATTTCTGTTGGTTTTCTGTGATTGGAAAGATCAAAAGCTTGAAGCAGTGGCTTCCTCAACTTGGTGGTGGACCTCATTTTTTAAATAAATTTTGGCAAGACTGATAGAAAAGCCTGTATGGGCAAAACTCAATACCTGCAACTGATAAGTGACCCTTGGTGGTTCCCTGGTTACTCTCTATAATGCAGAAAGTCTGTTGGCAGGAATTGGCAATCATTTCACACTGCTGTATTATCTTGTCCCAGGTAAATATTCTGCCTATTCTTTTCCCTGGATATTTGCACTGTATAGCTGTTGCAATCATTTGACCTTCATTGTTTTTTTTTCCTTTTATGATGGTTGATTGGCTAGAAAAATACAGTAAAAATAATTCTGATGATTGACTGGCTAGAAATGTAAAGATAGCATTAGTAAAACTGTAAACTTCCATTAACCTTGTTTTAGTAATCAGGATCAAAAGTTTAACTTTGGCCCAGAGAGAAAATCATCTCATTCACATAAAATATTTCAAGGGTTGTACTACCTCTAGCTATGGAAAATCTAATGGTTCAAAGATTTTAGGAAAATATGAGTCCCAAATTATAATTTATTAGATTTTTTGGTCGTAAACTCGTAAGTTATTATGACTGTCAAAGAATCATCCCTCATTTACCCTTTTTATCATATATATGAAAAAGGTGGGAGGATGAATTAGGGTGGGCCTATATTAAACGGATCTACCAAAACGTTCCATCCTTAAAAGCAGAACAATTATCTAAATAGTCTAAATCTTACTTCTTCCGTTTTGAAATAAGTGAAACACTTCTCTCTTTTATGTGAGAGTTTTTTGAGAGTCGTGTTTTACTTATTTCAGAATAGATGAAGTATACCATAAGGTTAAAGCTCACATCTAGGTGAGAACACTATATCTATAAGAGAATGAATGCTAATTGAATTGTCTAGCTACTCTCAAACTACTCCATAGATTTGTTTTATTACATCCATAGTAATTGTAAACCTCACTTGGGTCCCGCTTAAGATTTAATTTGACTTTACAGGCCTTGTTTGGTAAAGATAGGTTTGGTGTAAAATTAGAGGTTTGAACTCATATTAGAGAATTTGACTAGTCAATCCTATAATTTGAGTGTTCGGTAATGAGAGTTTTTAATTAGCTTATTGAGTCCAAAAAGTTCTTTTTGAAAAAGTTGGGGGGATGAGCTTTTTGACATTAGAGGTTTGGGAATGAGTTGATCAATTGATTTTATGTCCTAAAATTGTTGAAAATTACATTAATAAATAATAAAAAGGACAACAATAGATTATGCGCACGCCTTATTAGTCATTTTACACATTATGTAGAAGAATCGCCTATCGCCTACTTACCAAACATCTATATACAAAAATGCTAATACTGTTTCGCTATCGCCTATCGCCTAATACAATAAGCTATCAGCTAATATAATCAGCTAACAACTAATAGCTATTTGCTAATTGCCAAACAGAGCCGCAATGTTTAACCTCTAGAAATAAGTTGTACTCGTATGGAAACGGTTGCAATATTCAAGCTAGACTGCACTTAATAATGCATAGTCAATATATAGTTGCTCTCCTCTCCTATTGTTATCATCAATTATTGCATATTATAATTCAATCATGTCCTCCTGCTCTTCTGTCTTTGGTATTTTTTTTTTTTTTTTTTTTATCAAGAGTTGTATTTCCTTTTTCCTTCTTTGCTTTTCTTCTCTTCTATTTCTCTATATCATGTTATAATTCTACCTTCTGTCCTCATGCCCACTTAAAGAGGGTGACCATTAGTCTCACTCTTAGGAGTTGGTTTTATAGACTTTTACCGTATGTAAGTGACAAGAACAACCCTAAAGGAGTATAAGGTTATTATATAATTAAGGATTTTTTGTCCCAAACTACCTTTAACTTTCATATTTTTGCGAGAAACTACCTTATAAAAAAATTATTGTCCCAAACTACCTTTCTTTTACCATTTTGTTGTTGACAACTACCTTATGCCGGTTTCCGGCGTTGACTTTTTTTTTTCAGTTCAAAATTGTGGGAAAAACAAAATTACCCTTGTGAAAATTGAGGAGGGTGATTGTTTCAATTTTAGTTTAAGTAGAAGAGGAATTTAATAGTGGATTGGTGGTACAAAGTGTCGCATAGATATGAGAAAGAGAGAGTGCGCGCACACAGGATAATGGGGCAATGAGGGTAGGGAAAATTAAAAAAGGGTTCGAAGAGGTCAAGTGATATAACGTGACATTAAAAAACCGGAAAAAACAAAAGTCAACGTCGAAAACCGCATAAGGTAGTGTCAACAACAAAATGGTCAAAATAAGACTAGTTTGGGACAACGATTTTTTATAAGATAGTTTCTCGCAAAAACATGAAAGTTAAAGGTAGTTTGGGACAAAAAATCCTATAATTAAATCATGTAAAGTTCATTATATATAGAATGTAGAAATTATAGATTTCTCAAATAGATAGAGACATAAAAAAAAAGTGGGTCGGATTTAACCGGGTCTCTTTTTGCTAGGATGGGTCAAGGCTTCACATAGGGCCGAGTTGAGGCCCATTATATAACTTATAGTGCTCTTTTTGACAAATATCTCATATAAAGATCAAATGACATTATGTGCACATCATATAAAGTTTTAAAATGATGGTGGTTGATCTGGGGAGCAATTACTCCAAAAATTTATATAAGAGGGGTCAACACGAGCTTCCTGGGGACCAGACAGCAGCTTCTTTTGCTCTGGGTGGTCTTTACTCTTTAGAGCAAAACATTTTTAAGATAACATTATTTTATAAATTTTGATTATTTAAGTAGGTATAATATGATCATATACTACTACATATATTTCATATACTACTACATATACAGTGTGTAAGGAACTAAATGCTGGTCCCTGCCAGATTATTTTGGTAGTAGTGGTCATGTGCAGGTTTGCAGGAGGCAAAAACACGATCTACAGGAGAGAGAAACTGAAGAAATAAATCTTATTTAACACCTCATGTTTTGCTTTAAATGTCAGTTACTATATTCTTCAAATGAAAATAGTTTATTCTTCTAAGGCCCTGTTCTTTTGGACTTATTTTCAGCAGAATTAAGTAAAAATAAGTTCAGTTCAGCAAAAATAAGTTCAGTATTACTATTAATGTTGTAATTATTATCTTTGTTTTCAATATTACTATTAATTTTGTTATTATTATTAACATTATAATTATAATAACGATGAATTTGTAATTTTTTTTTGTATTTTTTTGTATTTTTTTATTTCTTTTACTTTTTACTTTTTTATTTTATATTATTTTTTTATTTTAATATTATTATTATTTATTATTTATTATTATTATTATTATTTATTATTTATTATTATTATTATTTATTATTTATTATTTTTTACTTTTTATTTATTATTATTTATTCTTTTATTTATTATTAATATTATTATTTATTATTATTAATTATTATTATTTTTTATTTTTTATTTATTATAATTATAATTATAATTTTTTATTTTTTATTTATTATATATTATATATTATTTTTTATTTAATTATTATTTATTATTTAATATCTATTTATTTTTATTATTTATTAGTTGTTATTTAGTATTAATTATTAATTATTTATTATTAATTATTTATTATTATTATTATATTTTATTGTCATTAATATTATTATTATTTATTATTTATTATTGATTATTTATTATTATTATTTATTATTTATTATTTATTTTATATTATTTATTATTTATTATTTATTATTTATTATTTATTATTTATTATTTATTATTTATTATTTATTATTTATTATTTATTATTTATTATTTATTATTTATTATTATTATTATTATTATTATTATTATTATTATTACTAATATTATTATTTTTATTATTTATTATTTATTATTTATTATTATATTATTTATTATTATATTTTTTTTATTATTATTTATTATTTATTATTTATTATTTATTATTTATTATTTATTATTTATTATTATTATTATTATTATTATTATTATTATTATTACTAATATTATTATTTTTATTATTTATTATTTATTATTATATTATTTATTATTATATTTTTTTTATTATTATTTATTATTTATTATTTATTATTTATTATTTATTATTTATTATTTATTATTTATTATTTATTATTTATTATTTATTATTTATTATCATTATTATTATTATTATTATTATTTATTATTATTTTATTATTATTATTATTTATTATTATATTATTATTATATTATTATTATTTATTATTATTATTATTATTATTATTATTATTTACTATTATTATTTATTATTATTTATTTATTATTATTATTATTTATTATTATTATTATTATTTATTATTATATTATTATTTATTATAATTATTATTATTTGTTATTATCATTATTATTTATTATTAAGTATTATTATTATTATTTATTTATTATTTATTTATTTATTATTATTATTATTATTATTATTATTATTTATAATAGATAATGAATAGAAAACAAAGATTCGTTTGAACAATAGATGTCTTTCAAATCCAATTATAACAATGAATAATCAATTCAATTTTAAATGGCAGTTCCAAAAAAACGTACTTCAATTTACAAAAAGCGTATTCGTATAAATATTTGGGAAAAAAAGGGGTATTGGGAGGCATTAAAAGCCTTTTCGTTAGCAAAATCCCTTTCTACCGGGAATTCAAAAAGTTTTTTTATAGGTAATCAAACCTTGGAATAATTGAAATCGACCTGACTCAAAAAAAATGGTATAACAAATGCTAAATACTTTGCATTTAGAATCAAAATAGTTATTATTATTATTATTTAGCAAAAATAAGTTCAGTTCAGCAAAAATAAGCAAAAATAAGTTCAGTTCAGCAAAAATAAGTTCAGTTCAGCAAAAATAAAATAAGTCCAGTTCAGTTCAGCCAAAATAAGTTCAAAAGAACAGGGCCTAAATGCATGGAAAAAAAAGCTCCAAATGTGAAAAATGTAACTCTTTTAATATCTATACTAATATATTAAAAAACGTTCCTAAGAACGTATATGTGCCACGTGTCACCATCCCTCATTCACTAACATTCTATCCACGTCTTTCTCATATAGTAAAAAAAAAAGAAGCATTGTTAACGTGAAGATTCGAACCCACAACCTTATGAAAGAAAGAGATACAACTATCACTACACTATACTGTTATTGCTTATTTAATCAAAATTAATGATGATATATGAATGGAAAGCTTTTGAAATCCATATAATGAATGAGATGGCTTTTTAAAATGAGTATGAGATAACTTATTTAATAAATTGTAACACAGAGAAACCCCGGGGCATCGCTAGGGCCTAAACACTAGTTCTTTTATAAAAAACTGTAGAAAATGTAATTACTGCTGATTTACCCTTTACCTTGAAGCTATTTACTTTTTTTATAAGAAGAAAAGTAAATATAAAAGCAAGAAGCAAATACTGTACCCTAAAAGCAAGAATCATGTACCCTGATTGATCTAAGTCATCTAACGTAAAAGAATTAAGAAAACGGTAAGATTTTTGGTCCAAATATGAGTCAATAGCAAAGCAAGTGGGAGTAGAGACGTAGAGTGTCCCAAACTTACTAAATAATCAAAGTTTTTCAATATACTTCCTTTGTCTCCATTTACTGGTTACATTTGCTTTTGCACAAGAATTTTGTTAAAGGAGAAAAGGTATGGTAAAGACCATGGGTCTCTTTTACAACTAGAAGTTAGATTTAGCATTTAGCCGTCAGCATTAGCTGGTTTGACTGATTGTTTGTACTTTGTATTAACTAGTTTAACTAACTATTTGTATTAACGGTTTGTATTGTTTGTAAAAGTGTTTGGTAAAATAATTATTAGTTGATTGGTACTTTATTAGGTGAAATGACCAACAAGGATATTAGAATTATTTATTGTTGGGATTTTTTTGGTAAAGGATAGTAAATGTGACCAATTTTAGGATATAATAGTCATTATACAACTAAACTCATAAACATCTGTTTTAAAAAGCTTCTATTAGTAGCTTTTTCAAAATTAGTTTGTTGGGCTCAAACTTTTCTTTCAATCTTCTGTCAATCAAACACTCCTATTAGAGGATTGGACTATTCAAACTTCTCTATTAATCTCAAACCTCTCTCAACCAAGCACCCCCAATAACTTTATGGGACAATGACAAATATAAAGGAGTTAAAAGTAGAAAAAGGACAAATAAGATAAATAGTGATATTCCCATATTGGTACTCTTATTTGGATTCTTCCCATCCAATGAAGAATATGTAGCAAATAAAAAAGACATATATTTAAAAAACTTGTAGCTAGTAAAACGAGATAAAACAAGTACTTCCTCTAATTTAAAATAAGTGAAATACTTCTCTATTTTATGAAAGATTTTTTAGAGAAGTGTTTCACTTATTTTTTTACAACGAAGAAAGTATATTATTGGATGTAAGTCTGTAACTGACATAAATCATGTTAAGAGTGAATGGAAGTCTTAAAAAGAAGCTGAAACTTCTATAAGCATTGATATTTCTCCTGCCCATAAACATACATTATAATTTAGCTGGCTCGGACGCCTTTTCTTTTGTTTTCTCTATGCTGGGCTCGTTTTTTTAGTTCTAAATTTATTATCTTAATGTAAATATTGAAAAGGAGGTTTCCTAGAAAAAGGAGGGAAAAAAACAAATAAGGAGGGCATTTCAGTGCCCTTATGGCCTTATCCCATTGGGAATTATTTCTTCTAATTTATAATATCACTACTGTGCGTACTACCACTAACCCTCTCCTGTTTTCTCCCACATTTTTGTACAGGCGTTCCAAAACTTTTATTATTGCCAATTGGCTATTGTTGCTACTTGCAAGTTGCAACTCATGTTGCTGTTTTGTGATTTTTGTTTCCCTCAAATTATGTGTTTCATCTCCGCAAGTCTAGCTGAGGCTTCAAATAATTGGGACTTGGAACTTGGGAGTATGTTCGTCTGTTCGACCTAAGTAGTTTTTGTGATAGGTATGACTTATGAATTGTTAAAGTATAGCGGTTAGTTATTGTATTAGTTATTTGATCTGACGGTTAAAAAAATTATTTGATACACTTATAATGTTCGATAAAACTTGCTATTAGATTAATAAATTACAAAAAATATAGGCAAACTAATGGAAATAATACCAACTATGACTGTTCCGCTCAAAATAATCTCAATTAGGAATTATTTCAAAATAATTTCAGCTATGAGTCTATGCTAGGGTCCTTCTCAAAATGATCCCGACCGCAAGGAACTGGTTTAACTAGCATTATGGGAAGGTCCCCAAATAGTTGGATTATTCTGAAATAATCCATAGTTGAGATTATTTTGAGCGGAACGACCATAGTTTGGATTATTCCCATCAATATTTCAAAAAATATATTATGTTTGGGCCTAATATTGCCTGGGCTCAGTTCTTGCGAGGAGGACCACCAGCCCCCCAGGCAGGGGAGACAATGGGACCTACAAGGTGGCTGCCCTAACCCCATAGTACCTAGGGATCCCAGGGATCCCAAGCAAGGAGTAAAAAGGCTTGTTGCCTAAAAAGGCAATATAACCAAGTGGCCCCTCTGAGGCCCATCTCATCAATATTCCTTTTATAGGGATCCTCAATGCTATAAATACCCATTGTCTCATCAATGAACAGGTAATGAATTCTAGACCAACTGCTCAATACTTACAGTTAAGCATCCTAACTGACTTGAGCGTCGGAGGGGCGATCCTGGAAACACCCCCGGGGTAGTCTAACTCTCATTGTTGCAGGTCTCCACGACGTCCTTCGAGCACTTGGCCATCGTCAACGACACCTCATTCCTCTTCTTGACTGACTCCCTCACCTCACAAGTTTTTACTCGAAACAGGTTGGCGCCGTCTGTGGGGATAGCCAAACAAAAAGCCATGGCCAACGCTCGGAGATCCCGTCGTACCCAACAACCTCCAAATTCACCACCTCGAGAAGGGAACCCCCCTCTCGAGGTAGCTGATGAGACAGCGGGCAACCCTCGCAGGGCTCCCGTGCTCTCGGAAAGAAACCAACACATCCTCGAGGAGATATCCCCTCGAGAGGCATCCATCGCAGCTAATCAAGGACCGCCTCGAGAGAGAGGAAACCCTCCTCGAATAGAGCCCCCTCGAGGTGGGCAACCCAGTCCAAATCCCGTCACCCAATAGGACCTGCAGCAGCTGGCAGAACGCCTCAGCGATAGTCTCGAGCGGAATCTCAGGGCCCTCGTCTACAGCCTCCAGGATGGAGGGGAGGGAACCTCCAACAGGCCCCCTGTCCCACGACTCATTATCGGGCAGGACGGACGCAACCCTCCATTCGACAGCCCATTTCCACAAACGTCAACTCGTGCTCCCCAGGCTCCTACTCTAGCCCCTCGAGCTCCTCCTAGAGACCCCCCTAGCCGGAGGGATGCCCGGCATATCTTCATCGAGCGAGCCCTCAGGAGCGGTCGTCGGGATGCTCGCGAAATCTTAGACGAACGCCGGGCTCGACCACGACAGGAAAGAGTACCACCCTCACACAACAGCCAAGGGAGGGAAGAATCTCGACAGTGTGAGAAAGGGCTCCGAGAGCACCATGAGGACGAAGCCAGCAGTTCTGCAACGAACACAGAATCCGACACCCACTTTGGAAACCTCGGCTTCATCATGCCCTTCAGCGAAGAAATCAAGCGAACTCCCAACCCTCGAAAGGTGAAGGTTCCCCCCATCGAGCACTATGGGGGAACAACAGACCCCACCGATCACCTCGCTGCCTTTAAGGCACAAATGAGTGTGCAGACGAGGAATGATGCAGCTTGGTGCAAATTCTTTCCCACCACGCTCAAGGGGTTCTGATGCGCTCAAGTTAAACGATGTTCTTGTGGTATTTTAGGTGCACATTGCTAAGGGATTTGTTCGTAATTGTTAAGGTTTGCATATAAAATCATCCTTAGCGGAAGTTCGGAGTTTTGCGATATAAGTTGTGTTAATGTTATGCATTCCGAGCTTCCAAGGTAAAATGCATTTGAGCCGAGCATCACAAGCCACAAGCTCGCCAAGCCAAGCTCGAAGCATCGCAAGCGAGCACGACTGCCCAGCGCCCATCGCCAAGCAGCCCGCACACCCGCAAGCTCAGCAAGCCGAGCCTGCCCAGCGCCCATCGCCCAACGCCAAGCTCACCCATCGCACAGCCATCGCACGCCCAGCAGCAAGCTAGGCCATCGCACGCCCATCGCCCATGTGCGCGCGCCCAGCGCTCGAGCCAAACCCGCCCAAAGAAGCCGGCTCGCACCTCGCGAGGACCGGCCGCACCTCGCGACCCGCCCGCTCGCACCTCGTGAGATTTCTCGCACGGTGCGACCTGCGTGGTTTCGCCAAATTCTTCAGCTCGTTGCGAAGGCAGTAGCTCATCGCACGGTGCGACCTGTACCGCACCTCGCGACCCCTATGGCGGTTTAAATGACGGCTAACTTTTGAGCCTTAGTATAAATACTAAACTTTGTTTTTAGACCTAGGGGGCAGCAGCCACAAGGAGATGGAGTCTCCAAAACTCCACTCTTCTCTTGTTGTCTTCTCTTTTTAGTTTTTATTTTCTAGTTTAGTTTTTGTAGATTTCAATTATGGGATTGGCTTATGCTATGCCGATTGTAGCTTGAACCGTTCTTGAACGAGATTAATATGGAGCTTCAAGCATTATTGTGAGATCTTTCCTCTCTATTTAGTTTCTTTGATTATGGTTTAATTTCTATGCTTGCTTTCTATGATTTTTGCATAATTATGCTAGGAACGTTACTAGTTTGATTGTGTAATTAATCTAATGCTAGATTTAAGAATAGAATCGGATTGTTTTATTCTTTTATCAATTGGTAGCAAACTAGGAAGTAACTTAGATGCAGATCGTCTTGGTTATTTCTTGGGGAAATTGAATCAACTGTTGAATGTTTATCGCTTGTATGACGTTAGCAGGTCTGTTGGTTCTCTGTGTTTATTGCTGCTATTGGATTGAACTTAGACGCGATCGGACTAGGTTATCCTTTAGTTAGGGTTTTATAGTCACGCTGATCGTGCTATTCAACTAAGAATAAGGAGAATGCGAGATTAATTCTCGGCAATAGATAATCATGGAAATAATTAGAGTTGAGGTTCAAGGATTGATAATGAATTGAAGTGTATGTTAATCGGATTAAAGATCTTTCCATAATTGCTTTCTCATCTTGTTTATATGCTAGTTAGTTGTAGTTTAGTTATAATATACTTGAAACCCCCCTTTGTTATTATTATTAGGTTTCTCGGCCCTTAGCTTAATCTAGGTTTTGAATCACGCTAAGTATTAAACTCGTCCCTGTTTCCCTGTGGATACGACCCCTACTTCCATTATACTAGCTTAGTGTAAAAGAGAGTAGGAGAAATTTTATCTTTGGCCGGGTGCGGTGCACAACGACACATCCGCGCCCGCCCAAATTTTGGCGCCGTTGCCGGGGAAACGGTGTTACTTGTTTTTATTTAGAGTGATTTTTGGATGGTATTGCTTGTGCTCTTTGTTTTTGGTTGGCCACTCATATAAAGAATTCCCTTTTTGTTTTAGTTTCTAGTTTTCATCTTCCATTGAGCTCTATGTATTTCATTTTTGTATTTTGGACAAGAAGCATGGAACTTGTTGCTTAAACTCTCTTGGGAATGGTTGATTGACTCATACTTTATATCTTGGTTATTGTCTAGCTTTAAACATTTATATTAATGGTCATGACTTGAATTAGCTAGGAGTACTACTAGTTGATGTTTGTTGTTGCCTTAATGCTAGGTTTGGGATATAATCTGATGTTATATGCTCAACCATGTTGTAGTAAGCTAGGTATTAACGATGCATTGCAAGAGTTCTTCTCAATCAATTTTGCAGGTACTTGAAGTGGAGATTGACATGGAACCACCATTGTCACACATGGAGCACAACCCAATGATTAAGCTTAAGGTATTAAGTCGAGCTCACGACTTTAAACAACGGCGCTTCTCGGGGAGGCAACCCGAGACCCCTTTATTTTCTTTCTTTTCCTTTATTTTTCATCAAATTTCCACCACCACAACAAATTTTCTTTCACCCAACACCCACCCACTAAAAAGATCCACAACCAATCTTCATCCACTTGGAACCAAAATCCACAAAAGAAAATCCGTTGGGAGGACTTCAATAGCTAGGAGTTGGTACAACTAGAGGGTTGAGATTGTTAATGTATCTTTTCGATCTCTTAAGCTAGGTGAAAATCTCACAAATTCAAAACTTTTGAACTTGTCATTTGTTTGAGTGATTCGAGGGAGAGGTTGTGAGTTGATTTATGAGATTTGAGTTGGTGTTGTTAAGAAATTTGAGTTTGACGGATTGTTTGGTCATGAGTTTTGAGCATTCGATCTTCGATTTACCCTATTTTCGATTTTCTCCCCCCATTTTCAGTTTACTTTTCTTCTAATTGCCGACACATTGAGGACAATGTGTAGTTTAAGTAGGGGGGAGGGTATTCTCATTCTCGTGTATCTATGTTGTATATATTACTTTCAATTTGAAAGAAAATGAAAATAAAAAAAAAAAAAAAAAAAAAAAAAAATGAAAAAAAATATAAAAAAAAAAAAAAAAAAAAAGTGATGAAATGAATCCCGCTGAGTTGAAAACCCACAAGGGTGGGCGACTCAGGCAAAAATGGGGGCCTGGATAGGTTGAAAACCCGAAAGGGCAACTTATGCAAAAAAGTGGCTTATATTGAGCGGGTAAGATGGTGAGATAAAAAAAAAATGTGAGAAGCTAGGATGAAAACCCGAAAGGGCTCCTAGGCAAAATGAGAGATTAAGAGAGAATGATACACTTTGGAAACTCATTTGCCGGAGATGGTGTCATAAGGTTGAAAGCGTTTTCGGGTTGGGTTAGTGAATTCATCCTTTGTTTTGTGAAGATCTATTTATTTTGGCTTTCGCATTCTTTTGGTTGATTGTTTTTGGGAGTAAGCATGGAATTTATCCCTTTTTGTCTTTGTTCCATGGCTTGCTATTTTAAGTTAGTTGTTGTAGTAGTAGGTCATATTTTGAGGTTTGGGAGAGCTGATACTTTAGTGTGTCGTGAGCTGGCATTTTGATTCTCGTTGGTGTTGTTGGTTAAACTTGTTGGCGTTGCTGGTTATTATTGTTGTCGCGTCTTTGTATATTTCAGGTGAGCTTGAATCTAAGTGTGGGGGAATCATCATCCCTTACGTTTAGGTTTTGAGCGTATTTTGTTAAGATGTGATGATGATGATGTAGTTGATGGGGAGTGTAGGTTGGTTTCGATAGCTTGGGTGATGATTTATTTGGTGATCCTCATTTTGAGTTTACTCGAGGTCGAGTAAAGTTCAAGTGTGGGGGTATTTGATGCGCTCAAGTTATACGATGTTCTTGTGGTATTTTAGGTGCACATTGCTAAGGGATTTGTTCGTAATTGTTAAGGTTTGCATATAAAATCATCCTTAGCGGAAGTTCGGAGTTTTGCGATATAAGTTGTGTTAATGTTATGCATTCCGAGCTTCCAAGGTAAAATGCATTTGAGCCGAGCATCACAAGCCACAAGCTCGCCAAGCCAAGCTCGAAGCATCGCAAGCGAGCACGACTGCCCAGCGCCCATCGCCAAGCAGCCCGCACACCCGCAAGCTCAGCAAGCCGAGCCTGCCCAGCGCCCATCGCCCAACGCCAAGCTCACCCATCGCACAGCCATCGCACGCCCAGCAGCAAGCTAGGCCATCGCACGCCCATCGCCCATGTGCGCGCGCCCAGCGCTCGAGCCAAACCCGCCCAGCAAGCCAGCTCGCACCTCGCGAGGACTGTCGCACCTCGCGACCTGCCTGCTCGCACCTCGCGAGATTTCTCGCACGGTGCGACCTGCGTGGTTTCGCCAAATTCTTCAGCTCGTTGCGAAGGCAGTAGCTCATCGCACGGTGCGACCTGTACCGCACCTCGCGACCCCTATGGCGGTTTAAATGACGGCTAACTTTTGAGCCTTAGTATAAATACTAAACTTTGTTTTTAGACCTAGGGGGCAGCAGCCACAAGGGGATGGAGTTTCCAAAACTCCACTCCTCTCTTGTTGTCTTCTCTTTTTAGTTTTTATTTTCTAGTTTAGTTTTTGTAGATTTCAATTATGGGATTGGCTTATGCTATGCCGATTGTAGCTTGAACCGTTCTTGAACGAGATTAATATGGAGCTTCAAGCATTATTGTGAGATCTTTCCTCTCTATTTAGTTTCTTTGATTATGGTTTAATTTCTATGATTGTTTTCTATGGTTTTTGCATGATTATGCTAGGAACGTTACTAGTTTGATTGTGCGATTAATCTAATGCTAGATTTAAGAATAGAATCGGATTGTTTTATTCTTTTATCAATTGGTAGCAAACTAGGGAGTAGCTTAGATGCAGATCATCTTGGTTATTTCTTGGGGAAATTGAATCAACTGTTGAATGTTTATCGCTTGTATGACGTTAGCAGGTCTATTGGTTCTCTGTGTTTAGTGCTGCTATCGGATTGAATTTAGACGCAGATCGGACTAGGTTATCCTTTAGTTAGAGTTTTATAGTCACGCTGATCGTGCTATTCAACTAGGAATAAGGAGAACACGAGATTAATTCTCGACAATAGATAATAATGGAAATAATTAGAGTCGAGGTTCAATGATCGATAATGAATTGAAGTGCATGTTAATCGGATTCAAGATCTTCCTATATTGATTTCTCATCTTGTTTATATGCTAGTTAGTTGTAGTTTAGTTATAATCTACTCGAAACCCCCTTTTGTAATTATTATTAGGTTTCTCGGCCCTTAGCTTAATCTAGGTTTCGAATCACGCTGAGTACTAAACTCGTCCCTGTTTCCCTGTGGATACGACCCCTACTTCCATTATACTTGTTTATTGTAAAAGAGAGTAGGAGAAATTTTATCTTTGGCCGGGCGCGGTGCACGACGACACATCCGCGCCCGCCAAATTTTACGTGCACCGCGCCCGGCCAAATTTTGGCGCCGTTGCCGGGGAAACGGTGTTACTTGTTTTTATTTAGAGTGATTTTTGGATGGTATTGCTTGTGCTCTTTGTTTTTGGTTGGCCACTCATATAAAGAATTCCCTTTTTGTTTTAGTTTCTAGTTTTCATCTTCCATTGAGCTCTATGTATTTCATTTTTGTATTTTGGACAAGAAGCATGGAACTTGTTGCTTAAACTCTCTTGGGAATGGTTGATTGACTCATACTTTATATCTTGGTTATTGTCTAGCTTTAAACATTTATATTAATGGTCATGACTTGAATTAGCTAGGAGTACTACTAGTTGATGTTTGTTGTTGCCTTAATGCTAGGTTTGGGATATAATCTGATGTTATATGCTCAACCATGTTGTAGTAAGCTAGGTATTAACGATGCATTGCAAGAGTTCTTCTCAATCAATTTTGCAGGTACTTGAAGTGGAGATTGACATGGAACCACCATTGTCACACATGGAGCACAACCCAATGATTAAGCTTAAGGTATTAAGTCGAGCTCACGACTTTAAACAACAGCGCTTCTCGGGAGGCAACCCGAGACCCCTTTATTTTCTTTCTTTTCCTTTATTTTTCATCAAATTTCCACCACCACAACAAATTTTCTTTCACCCAACACCCACCCACTAAAAAGATCCACAACCAATCTTCATCCACTTGGAACCAAAATCCACAAAAGAAAATCCGTTGGGAGGACTTCAATAGCTAGGAGTTGGTACAACTAGAGGGTTGAGATTGTTAATGTATCTTTTCGATCTCTTAAGCTAGGTGAAAATCTCACAAATTCAAAACTTTTGAACTTGTCATTTGTTTGAGTGATTCGAGGGAGAGGTTGTGAGTTGATTTATGAGATTTGAGTTGGTGTTGTTAAGAAATTTGAGTTTGACGGATTGTTTGGTCATGAGTTTTGAGCATTCGATCTTCGATTTACCCTATTTTCGATTTTCTCCCCCCATTTTCAGTTTACTTTTCTTCTAATTGTCGACACATTGAGGACAATGTGTAGTTTAAGTAGGGGGGAGGGTATTCTCATTCTCGTGTATCTATGTTGTATATATTACTTTCAATTTGAAAGAAAATGAAAATAAAAAAAAAAAAAAAAAAAAAAAATGAAAAAGAATATAAAAAAAAAAAAAAAAAAGTGATGAAATGAATCCCGCTGAGTTGAAAACCCACAAGGGTGGGCGACTCAGGCAAAAATGGGGGCCTGGATAGGTTGAAAACCCGAAAGGGCAACTTATGCAAAAAAGTGGCTTATATTGAGCGGGTAAGATGGTGAGATAAAAAAAAAATGTGAGAAGCTAGGATGAAAAACCCGAAAGGGCTCCTAGGCAAAATGAGAGATTAAGAGAGAATGATACACTTTGGAAACTCATTTGCCGGAGATGGTGTCATAAGGTTGAAAGCGTTTTCGGGTTGGGTTAGTGAATTCATCCTTTGTTTTGTGAAGATCTATTTATTTTGGCTTTCGCATTCTTTTGGTTGATTGTTTTTGGGAGTAAGCATGGAATTTATCCCTTTTTGTCTTTGTTCCATGGCTTGCTATTTTAAGTTAGTTGTTGTAGTAGTAGGTCATATTTTGAGGTTTGGGAGAGGCCGATACTTTAGTGTGTCGTGAGCTGGCATTTTGATTCTCGTTGGTGTTGTTGGTTAAACTTGTTGGCGTTGCTGGTTATTATTGTTGTCGCGTCTTTGTATATTTCGAGGTGAGCTTGAATCTAAGTGTGGGGGAATCATCATCCCTTACGTTTAGGTTTTGAGCGTATTTTGTTAAGATGTGATGATGATGATGTAGTTGATGGGGAGTGTAGGTTGGTTTCGATAGCTTGGGTGATGATTTATTTGGTGATCCTCATTTTGAGTTTACTCGAGGTCGAGTAAAGTTCAAGTGTGGGGGTATTTGATGCGCTCAAGTTATACGATGTTCTTGTGGTATTTTAGGTGCACATTGCTAAGGGATTTGTTCGTAATTGTTAAGGTTTGCATATAAAATCATCCTTAGCGGAAGTTCGGAGTTTTGCGATATAAGTTGTGTTAATGTTATGCATTCCGAGCTTCCAAGGTAAAATGCATTTGAGCCGAGCATCACAAGCCACAAGCTCGCCAAGCCAAGCTCGAAGCATCGCAAGCGAGCACGACGCCCGCCGCCCATCGCCAAGCGGCCCGCACACCCGCAAGCTCAGCAAGCCGAGCCTCGCCCGCCGCCCATCGCCCAACGCCAAGCTCACCCATCGCACGACCATCGCACGCCCAGCAGCAAGCTAGGCCATCGCACGCCCATCGCCCATGTGCGCGCGCCCGCCGCTCGAGCCAAACCCGCCCAGGAAGCCCGGCTCGCACCTCGCGAGGACCGCCGCACCTCGCGACTCGCCCGCTCGCACCTCGCGAGATTTCTCGCACGGTGCGACTCGCGTGGTTTCGCCAAATTCTTCAGCTCGTTGCGAAGGCGGTAGGCTCATCGCACGGTGCGACTCGTACCGCACCTCGCGACCCCTATGGCGGTTTAAATGACGGCTAACTTTTGAGCCTTAGTATAAATACTAAACTTTGTTTTTAGACCTAGGGGGCAGCAGACCACAAGGAGATGGAGTCTCCAAAACTCCACTCTTCTCTTGTTGTCTTCTCTTTTTAGTTTTTATTTTCTAGTTTAGTTTTTGTAGATTTCAATTATGGGATTGGCTTATGCTATGCCGATTGTAGCTTGAACCGTTCTTGAACGAGATTAATATGGAGCTTCAAGCATTATTGTGAGATCTTTCCTCTCTATTTAGTTTCTTTGATTATGGTTTAATTTCTATGCTTGCTTTCTATGATTTTTGCATAATTATGCTAGGAACGTTACTAGTTTGATTGTGTAATTAATCTAATGCTAGATTTAAGAATAGAATCGGATTGTTTTATTCTTTTATCAATTGGTAGCAAACTAGGAAGTAACTTAGATGCAGATCGTCTTGGTTATTTCTTGGGGAAATTGAATCAACCGTTGAATGTTTATCGCTTGTATGACGTTAGCGGGTCCTGTTGGTTCTCTCGTGTTTATTGCTGCTATTGGATTGAACTTAGACGCGATCGGACTAGGTTATCCTTTAGTTAGGGTTTTATAGTCACGCTGATCGTGCTATTCAACTAAGAATAAGGAGAATGCGAGATTAATTCTCGGCAATAGATAATCATGGAAATAATTAGAGTTGAGGTTCAAGGATCGATAATGAATTGAAGTGTATGTTAATCGGATTAAAGATCTTTCCATAATTGCTTTCTCATCTTGTTTATATGCTAGTTAGTTGTAGTTTAGTTATAATATACTTGAAACCCCCCTTTGTTATTATTATTAGGTTTCTCGGCCCTTAGCTTAATCTAGGTTTTGAATCACGCTAAGTATTAAACTCGTCCCTGTTTCCCTGTGGATACGACCCCTACTTCCATTATACTAGCTTAGTGTAAAAGAGAGTAGGAGAAATTTTATCTTTGGTCGGGTGCGGTGCACAACGACACATCCGCGCCCGCCCAGGTTCACGCTCACTTGGTTTACGGAGTTGCCACCAGGCAGTATCTCGAACTTCGAATCCCTCGAGACGGCCTTCAAGCAAAATTTCATTGCAGGGAGAAGGCACCGAAAAACCAGCATTCACCTCATGTCCATAAGGCAGCGTAGAGAGGAAGACCTGGCAGACTATATCAAGCGGTTTAACGAGGAGTCCCTAAAAGTCTCGGATTTACAAGATAGTGTGGCATTCACAGCTTTGATGTCCGGACTCTACCCATCAAGCCGATTCAAGCTAAAACTCGCAGAAATCGAAGCTTCCACTTTCTCTGAGGCCATGAACCTCGCCGAGAAGTTCATACAAGCCTCTGACATATGCAAGACGCATGATGAACCCAACTCTAACAAAAGGAAGAATGACTACGGGACTCGAGGCGACCCCCCTCGAGAGGCCTCTCGGAGGGAAAGAAAGAAGAAACCTCGAATTGAAGACAACGGTTACGATCCTCGATACAACCTCAATCGAAGGGAAATATACCTCGATATCAAGGAGAAATATACCCTGCCAAAGCCAACACCCATCAGAACTTCCATCAACAGAAGAGACAAGAAACTATGGTGCGAATACCATCATGACTGCAGGCACACCACTCGCGACTGTAGAGAACTCAAGAGAGCACTAGACAAGCTGGCAGATGAAGGAAAGTTGAATCGATATCTAAAAAACCCCGCAGAAAAGAAAAAAGAGATTCGAAAAGAGAAAGAGTCAAGGAGCGAGGAAACAGCAGGATTAATCAGTGTCATAGCCGGAGGGTACGCTTCGGGTGGCCTGACCAGCCGCTCTCGAAAGAAACACCTCTACACCCTGAAACATGGGACGACGGACTTGAACAGAACAGCAGCTTGCCCCACCATGACCTTCAAATACAGCCATCGACCTATTCAAACCCCGCACGACGACCCCCTGGTCGTCGAAATGAAAATCGCTAACCTTAGGGTAGGGCGAGTGCTCATAGACAACGGGAGTTCGGCGGATATCATCACCATGGACTGCCTAGCGAAGCTGAAATACCAAAAGAGCGACCTCCTGCCCATCGGCCAGCCGCTGGTAGGGTTCGGGGGGCAATCTGTCCACCCTCTCGAATCAGTCAAGCTTCCTACGCGAATGGGGGAGAAAGGTAGAGGGAGAAGTGAACTCATCGATTTCCTCGTCGTCGATGTTGATCTCCCTTACAACGTCATCATTGGGCGTCCCATCCTCAACAAAGTTAAAGCTGCCATCTCGACCTACTAGTTGCTCCTGCAGTTCGAGGCCGACGACGGGAAGGTTGCTCAATTATTTGAAGATCAGAAGTCTGCCCGGGAATGTTACGTCAACAGCCTGAAACACCAACATGACGCTACAACAAACAAGAGAAAACACCCCGAGCCTGAAGAGCCCCTCCCCACGATGGGAATCTATGTCGCCGAGAACCCTAAACGGTATGAGAGACCTCGACCCGTGGATGGGGACGAGGAGGTATGTATCGACGACACAAGGGGGAGGAAGATAAGAATCGGCAAACAGATCCATGACAACATTCGGACTCAGATGATCAGTGTCATCCGCGAGTTCCAGGATGTGTTCGCCTATACCGTCGACGAAATGCCGGGCATCGATCCTGAGATCATGGTACACCGCCTTAATATCAAAGAAGGCCATCGACCAGTGAAACAAAAGCTAAGGCATCAGGGTGCCGAGAGAAGTAAAGCGGCAGTCGAGGAAGTTAAAAAGCTGCTCGCAGCAAGTTTCATTAAGGAATGCCAGTACACCGAGTGGCTTGCTAACGTGGTACTGGTTCGCAAGTCGACTGGCTCATGGAGAATGTGTGTCGACTTCACGGATCTGAGCAAGGCCTGCCCAAAGGATGACTTCCCCCTTCCCAAAATCGATAGACTTGTCGACTCAACTGCTGGGCATGCCCTCTTCAGCTTTATGGATGCCAACGCCGGATATCACCAAATCCCAGGGGTTCACCACAAACTCAGGGGTTTACTGTTACAAACTGATGCCATTTGGCCTCAAAAACGCAGGTGCCACCTATCAGCGCTTCGTCAACAAGATGTTTGAAAATCAAATAGGAAGGAATGTCGAGGTTTACGTTGACGACATGATCGTCAAAAGCCAGCAAGAAGAGAAGCATGTATCAAACCTTAAGGAAACCCTTTCCACCATACGCGCCCACAATATGAAGTTAAATCCGAAGAAGTGTGTCTTCTGCGTTAAGGGGGGAAAGTGCCTCGGCTTTCTAGTTGACGAAAGAGGCATCGAGGCTAACCCAGACAAGGTTCAGGCCATAATCGAAATGAAGAGCACTCGAACCGTCAAAGAAGTCCAACGCCTAACCGGCTGTATGGCGGCACTAGGACGGTTTCTATCTAGATCAGCAGATAAAAGCATGTACTTCTTCAGAACATTAAAGCAACCAACCTTCTACTGGGACCAGCCCGCGGAAGAAGCCTTCCAACAGCTAAAAGCACACGTAGCCAGCCTTCCCAAGCTCGTCTCTCCCTTACCAGGAGAGACGCTGTTCGTGTACTTGGCTGTGTCAGAAAATGCGCTTAGCGCCGTTCTTGTTACTGAAAGAGAGAAGAACCAGCACCCCGACTATTTCATCAGCCACGCCTTTCGAGGCGCCGAAGCTAAATACCCCCAGTCGAAAAGTTGATATTTGCCCTGGTGATAGCCACCCGCAAACTCAAGCCATACTTCCAAGCTCACCCCATCAAAGTACTAACAAGTCAGCCCCTTCGAAAGATAATCGAGGGTAAAAATCAATCGAGCAGGGTCACGGATTGGTCTAATCAATTGTCGGACTTCGGCATTGAATTCGAGCCCCGCCGGGCAATCAAGGCCCGGGCGCTGGCCGACTTCATCGCGGAATGCACCTCGAGGGCCGAGCCTATCGTAGAAGGCCCCTGAGAATTATTCGTCGATGGATCGTCCTCCAAAGCAGGTTGCGAGGCAGGATTGTTGAACATCGATCCTCAAAAGAGCAAGACGGAATACGCAGTGAAATTTGCCTTCACCGCTTCGAACAATGAAGCAGAGTATGAGGCCCTCTTGCTCGGGCTACAACTTTGTAAGGCGGCGGGTGGTCGAAACATCAAAGCCCACTCAGACTCCCAGCTCATCGTGGGACAAGTGACAGGAGAATTCGAAGCCAAGGAAGACAGCATGAAAATGTACCTCATAAAAGTCAAGGAAAAAGTGAGCAATCTGGCAACCTTTGAAATCACACATATTCCAAGATCAGAAAATCAGCAGGCAGATGCGTTGTCGAGGTTGGCCAGCTCCGCTGAGGATTTGTCACCCCGTCCCATAATGTGGGAGGTACTTAACTCCCGCTGCATCAATAAAGGGATAGTGACCCTCAACAGGAGCCCTACATGGATGGACAAGTTGGTGACCTTCGCAAGGGATGGGGTATTGCCCGAGGACGAGCTAGAGGAAGAGAAGGTAAGAAGGCAAGCCCGATGGTTCGTGCTCCATGAGGGGCAGCTATACAAGAAATCCTTCACCCATCCACTCCTTCGGTGCCTAACCCAGCAGGAGGGGGACTACATACTTCGAGAAATACACCAGGGAGCTTGTGGAAGCCATCAAGGCGCCAGGACTATCGCCGTTAAAACCCTTCGAGCAGGGTACTACTGGCCAGCATTAAAGGAAGATGCCTCGAACTTGGTCCAAAAGTGCAAGGAATGCCAGATGCACGCCAACTTGCCCCATCAACCAGCAGGCCCCCTCACTACCATCCAGGCCCCTCTGCCCTTCGACATGTGGGGCATGGACCTGCTAGGGCCTTTTCCCTCTACGTCAGGCCAGCGGAGGTTCTTGTTGGTCGCCGTCGATTACTTCACAAAGTGGGTCGAGGCCCAACCACTGGCCTCCATCAACGACAAGCAAGTTCAGCAGTGCATTTGGTGTAACCTGATAACTCGATTCGGCGTCCCTCGAGTCCTCATATCAGACAATGGGCGACAATTTAACAGCGGCCCCACGAAAGATTATTGCTCTCGGTTCGGCATCGAAACCAGGTTCTCCGCTGTCAGTCGACCCCAAACCAATGGTCAGGCTGAGGCCACCAACAAGGTAATTCTCAAATGATTGAAAACCATGCTAGAAGGGGCCAAGGGCTCATGGATCGACGACCTACCTGGTATATTGTGGTGTACGAGGACAACGGTTCGAGAGGCCACAGGACAAACACCGTTCAACTTAGTACATGGGAGTGAGGCTGTGCTGCCCGTCGAAGTAGGCATCCCCTCACCACGGATCACTTTCTACGACTACGACAGCAACGAGGAAGAGAAACGCGCCAACCTTGATCTCCTCCCCGAGAGTCAAGGCAACACAATTCTTAAGGCCATCTCCTACAAACTCAAGATCACAAAGCTCTTCAACCGACGAATCAAGCATCGACCTCTGCAGGTCAACGATTGGGTGCTCCGGAAGTTCGAGGCCACCGGAAGGGAACCTCGCCTTGGTAAATTACAGCCTAACTGGGAAGGACCCTACAAAATCACAAAGGTCGTTCGACCAGGCACATACCGCCTCGAAGACCAGGAAGGCCTCCCCTTGCCTCGTCCTTGGAATGCGGACAATCTTCGAAAGTTCTACGTATAAGCTCAGGGCCCGCCTTCGAAGCAGTGCATGTTACAAGTTCTAGCCCTCAAAATTAGGGGCATATACTATATCTTCGGCAGAATGACGAGCCATCTTTTGTAAAGCTGTCTCAGCAAATGTTTGTAAAACATCTATCGAGTTGTAATACATATGGAATTGTAAAATCGGATTGGCAGCAAAATTTTGCAAAACAGATCGAAGTGTGCGCCTTAAGTATACACCTATCGAGTTGTAATATGCCCATTAAGTTGTAGTACAGCTATCGAAGTCACATCAAACATTGACAAAATTCCAAAGGCAAAAAACTTGTTAAAGTAAAAGCACATCGATGGGATGAATAGTAAATCTTATTAATGAAGAGAAGTACAAGCCATCGAGATGGCAAAGTTACACACATAAGGAACATCTAAAGATTAGAACTAAACTATAAGGGTCTAACATTAACCCTTGTAGGAGCCAGAAGGAAGAAAGAGGAAGATGAGGGAGGTGGAATCATGGGTGCACGCCCTCGAGATCGGCAGCGGCAGGAACCTGGTCCTCGACAGGTGCGACCCCCACGTCGTCCTCTCCTCGAGGAGCCTCAGCATCCTCTTGGGAGAGGACAGCGACTCCCTCCTCAACCTCCTGCCAGGAAAGGCCAGGAGACAGCTTCTCAAGGACGGCTCGAACGTCCTTAAGAGCCTCAGAGCGACCGACCTCGGAAGCTTGAAGAGAGGCATCCTCGAGGAAGATCTTCCCGGCCTCGGAGAGCTTCCAATTCTCGATGATCAGCTCCCGACAAGCAGTCGCCTCCTTGACGGCATCAGTAGCCCTCTTGTCGGCCTTCTCCGCCCTGGCTAGGGCCTCCTTCCTGTCCTTCGAGGCCTGATGATGCCTCCTGCTGGCCGAGTCCCTCTGCTTAGTGAGGTCCTCGTTGGTCTGCTGGGCCTCGGCCATCTTCTCCTCGAAGTCCAGCTGATCCTTCTTAATAGCTCCCTCAGCTTCAGAAAGCTTCAGCTCAGCAATCCGGACCCGATTGGTGAGGGAGCTTCTCTCATCGAAGGACATCTGGTCATTGACTCCAGCAGGGGCAGTACCTCGAGGACGGTGCGCCAGAGCAGAGACCCTGATCGAGAGCTGCAGAAAACAAAGGCGTAAGCAACAAGTTTACTAAGTAAAGAAGAAAGGAGAAATGAGCAAGCACATACCTCGACAAGAGTAGACTGTCAGTACCGCAGTAGGCCGCCTCATTGGCAGCTGTCACCAAGAAGGCGGAGGCTCTCTCGAACCTCCCAGCCATGTCAGCCCTCGAAAGGGCAGAAAAGGGAACAGCAGCAGTCGAGAGGAACGACCCCTTGACCTTCGGCCTCATCGCTGGGGCCTGTTGCACCCCAGGCGAAGTAACAGGAAAGACAACCGGAAAATGGATCTTTTCCTCAGATTTAGCCTCGAGGGGCTCCTGCTTCACAACAGGAGCCAAGGGAGAAAGGGCCTTTGTGACCGAAATTATGGTCACATCTTCTGTCGAGGACGCTGCCTCGAGCTTAACGGCCTTCGAGGCATCAGGCAACCTCGGGCCAGTGGAGGCGGAATTCGAACCCACCTTCGCCAGCTGACGGCGCTTGGCCTCTCGAAGAGCCCCAGGAGTAATCATTGGACGAGACATCGCAATATAGGCAAGAAAGACGACCGAGATTGAGAGTTTGGAGAGGGATGGTGTAGATGGTGTAATGACAGCGTTGAAACGCTTTGTGCTTATATAAGAAGAGTGAATTGCGAATTCCAAGGTCGCAATAACTACCCTCATGGGCCTCACAAAAGCAAAAGCCCACCATCGAAAGGGCCTGCTATGTGCACGGGGCCTAAAGCCCCCCATGGCACCAAAAGTATGGGAAAGACGGTCTTATATGGGGCTCATTATCCCCTGAGACATCTCGAGCGAGGTCATGAACGCCCCTCGAGAAACATGGGGCTCATTAGCCCCTAAGACATCTGGAGCGAGGGCATGCACGCCCCTCTAGATACATGGGGCTCATTAGCCCCTGAGACACCTCGAGCGAGGCCATAGAGGCCCCTCGAGATACATGGGGGCTCATTAGCCCCTGAGACACCTCGAGCGAGGCCATAGAGGCCTCTCGAGATACATGGGGCTCGTTAGCCCCTCATGCATCTCGAATAAGGTTAACAACGCCCTACGAGGTCCTGATCCGACTTTCCGCGAAATGTGCGATTTCCGGAGTCCTCCATCGCACATCTCGCGTGGGGCTAACGTTTGGGTCCAATATTCCCTGGGCCCAGCTCTTGCGAGGAGGACCACCAGCCCCCCAGGCAGGGGAGACAATGGGACCTACAAGGTGGCTGCCCTAACCCCAGAGTACCTAGGGATCCCAAGCAAGGAGTAAAAAGGCTTGTTGCCTAAAAAGGCAATATAACCAAGTGGCCCCTCTGAGGCCCATCTCATCAATATTCCTTTTATGGGGATCCTCAATGCTATAAATACCCAATGTCTCATCAATGAACAAGTAATGAATTCTAGACCAACTGCTCAATACTTACAGTTAAGCACCCTAACTGACTTGAGCGTCGAAGGGGCGATCCCGGAAACACTCCCGGGGTAGTCTAACTCTCATTCTTGCAGGTCTCCACGGCGTCCTTCGAGCACTTGGCCATCGTCAACGACACCTCAGTCCTCTTCTTGACTGATTCCCTCACCTTACAAGTTTTTACCCGAAACATATTACATTTCCATCAATAGCAGTTCCATTATACATTGACCTGTCTTGTTTCTTTCCTAGCTATTACCCCCTTCTTTTGGACAATCTTTGTATTTCGGGTCCTTTAAATCAATTTCCCTAGTAATGGAGTAAGTAGTTAGATACAATAATAACCCACCATTAATCTTGCTAATAGTCTGTAGAACCAGTGAACTACATGTACTTTTGGAATTGTCAAATTATGCTTAAAGAAGAATACGATGGTCATTGCAATTCTTCTTTTAGCAATAACTAGCATTGTTGATCGCCATCATATTCTTTGTGATCCTAACCAATAATTTAATTGCCACATTAGAATTTCCAGTCCATAAAGAATAACACTCTAATAAATTATCCATAAGTTGCAACGAAAGTTTATAACATAAGAAAATGCTCAAAAGTAAAGGAAGAAAGAGAGGTTAAAATCAAGTGGTCTGATGAACTATAAGTCTATAACTCCTACGGTTTATTAGGATGATACAATTAAAAAATGCTATTATGCGTATGTTTATGGTTTCCTAATACTGTATTCTTGCCTATCTCGTTATTCAGATGATACAATTAAAAATGCTATTCTCAAACTCTGTCACTAATGTTCTTTTTTAATTCTAGTTGGAGTATATGTAGGAACGTAAACTGGTATCTAATTTGATACACTTAACTGACAACCGTGGCGTGAGAAGATCACTGCCCTAAAGTTGAATTTGCCCCGCAACAACACACGAACTCACAGCAATCAACCTCCAGTGATACACGGTTTCTGCGTTTCTGGTGTTGACAAAAAAGCAGATTGAGAATGATCTTGAATATTGCCCAGAGTAATGGAGGAGAAAGAAAGAAGATGAGATTGTGTATTTTTTCTATCTCAAAGAATCCCTGAACACTGGTATTTAAAGGGAGAGGAGAACCAAACGAGATTAGAATAAGGCTGAGATCGTGGGAAAAAGGGTCAATAAATGGGGAAGATAATGGCAGCAGATTAGGAGAGAAATTAGGGAAAAACCGTTATGTTAAGAGAGAAATTAGGGGGAAAAACGATAACTTTATACTGATAAATTCGGTCATTAAATGCTGACAGATTTTTGACCCAAAAAGATAGTTAAGTTAAGTTCATTCCCCAAGGCCCATGGCCCTGGCCCGGACCGGGCGGCGTGCGTTTGGCAACCACACATCACCACATATTGCTACTCAACTCAAAGGGTAGAGGAAGAGTGATGGTTATAAACCTTACTCTTCCCTTATATTCTTTCAATGTGGGACAAAAGATAAAAATGACTCTTCATATTCTTTTGAAGCAAACTTAGAGTTTCTACTAAAAACTCCAACAATCCCCCACATGATTCAAAAGAAGAAAACATAAAGAAACAGGGCTGAAAAAGATGATCTGGGCAATAGATACTAGGTTTTGAAGTATCAATGTCTTATGGACTTGAATTGACACTCAGTGCATACAAATATGTCTTACTATCGTAATAGGTAGATTTCTCTTTGAACCTTTCACGAGGTTAGCAAACCATAGATGCGCACTCAACCTTTTTCAAATCAAGAAACGTTCTCGTAATTGTAATATCGATGCCCCACAATTATCCTGGATTCTCATGAATGCTCTAGAGAGCCTAAGCCTTCTGACTCTCATAGGGGATTGGGCTTAACCCCCACATTCACATAGGTAAGGTCATCAAGTTTATACTGTCACAAACCACCTTAAGTAAGGCTATGAACTTATTAAGAGCTCTATGCTCAACCTTACACATATAACAGTAGGTTAAAACAAAATACTACATCACTTTTATTAATAGAAATGGTAGTAGTATACAATAACTTGAGTTCTTTTGTGATTTCGTATGACCTTTTGAACTTAGTAATTCCTAAGAAGAGTATCCATCACAATTCACTCCACAATAGGCTTTAAACCCATTCCTTGTGTTGACTCCAGCACCATTTTTCTACAAAGGCCTTTGGTGAGAGGATCAGCAATATTCCTTTCTGACTTTACATACTCGAGTGACAACACTTATTTTTAATTAAATTTCTAACTATGGCATGCCTTAAGCGAATATGCCTTCTCTTTCCATTATAGGCTTGATTATTTGCTACCCCAATTGCTGCTTACGAGTCACACCGCATAGAAACTGATGGAGCTGGCTTCCCCCCACAATGGAATATCAGCAAGCAAACTCCTTATCCATTCAGCTTCTTGACCTACCAATTCTAAAGTAATAAACTCATATTCCATTGTAGATTTGGCAATACATGTTTGCTTTGATGATTGATGAGTGATAATTATATCACTCAAATACCCTATTTTCCTCATGTTTCGAGTCAATTTTTCTATTCATTATCATTTTCTAGCTTATTTTGCTTAATTTAGAGTAATTGAGTTTTTTTTATAGCTTATTTGAGAATATTAGTTATTTTGGCTATTTATATAGGTTTTGGTAATGCTTATTTGTGTTTGATGTTGTAGGATCCATCTTGGAGGTCTCCAAACCACACACCAAGCATAGAGTGGAGCAATTTTGCCAAAATAAGAGCTTTTGGAAGGATTTGTGCATAAGGGTCATATTCAAATGGTTATAACTTTCAGAACACAAAATATTTTTCATTGATTCAAATTCGAGATGAAATTTTGGCTCAATAGCTTTCCAACAAGTGGTCACAATCCCAATTCCGATGAAAAATGAAAGAGATATGGCTGTTTGAAGTCGGGTGCGTCTGCCAGAACTGCGCGCCCACTCCGTATTTTTCGGCACGCTCGCGCCATAGGCCCAGAAAACCTTCTGCCTGCGTGAAATTGTATGGAGACCCAGCTCCAAACTATATAAAGCGCCCGCGCCGCTTGAATTCTGCGGAAATCCTGTTTTTCGGCCCGTTTAATGATGTAATGTTTAAATCTTTTAAAAGGACGGATCCCTAACTTTTGAAGGGGAAAACGGAGGGCTAACCTCCATAAGCTTAATTAGAGGTTTTAGTTAGGGTTTTTAGAGAGAGAAACTCTCATATTCTAGAGAGAGAAGTGAGAGAAACTTGTTGAAAGCTTGGATTTTGAAGCATCTAAGAAGGAAACTTGAAGATTTGGAGACTCCTTGCAACTTTAATGAGAATTTCTTACTCTCTCACTCATGTTTTGTTGCTTTATCTATTTATTTTCATGTCATTTTCACTCTATTTACTTGTTCATCCAAGATTAGTGTTTGATTTCATATTTTTAGTTTGTTATTTATTTCATTTAATTATTTATTATGATTTGTGAGTAGTTATTTTGCTTGAGAGGGGATCAAGCCATTAATGATATCATGAGCCTTTGGGTCATATTTGGGGTCATTTTGGGAAATGAAATCAAATGAGCAATAGGGGTTTTATTGTTGGTTTTTGTGATTGGCCTCCATGGAAACTTAATTATTAGTCACTTCAATGAAGGATTGAAATATGAAATTGAAGAGTTGACTCCCTATTTGTTCACTTAACTAAACTTGCATGAAAATAGGGGTTTTAATTAGTTAAGGGATATATTTAGTCATCTTGTTATTCATGCTCTTGAGTTGGGGGTTTGTTGCATGAAAATAGAACATAATCTCCAATTTGAGTAACTCTCTTTAGCTTGAAAGAGTAATTAGGGATTGTTAGATGACCCCTTTGATTCATTCTCTTTAGACTACCCCCTTATTTGCCTAATTATTTTCATGATTGAAATATTTGGTGAATCTTCCTACCCTAGTTCCTTTTATTTAATAGTTTTTTAGTTAATAATTGACAAATCTCTTAACTATATAGTTTAGCCTAACTTATTATAATTAACATTTTCGGTGATTACCCTTAGTCCTTGTGGAAGAATGACCCTTGCTTGCCATTATACTTAGGTTAGTGGTTAGTTAGGTAGTTTGATTTAGGGATTTTGTCCAACGACCAAAATTTCTAGGAAAAATTGACATGAATAATCCCAACTTTCACCGGTCTTCTCAAAATAATCCCAACTTTGAATTATTTTAGAATAATCTCAACTCTATGGTTAGCTTCTCAAAATAATACGAACTATTAAGTTTTTATATATTATAGACCTAAAATGGATTAGTCTAGGCAAGAAAAGTGATAGTTTGGCTTATTTTGAGAAGGTCCCCTCAAAAGTTAGGATTATTCTGGAATAATCCAAAGTTGAGATTATTTTGAGAAGACGGGTGAAAGTTGGGATTATTCTTGTCAATTTTCCCAAATTTCTATTATCAATGATTTCCATGATATAGCTCAACCAGCAAGAGTAAAAACTTAACCGCTAGTATATTGAATTTCATCATTATCCGACACCCAGTTGGCAACACAAAATCCTTCAAGAACACAAGGTGTCCTTTTATAATGCAGACCCCACTTGATAGTGCCTTTTAGATACTTCAACAATCTAATCAAGGCAACCCAATGCTCTCGATTAGGATTGTGAGTATACCTGTTCAATCTACCTAATATATCAGGTCTAGTATAATTCATCAAGAACATTACACTACCAATTATTTTTGCATATTGTTCTTGGGATATACTATCACCCTTATTCTTTTTAAAATGAATACTAGAATCATTTCACGGGAATGCAATCAAATTGATCAAACTTCTTTAATATTTTCTCAACATAATGAGATTGATTTAAAGATATCCCATATGACGTTCTAGTAATCTTTATTCCAAGAATAACATCAGCCTCTCCTAAATCCTTCATCTCGAAACAAGAATTTAGGAAACTCTAGCTTAGTTGCATTTACTACGTCTATATCGGTCCCAAAGATTAACATGTCATCCACATATATACATATGAAAACACAACCAAGCTCATCAAATTTGCAATAAACATAAGCATCATAATCATTTACCAAAAAATCATTTGAAGTAATAGTTTGATGAAATTTATCATACCATTGTTTTGGTGCTTATTTAAAACCATACAAAGATCTAACAAGCTTGCATACCTTGTCCTCTTGATCAGGAACCTCACATCCTTCAGGTTGCTTCATATAGATCTCCTCATTTAACTCACCATTCAAAAATGCAGTTTTCACATCCATTTGATGCACAATCAAATCATGAATAGATGCAAGTGCAATTAATGCTCCAATGGTGGCTACCTTAGTCACAGGAGAATAAGTATCAAAGAAGTTTAAACCGTGTTTTTGGTGATACCTTCCAACTACTAGTCTAGCCTTATACTTTTCTAAAGACCCATCAAGCTTGCATTTCTTTGTAAAGATCCATCTACTACTTAGGGCCTTACAACCTCTAGGAAGGTCTGACAAAATCCAAGTATTATTACTCATAATAGACTCTATTTCACTGTTAATAGCCTCTAACCAAAAACTTGAGTCTACAGATCTCATGGCCTCAGCATAGGTTCTCGGGTTCTCTTCCAATACAAACGCATTAACATCTTGCTCATCTAAACACTCTTTCTCAGCTAGAAAGGTAGTAATAAAATCAGGTCCGAAACTAGACTCAATTCTAGCTCTCTTACTCCTTCTAGGTTCTAAGGTCTCACTAGATGATGCAATGTCATGATGCAAAGAAGAAGAATATGCAGCAGACAAGCATGATGGTACACTAACTTTCATAGGAAATACATGCTCAAAGAATTCAACATCCCTTGACTCTCTAATAGGACCAAAACCAGAAGCATCCTTAAGAATGAGTCTATATGCAGCACTGTTAGAATTGCATAACCAATAAAGATACGATCTACAGTCTGAGGCCCAATCTTACTGCTTTGAAAGTCAGGAAGTCCTATCTTACCCAAACATCCCCACACTTTGAGGTAACCCAAATTAGGCTTGTAGCCTTTCCACAATTCAAAGGGAGTCTTATCCAACTTTTTATGGGAAACTCAGTTAAGAACATAGCAAGCAAAAAGAATAGCCTCACCCCACATGTTAGTAGGCATACCTGACCTGATAAGCATTGCATTCGTCATATCCTTAAGAGTCCTATTTTTCCGCTCAGATATTCCATTTGTTCGGGTGTATAGGGAGTTGTAACCTCATGAATAATCCCATGAGACTCACAAAATTTCTTAAGGGAAACTCCATCATATTCTCCACCCCTATCTGATCTCACCCTCTTAATCTTAAGGTCCAATTAGTTCTCAACTCCGGCTTTATAAGTTAGAAATTTCTATTCAGCCTCATCCTTAGAATTCAATAAATAAACCTTAGTATAACGTGAGAAGTCATCAACAAATGTAATATAATACTTTTTTCCTCCCCTACTCATGGAATTCTTAAAGTCACATAAGTCAATATGGACTAACTCTAATAAAGTAGAGGAATGAGATACATTTTTGTTGAATGCTTTCTTAGCGTGCTTTGCTTCTACACATACTTCACACTTCTCAAAAGATGTACTGCTAAAGTCATGAATAAGACTAAATATAAACAGAAGCATTAGAGTTCTTATTATCAATAACAACATCCAAAACAAAAAGTCCAGCATTACAAAAGCCTTTACCCACAAAAACACAATTTCTGGTTAATACAAGTTTATCGGATTCAAAAGCTAACTTGATCCCAGCTTTGTTTAAAAGATAACCAGAAATGAGGTTTCTGCGGATGTCGGGGACATGCAAAACATTATGCAAAGCAATGGTTTTCACGGAAGTTAATTTCAGAAAACCTTTCCTTTGCCTAGAACACTCGCAGTGCTTGAGTTGCCTATGAAGACGCATTCTCCTTCTGAAACTTTGTTGTAATCCTGGAACATCTCCTTGTTGGAGCAGATGTAACGGGTTGCACTAGTATCCACGATCCGTTCAGAAACATTGCTTACCAGATTGACCTCAGACACCACAACAGCAATGTTGTCATCTTCAGCAAGGTTGGCTTGAGCTTTGTTGTCTTTTGCTTTGTTTGGAGCTTCCTTTCTTTGACGGCAATCCTTGGTAGCATGCCCATACTTACCACAAACAAAGCAACTTCCTTTAAACCGACCTTTTCCCTTGAAGTTGTTATAGTTCTGCCTTGTACCATGAAACTGTTTTGGACCTTTACATTTTGGTCCTTTACCTGCAGCAGCTTTATTTTCCACAAGATTAGCAAAAGAGGAAAAATGATCAACTGATTTCCCTTTGATTTGGATACGGTTCTGCTCCTCAATCTTAATGTGGGAAACTAATTCCTGAAGGGTAAAGTCATTATGTCTATGTTTCAAGGAATGAACAAAATTTTCCTAGGAATGAGGTAATTTCTCAAGTAAACAGTTTGCTTGGAAAAGATCAGGAATGGCCATAACATCAGCCACAATATCAGCACATAAATGTTCATACTCATGAACTTGATCTAGCACAGGTTTATCATCAGATATAGTAAACTTCAACCAAAAACTACAAGCATATTTCTTAGTCCCAAAATCATCAGTACCATACTTAGCATTCAAAGCATCCCAAATATCCTTAGCATTTTTCGACTTACTATACATCATGTAAAGGACATAAGTCATATAATGTAGTAACATCCCACGACAAGTGTTATTGTCTTTCACAAAATCCCTAACAGAATTCTCAGGAGCAGCAACAACAGACAAACAATAATCTACCCTAATTTAACCCAAGAAAAATTCCATCTTATCAGACCACATTTTATAATTTTTCCCATCAAATGGTTCTAACTTAGACATATCAGGGACAAAAGGATTGGTAATAGGGACAACATTAAAAATACGCACATTATCATCAGGTATTTCACCAGCCATAGTTTCGTAAACCAGAAAAAATATAAATTCAACTTTAGAATGTAAGAACGTTAACTGGTAACTAATTTGATACACTTAACTGAAATTAGGAGAAAAACGGTAAATTTAGACTGATAAAATCGGTCATTAAATGCTGACAGATTTTTGGCCGAAAAAGATAGTTAAGTTTATTGCCCAAAGGCCATGGCCAGGACCGGGCGGCGGCGCACCTGTGGCAACCACACATCACCACATACCCATTAAAAGCCTCATTGCTACTCAACTCAAAGGGTAGAGGAAAAGTAATGGTTATAAACCTTACTCTTCCCTTATATTCTTTCAATGTGGGACAAAAAATAAAAATGACTCTTCATATTCTTTTGAAGCAAACTTAAAGTTTCTACTAAAAACTCTAGCAGTATATTGTCACAAGTCATAAACTCATAATGCATTGTTGAAGACTGAGGTGAGGTAGATCATGGATGAACAAAAGGTAGAATGTTAATGCTGTTTAATTTATGAAGCACGACTATTATTCTTATATGCAAAAAACAAGCAGACATGTTGATGTTACATAATAAAGTAAAATATAGATCTACTTTTACATTATCCTTACTTTCCTGTTTGATATAATATAAAACCAATCTTTAGGATTTCAATCATCAATTTAAACTTTTAGTTGAGTTGGTCTTCTAAACATAATACAAAGGTTTCCGCTTTGCCTAAAGAAAAAAACATAATGCCAGAGGAGTAGGTTATTGAGCTTATTATATAGCAGTGCACAATTTCATATATTAATTTTGCAATTAGCACACGTAATATCACGTACATTCCATACCAATACGTATTTTTTGCATATCCCAAAAGTCTCATACATCAAAATATAAACAAATACTATATTTTTATGTGATTATGATTTGCGGCTAGGGTTCCTAACTGAGGGAGGGTTTTAGTTTTATTAGAAGTCTGCTGGAAGGATATGTTTGTATATATATTTATTTTAATTTTAAAAAATTAAAATATATATTTTAGTTTAGATGGGTCTATGGGTAGGGTTTGGTAGGGTCTGGGTATTTGCGAAGTGGACCCATACCCTACCCTTACCCGATAGGACCAAGACCCATACCCTACCCTTACCCATAAAGTCCAAAAAATTAAGACCCATACCCTAATTTTAGGATAGGGTCTGGGTGGGTCTAGGTAAGGTCCTGGACCCATTGCCATTCCTATATAGCACCTGAAGATGTCGATAGGAGAACCCTTTTGCATATCTTACATATACTAGTTCGGTGACAATATTCATGAACAGGAGCAGGAAGAACACTAAGCTCGGTGAGGATAAGCAACTGTGAGCCAATTTTCGCAATAATCGCTTATTTCACGGCCGGATTAACCGCATTTTATATGTTTCGAATCTATTTACTTACGTTTGAGGGACATTTCAATCTTTTTTTTAAAAATTACAGTGGAAAAAAAAGTAGTTCTTTTTATTCAATATCTTTATGGGGTAAAGAAAGAGTGAAAAGGATTAATCAAAAATTTCCTTTATTAACCTTATTAACAATGAATAATAAGGAAAGGGCTTCTTTTTTTTCGAAAAAACCATATCAAATTGATGAAAATTTAAGAAAAATGATGCGTTTGCTCTAGCTATTTTCGACTTCAATTATAAGTGAATCTATATATATATATATATATATATATATATATATATAACTCAAGACAAACAATTGCCATGCTGCCACATGTTCTCCCCCCGGCCCCCCCTCCTAAGCAATTGACACGAATTAACAATAAAGATGTGGGTGTCAAAATTTGAACCCACAACCTCTCCTTTAAGATAGAAATACACTAACCAACTCATCTACAAGACTATAAGCTCATATTGATTTTTTATCATAAGTAGAAATAATTATGCTTCTTAAGTTGACACACCAATTCAACTCTTATATTAATTGACTTATCAAGTAAATGAGTAATATACTAATATATCCCCATGTTACAAGTTATATTGCCTATCAAGTTTCCATTTATCAAAAACAGTGATAATAAAACATCAAATCAACTTTGTTGCATTATAAAATCTCTATTGAGCCCACCAAACCTTAATCTTTATGCTTAGCCTTTTACAAGATAGGAAACACAAATATTACCTATCTGAAGGAGAAATTTGAGAAAAATATATTGTAGTTAATTTCAATCAATGTATAACTAGGAACGGAAATGTAACATGTCTTTATGACCCGAAAAATGATATTACAAACTTTGTCTTGTCGAATCAACTAATTTAAAGGACCGATCCATTGTATGATATGATTTTGAGAGGCGCGGGTAACTATTTGTCTTGAATAGACACTTATAAATTTATATATGAGTGATCTATTTAAGATAAAAATAAAAAAGCTACCATTTAGACTGAGGTAGCCTTTTGTCCTAAATGGGTCACTTTTACTCATACTCAAGTAAGTCATTTAGGATCTGAAATTATTAAATCAGTGTAACAAACTAATATAAAGTCCTCTTTCTCTCTCAAACCCTAGCCTCCCCTACCCCTTCTTCATCAGTTAGGGGGTGCCATGGATGATTTCATCTATGGTAAGCCCCTTTCTCCCTTTTATTTTTAGTTTTTAATTCATTTTCTTGTTTTGTTCAATAAATTAGTCTCTCTTTATGAGATCTTTTCAAACCCTGTTATGGGGTTTTTAGTTTCTATGTTGGAAATCTCCTTCTCCCATATGGGAGTTGTGAGTATGGTTTTTTTTTTTTTTTTTTTTAGGTACGAGAAATTGTTCTCATTAGTTGAAGTTTAAGACTCAACATGAAGGTATTAGAATCTCGGATGCGGCCAAGATGACTCGGTCAAGAATGTTCTTCCCTGACTACATCAGAATGATAGACTTCCTCATCAATAGCTGCTTGATTCAGCAAATACAAGGGGGTTGCGCTGTATTGCTCGATCTGATTCATTGTAGTTTCTTCGAAGACGAATTTGATTTAGCCTTGTTTAATTGTATCTTGTTTTTCTTTAATACCTATTGTAGATGCAGTTTGGCCTTCAATTAATGAATTTTCTCTTTAAAAAAAAAAAGTAAGTCATTTAAGGTAAACAACTATTCTTTGTTTATAAATAACTCATTTAGACTTAAAAGAGTGACCCATTTTGTGAAAAGTGAATGATATCACAATAAATTTATTATGCACCCGAACTCCATTCTAAATTTCTAATTGAAAGTTATGAAGCATTGGAGGCAGTCACATGTCATCTAAATGCATATGCTGATATGGAGGCATGAATTTAAATTAATTTCATTAAAAAAAATAAACGAATTATATGCAATGACCCGGAGCATCGCTCAGGGCAACAACTAGTTAAAATCTATAAGATACTTCTTAGCACATTGGTTAATTAATTAATAGGAAAAATTGACAGGAGAGGTCTGAACTTTGGCCGATAATTTTTAAAAGATACCAACTTTAGATTAACCTGTGCAGGTCCTAACTATGGGGGGTCTTAACTTTGAGAGGGCCTTGTAGGTTTCTAACCTGGTACAACAGGTTCTCCAGCACGTGACCTCATTAAATAGGCACGTGAGTTTAACTTTGACTGCCACCCTCCCCCTCTCACACCCCTCCCCAGCCACCCCCTTTGGCTCTATGCGAACCACCAACACACAGCGGGGAACGCCAGCAGGCGGAACAACCCAATGGCGGCAGTAGCACCTACGAGTAGACAGACACGCGAATAGAGGAGAGAGAAAAGCGCTATGGCAGGGGAGCAGTACCCCAACAGCAACACAATAACAATTACAACCACCAACAAGAGGAGAGATGAGAACAGCGGCAACGGTGAGTGAAAGAACCACCAACAACAACTATGGTGATCGAAACACGAAGAGTAGTGGTGTAGAGCGAGTTGAAGCAACGAATGAAGAGAGAAAGGGGATTGCTCCGACGAGCTTAGGGGGTAGCGGAGGAGCGACAGGCGAAGCTGCGAGGAGAGAAATCGGGCGAAGTTCTCTCTTTGTCCTTCGCCGGCGGTAGATGGATGAGAGTGTCCGATTTTTTCTCTTCTTTCTCTCTTTTGTGGTAAAATTTCTGGTAATATCTATGTTATCAAGTTTTACAGAGAAGATGGAGATTGAAGTGGGTTATTTTAATCTCATTTATGGTTGAATTATATGGATTATTATGAGCTGAATTTTGCCATGGGTTTGAATGTGGGTAAAAAATTACTCACCCAGAAAATTTCATTTGATGATTTTCTTGCTCAAAGGGAAAGAGAAATTTACGGGTTGAATTGTTTTTGATGATGATGCTGATGATGGTGTTCATGATGATGATGTTGATGATGGTGTTCATGATATGTCGAATGGAGGGTTGGAAATCAAATGGGACCCACGTTTAATTTTTTTTTTTTACCTATTAAGCAGGTATTAAGTCACTAAGGCCCTCTCAAAGTTAAGACCCCCCATAGTTGGGACCTGCACAGGTTAATCTAAAGTTGATACTTTTTAAAAATTATCGTCCAAAGTTCAGACCTCTCCTGTCAATTTTTCATAATTAATATGATTAAGATTTAGGACCTCAGAAATTTCTTAGTGCTAGAGGATGCATGGTTGTAAACTGAGACATTGTATTTACCACAAACGCAATATCAATCTCATCATAATTATAAAAACAAAAGCAATGCACCTACCATACTCCAAAACTTGGTGGGATCGAATACTAAAGAATCTTCTCCTTTATATATGATAACAAGTTTTGGCTTAATTTAGGTCATATATATAAAGCTACCTTATTCCAACCTTAAATTAAGTCGTACTAGCAGCTATACCTGTAATTGATTTAACAAGCAAAACATATATAGCCTGTTATATTAATCTCAAAAAAAGGTCTCAAAACCTTTGATATCTAAAAGATGGACCCAAAATCTACGAATATGATAGGTAGTTTAACATAGTATTTGGGAATAGTATAATATAGTACGTGGCGAGGTGTTTGCCATGACAAAGGAAGTTGGATGAGGGCCAAGCAATTTTTAGTTGTCATAGTCGTTTACTCATTATATTTCCTACGAGAATAGTATAGAGTATAGAAAAATAGAATATACCCTTGTCTTTCAAATCGTAACAATACATATTTTTATAAAGTCATTTTTACCGTAATAATTCTTACTTTTTTTGGGTGCCAGAAAATTTACTTGTATGAAATTTTCTAGTCACCAAAGTAGTACAAAGACTTTAGGAAGGTTCACGGGAAATTGCAAAAATCTTAGATAACATGCAAACTCTCCTAAACACTTTTGACAACTCGAGCATCAAACACACCTACAGAGAGGTAGACAGTGCAACTGATTGGATCGCCAGTATTGGACATTTAGTAAATTCTCATTTTTACATTGAGCCTTCTAACAATTATGCTTTAAATTTCATCCTTATAAACAATGTATTAGGAGTTCTTTTCGTGCGGAGAGTCTCCTAATTTTTTTTTTCTTATCTTATTAAAAATAGTTAAATAGGTATAAAACTAAACACCCCTTTGCCATATTGATATAAAAGCTGTCAATTGTAACAAATGAATATAAGTTAGTTGAATGACAAATGAGTATAAAAAGCTAGCTTCTTTGAACAATTAACCTTGATTCTTGTTAGAGGTGGCGCGTATGGTACAATTTCACCTTTTCTTCCTCTATTGTTGCGTTACTTGTTATATTATTATCCAATTTCAAATACATATATCTTTCTTCGTAATTTTTTATGAAATTACTCAAATTGGGGTATGTATTAAGTAGTAATGAAAATCTACGGAAAGTTAGTACACATTTGGCCAAAAAAAAAGTTCCATATATGTATATATCCTGACATATACTAAATTTAAGTACAAATTACTGGGCGGCTATTAAAATGTACATTTATTTCGGATTGATGATACACTACAGAAAAGTACATGCATGGTACACCCATCGGTAATTTTGTAATGAATTCTCCAAATGAGCAAAATTTTAATCATTTCTAATCGCTTATTTCTCTCTTTCCTAGTCTTCTTTATTGTTTATTTTCTTACCTCAAATTTTCTCTCTACTCTATTATTTCCCACCTCCAAATTTCTCTTTTCTTCATGATTTATCTTCCTTCGTGTCCAATCAAATTGATGAACGTACTCTAAAATATGATTTGAGAAAGTTGGGCTTCATCAATAGCAAGTACAAATATTGAAGTTTTGAAGTTCATCAATGGTGGACTTAGTTTCACATTTGAAATCAATATATTAGTTTTAGAATTAGCAGACACTTATGCTCATTTGAGAAAATGAGCGAAAAAGTGTACTCATTTGAGCAAAAGTGTTTGCTCATTTTCTCAAATGAGTAGAAGCGACACCCATTTGAGAAAGTTTGCTCATTTGGACAAATGAGCAAAAGTGATTAGAAATAAGTTTGTTCATTGGAAGAATTTTAAATGAGCAATGAGCAAAAAAATAATTAGGTGAATCATAAATTTTCTCCTCTAAAGAAGGCATTAAAAGTCCCATATCCAAACATAATATAAATTTAATTACAAATCACTTGTTATTAAAAGTAGTTAGGATTAATGACACTCTGACAGTTTGGGAAATGAGCTAGAGAAGGGAAAGATTTAAGTGGATCTTATTTATTTGTTAGAGAATTACTTTTTTCCCTGGTACTTTTTGTTTTCTTTTGCGATCCCTAACTGGCAAACGCCACAGTTGTTTTTAACAAAAAAAAAATTGATGAAGAACAATATTTCATTCAATCGTCTAATCGAGTATATATACAAGTATAAGAAAAGGCATGTGAAGTTGGTGCATAATATAACTATTGTCTCACATTTGTGGCAAGCATGTTTTAATCAATAATTTATTCAACAATTTCTTTGTTCCTTTTATGTGGTTCAATGCAAGTAACTTGTTATCGTATGATTTCTAAAAATATACTACTGAGCTTAACTTTAACATGTATCTAAGGAGGCGGTGGAGACAACAAATTCTCTCTAGAACGCTCCCCTCAAAACCTAAACCCTAGAAACCCTAAACAACACCCGCCGCCCAGCAGGCTCGCTCGTCGTGGTAGTGTAGCCAACTTCTTCCCTCTCCCCGTTAATTTACGTCGAGTCCCCTGTTTCCCCCTCCCCGTTAATTTGCGTCGAGTCCTTTGTTTCCCCCTCCCCGTTTCCCCATCCCCCTCTTCGCTGTTGTCGCTAGTGGCCGCCGACGATTTCCTCAGGTCTGGTCATTGGCTCCCCCTCCCTTTCCCTTACCCCGCCGTTGTGTTTCTCTTCCCTCTTCACCCCGCAGTCGCGTCACACTACCCCCTCCGCCCGCCGTAGGTTAGGTTGTTTTTCCTACTCCTTCACCCCAACCATTTCCCTTCCCCAGCCAGATCGGTTCGGTTTTTGGTGGTGCGTTCGATTTTTGGTCGAGGCCTCCACGTCACTATTTGGTTAGGTTGGTGTTCTTTGGATATCCGCGTTGGTCTTCCCCCTCCCCGTCATTGTCCATGATTCCCGTCCCCGTCTTAGTGTCCTAGTTTAGTGTTTTAGCTATTATGGGCTTCCCCTTCCCCTTTCTGTCTTAGTTTCGGGCTTCCCTTTCCCCTTCCCCTGTCTTAGTTTTGGGCTTCCCTTTCCCCTCCCCCTTGTTAGTATCGGGCTTCTCTTTCCTCTACCCCCGTTTTAGTGTCGGGCTTCCCCTCCCCCTCCCCTGTTATGGTTGATCTCCGAATAATGGGAGTCTGTTGGTTTTCTCGAGTTGCTAAAGATGTTGTCGGTGGTTGGTTGTGGCCATCGACAAGTAGTTATCGGTTTGGTCGGGATTGGTGGTTCAAGGTTATAACAGTAGATTATGTCGGTTTTGGGACTATGTCTTTGAGGGACAAGGTGCGTAAGCATGGACGAGGCGATGATAGATTTTCATGGTTGGGACGTTTGTTTTCCGATTTTGTAAATCGGAGGTGTGTACGAGAGCTTGACTTGTTAGGCTCTCTTTTTAGCTTGGCATTGATATTAATTGTCTTTGCCTTGAAAACTTCAAATCTGCATGCGGCACCCCAGTTGCATCCGGGGGTTTTGAGCACCCCCACTCATCGACGTTTCTCCTACTTCATGGAGAAACCTGAGATACTCTCGATTGAGAGTAATGAGTCACAAGGGAATGTGACTCACAGGATCATGAGCTCAGAATCCCAAGCGATAGCAGATTGTTGGGATTGTTCATGCAGCGAGACGCGACGCTCGCCGATGGTTGTTCGTTGTCCGGGTCGTGATCGTCATCCGCTTCTTCTACCACTTCCATCAGCCATCCGAGGTTTGCATCCATAACAGGCTCTGACCCGCAATGCCCCCCTTCCTAAGCGACTTTGTATCGGTTTTATTTACTTATGTTTTAGGTGGAATGTACGAGCTCCTAAAGCTCCTTTAGGTTTTTTTTTTTTGTGTTAGTTTGGATTGTATTAGCATTAGGCTGTACTTCCTCTTTTAATTAATGTACGATTTCTCGATGTCAAAAGAAAAGAAAAAAATATACTACTGGGTGATTGCATCTATTCTATAAGGGAATCCATTAGGAATGAATGGACAAGCTGAAGGAGTATCTCCACTAATAATCATCATTTGATCAAGCTCTAAAGTTCACTCCTTCAACTAATTCTTTACAAGTGGGCCGAGGATGATTTAGGTTCTTTTTGAAGTTTTATTCCCGCTCTTTACATATATACATATAAGTAAAACTCGATAAATCTAGGCGGAGAATCATGAAAGGTAAAAAAAAGAAACATAATTAACAAGATCAACATGTACGATAATACTTTCTCTTATAATATTAGTTATGATATACAACACAATTCATCTATTTTGACCATAAAGAAAAAATTAAAGCATAAGTTGTTAAAAATATAGTAATGATAAGCTAAAAATAAGTTACATAAACTAGTTTATTAGGACAAGACTAATCTTTATCCTTAGGATGATATTATCCCCCTAATATACTTATGGGAATAACACACCAATTCACGCTTAATATTCTTTAAACTAAGATTAGATTTACAATAAATTATCTATTCACCATGAACATGATTAACAATTTTTGAATAGAAGTTTCTAGAAGTTTTTTTTTTTTACAGAGGCTACAACTACACTAAAAACATTCAGATTACGAAAAAGAACAATGTAAACTAGCTAAGTCATGAGCATTTTTTACTTGGTCCCTAGGAACCTTACAGACCTTGCAGAAAGAAAGAGACGCAGCTACATTGAGTATGCTTTCAACTGTCCAACGTAGATTGCTATTTGTATAACCTTTATCTATTATAAGTTGAATGCTGCTTGCCGAATCAGAGTTTATTTGAACTGAAACTAGGCCAATTTCCACGATCCAATGTAGGCAAAGCAAAATAGTTTGTAACTCAGCATGCAAAGCAGATTTAGCAATAAAGTGATGACCCCCACAAAGTTGTTGTTGATGAGTTGAGGTAGCCATGAACCAGCATGCCCCTGCACATTTGGTTTTCCTGTCCCAAGAGCCATCCACCTATATGATGTTAGAAGCTACTCCTGTAGACATATGACCTAAAATGAACCATCATGAAACCTGGTGGCCTATCAGTAAACCTCTCTGGAGGGTGGAGAAACCTAAGTTGCTGCTCAAGTAATTCACATATCTAGTATGTTGAGCTGAGGCCACTGCAATGGTCACACAAATCTGGATCTCAGAAGGACTATCACCTCAAAAAATTATGTTCTTCCGAGCAATCCAGATTCCCCATAAATGAGCCACAAAGTTTGAAACTTTATGACTACTATAACCATCCTGACTGATAACCAGTTGGATATAGGTGAAACTCCAATCTTTCATAGAAATGGTTTCATCTACATTTGAAAGAATAGCAAGGGTACTATTCATCCATATGTTCTGCACTTTTGTGCATGAACAAAAAAGGTGGATATCATCTTCATCATCATTATCACAAAAGGACAAGAGAAATTAGTAATGACCCCTTTCTTGGCGAGATTAAAACAAAGAGGAAGGATATTGTAACTAATCTTCCAAAGAAACAACTTCCATTTAGGTGGAATGTTAAGGTGCCAAATCAGCTTAAAGGGAGGAGAAGGAGGCTGATTATTAATTTGTTGGCCCTGCTGCATAGCCATGATGAAAGCATAACCAGATTTTGTAGTAAAGGAACCCGATTTATGATGATGCTAAACAATTTGTTCTTGCTCCTCCTGCTTAGGGAGCTCAATGCATAAAATATTTTGCACATCTTTAAAGCAACAAAGTTGTCAAACAAGAGGGATGTTCCATTTAGGAAAGGGAGAGGAAGTAATAAGCTGACTAACCATAGTTGATTGAGCTTGACGCATTGTGATGGTAGAGTTGGCCTCTGGAATTAAATTATCAATCCAATGATCACCAAACATTTTAATTCTTCTACCATCTCCAACTTTCCAACTACAACCTTTCCTTAGTAAACACTCAGCATGAGCAAGGCTTCTAGCACCCCAAGAATGAGATGTAAGAAATGGCTTATCCATTTTAGAAGCCAAAAATGACGGACTCATACCATTGTACACCCTACTAAGCAGTTTATGAGGTTGGGATGCCCTTTTCATAAGAAAAGTTTTGTTAACAACATCTGAAGCGCGAATTCCCAACCCTCCCATACTTTTTGGAAGATGAATGACAGAGTGCTTAACCCAATGTATACCCTTAGAAGAAGATCCAGCCCACCAAAATCTTGTTATTAGGGCATCAATAGAAGAAGTAATAGATCGTGGTAGTTCATAACAAGAGATAATATGGGAGTTCATTGCAACCTGAATGATGTTGATGAAAACTAACTTGGTAGCTTGAGATAACTTGAGAAAGTTCCACTGAGCAATTTTCCCTGCAATTTTATCCAAGAGAAAAGCAAATTGATGTTTTTTTACCCTTGTAAATCAATTGGAGCCCCTAGGTGAGGGGAAAATCTTGAAGCTTCCGCATACTATAAAGAGTTCTTGATATCTTGGCGAAGCAATGCATCCATATTTGGGGAGAACTTTATTTAAGATTTATCACAATTCACCTCTTGGCCAGAAATATGATTGAACCTTGCTATTAACTGACTGGTATTAATAGCAGCAGCATGAGAAGCTTGGAAGAAAAGCATTACATCGTCCGCAAAGAATAGATGAGTTATATATGGATTTCTCCTTGACACTTTGATTCCTCAAAAAGAATTAAGGTCTTGCCCTAGGGAGAGCATTCGAGAAAACACATCCATTCCAATTATATATAAATAAGGTGACAGTGGATCACCTTGACGAAGTCCTCTACTTGGAACAAAACTCTCGGACATGGTGCCATTGAATAGAACCTTGTAGGAAACTGAAGTAATGCAGCATTTAACCAGATTAATCCAAGTTTGAGGAAAACCATAAGTTGACAAGACACAGAATAAGAACTTCCAACTAACTCTATCATAGGCCTTAGATAGGTCCATTTTAAGAGCAACGAGTCCTTGGGCACCATCTTTCCTTGAATTGATTTTATGACACAACTCATGGCTAAGTAAAATATTTTCAGTCATTTCTCTTCCTAAGACAAAGGCATGTTGATAATCAGTTATAATACTTGCTAGAAACCCTCTAAGTCTTTGAAGGATACACTTTGTAACGCACATGTAAATTGTGTTACACAGACCAATTGGACGAAGGTGATTAGCATTCTAGGGAGCCATCTTCTTAGGAATCATAACCAGAATAGAGTGATTCCATGACTTTAGCAATTGACCGAAGAAATTTTGAATCCCATCTACTGTACCTTGACCTAAAACATCCCAATGTTTTTTAAAAAACTCCGTTGTAATTCCATCGGGCCTTGGAGATACATTAGATTTCATGTTGAACATATCTTTTTTAATCTCTGTAGTACAAGGAATTGTAAGCAGACTTGCTTTATGTTGATCATTGAGTGTAGGAAGCTCTAATTCATGTAGAGTATTCATTATTTCACTTGTATTTACTCTAAGTATATCCTCCGAATACCCTTTTTGGAGAACATTGACCACAAGGATGAGTATTTCTTGATTTGTAGAAAGGTTGTTTCCTTCATTGTCTTGTAATGAGTGAATTAAGTTCAAAGATTTTCTTATTTTGACATTTGTATAACACATTTTAGTCGAGGTATCAGCACAACAGAGCCAAACATCCTTCATTCTTTGCTTCCAGTAATTGTAGGCAAGATCAGCTTCTTTCAAAAGCTCATTATTAGTCTGAACATAATGATTTGCTTGCTATGAATTTGCAATATTACCAATTTGTTGCAGAGTAGACGAGATATTTTTCCAATCAATGCCATAAAACTTTTTATGTTTGATACACCACTTTTGAAAACCATTTCATACCTTTTGGGTTGCCTACAACGAACTCACTCCAAATTTGTTGTAGAATTTCTCTAATCTCTTTAAAACCTAAACACCAGTTTTCCAATTGATAAGGTCTTCTATTTGTGGAGGTAGGCCTTACATTAGAGAACATTATTACCCCATGATCTGTACAAGTGATAGGTAGATTAGTAACGAGATTAAATGGAAAGTTCAAAAGCCACTCATTTGATGCATAACCCCTATCAAGGCGCTCAAATATGGTGTGAGGATGAAGTCTTTTATTTGTCCAAGTGAAAGGGGAACCAGTAAAGGGAACATCAAGCAAAGAAGCATCTATCTTGAATTTATTAAAATTTTGCCATCTTTTGATAATTGAGGAACCGCTTAGTCTATCATCATAGTTATCTAGTTGGCTAAAGTCCCCAATGCATAGGAAACAAGTGAGAGTTGAAAGAGTTCTAACAAGTTAATCCCAAACAACTTGCCTATTTTGGAATATAGGCTCCCCATAAACAAAGACTACATTCCATTCTATATTTAGAACATCTTGAACCTTACAAACTATAAAGTTACTAGAGCTATAGATATATGAGATAGCAAAATTACTCCATCTTGAGACTACCAAGCCCCCTTTAGTCCCAATGGCGGCATCACTGCCGCACACAAAAGTGGGAGGGGAATTAAACCTACAATCATTCACAACATCTACATAGTTCATCTTGGTTTCACTAAGAAATAAAAACAAAGGACGGTTAATAGTAACGAGCCATTTAGCATATGGAATTTTAGGGGAGTCAGGCTCATAGGCCCCTACAATTCCAGGACATGATCTTCATGGACCAATGGTTGGCTGTACATGAGCAGCCAATTCACCAGGAGGAGATAAGGTTAGAATCAAAGAGCAATGTGCTTCACAGTCCATACCCATTGATGAAGAAACCGAATCAGTAGACTGTAGACATGGCGTCTATAACCTTACACTTCTTAGGACTAGTCCCATCATCCATCTTATCCATATTCAATCTTTTCCTGACTGAAGAAACCTCAAAATCCAAATTGGGTTCAACCCTAAGTCTCGATCTCGAGCCAAATGAACATCTGTAATAGCTTTAGGAAAAAGCACAATTAAACCATCAGCTTTCTTCCACACATTAAAAGCCCCTTTATCCTCCCAACTTTGCAATTGTAGTCTACGTTTCTTTCTAAACCAATCCGTATAAACCGCATTTGGAAGTGGAGAATTATCTGCAGAAATGCATTTTTGGAGCTGATAGGGCTGAATACGCTTGTTTCCCCAACTCTTATAAGTCTTAGAAGGTCCCAAATTCATTCCCAAACTTGACTGAATTGGAGTATTAGGTGGATCATGTTCTGCCACCAGAGGTTCATGTTGTGAAGCAGTTGGTGAAATCTGTCGAGACCACGGCTGAGGAGGTGGGATACTTACTTCAAGTTCAGGATAAACTCGAGCTTGGTTGTCAGGGTTTTGAAGTAACCTACGAAGTCTTAGACTTGCTTGGCTAAAAAAAGTGGTTCGGGGAGTGATTGAAGGAGCAACCAAATCAAGGACATAATTTGGAGATATAGGTGATAATGGAGGCAAGTGATTAGCAACTAAATCATTAAGTAAGCCTGTAGGGTGAGAGATAGGAGGAGAGGTATTTTGAACAGGCGAATTGGAAAGATTCATTTCAGCACCTCTCTACTGAGCCCATTATGAAATACCTAGTGTTTCAAACAGGCTTGGACGAGATTGACCACCACTATTCTTATTTTGTCTTGCATTAGAGGACTCCCCAACTTCAAAATTAGGGTTAGTAGTAGGGAAGTGCGACATAGGGTGAACAATATGTATGGTATAAGTTGAGCTATTTACAGTTGGGATGGTGTGGGAGTCCATAGCACGAGATAATTCGCCTAAGTTTGCAACATATACTAAATAATATGGGCCATAAGGGTCGCCCTCTAAGCCAAAATGCCTCCCTGGAGATCTTGTCACCAACTGATGTGGAGGGGGAAAACCATATGATTTTCTGTAGCAGTATGTGAGTCACTCCCATTCATCTCAGACCTGCCATACATATCTTCCTCATCCATACTTTCTTCTCCAGTGTCATAATCACTGGAACGAGAAGATGAAGAGTCTGATATATTTGCTTAAGGTGGGTCTTCATAAGGCCTCAAGTGCCTTGGAGATTCCGAAAAGGCATCTGGTTCATCTCTTCTCCAGAGGTTTAGGTGAGAGTTCCTATATCTAAACCTATTTGGAGAACCCATAATCAGGTTTGTGTAATACTGAGAATCTTGAGGACCATATAAGACTTTAAGCGCACTCTTTTCAAAGTCGGATAGACGACTCGAAGTCTGAATTTTCCTATGAGCCTCTGCTTGAGAATAGAAGCATCGAATAGTAGAATGACCAACACATCCACAAGATTTACAAAACTTAAAGACACCTTCATATCTAAAGTAAATCCAAATTACCCGATCATCATAGAGCGGGAGATAGCAACCCGGAATTGATGGCCTTGAAAGGTTTAAGAGCACCAAAGCTCTTACTTCAGGCTGCGAAGGAAGTTAACCATCCTCAAAATCAACTTGATTTATGTACCCAACATATGCACCCATTCTTGGTTAGAAAACCAAGTGGTAACCCAACCACCCGAACCCATAACCGAGTTGAGTTGAAGTTCAAGTTGTGGAACTATAGTCCAATGACCCCTTCTAAAGGTGATGATTCTACCATCAACTATCGCAGTGTTATAAGAGATGAGACCATCCACATCTCTATGATTATCACATTCAAAAATGTAGAAAGTACATGTTCTAAAGACATTAATATTACCTCTCCTTTCCCACTGATTGTTAATAACGGCTTGAATCAGGTGGGGGTTAGGTGGGTTAGGTCCAAAAAACACTCCAATAATTGAAGTTTTCCAGCGGATATTTGCAATTGGATTAAATGCAGGAGCATTAAAGAGTACACCCCTTCTAAAGTTACTTCGAGAATTTGAAGGTTGCATGTTACAGGAAGAATATTAACTGAACTATAACAGAAGGAAGAGAGAATCTTATATCTTATATATAAAGGGAATTGGGGTTTGGGGTGCACAAGGGTATGTGCACCGACCCAAGTTCCACAAAATTACAATCACTGCCATATTTGATTATTACTTCTTGTTGTTGGGTCCACATCTAATTTGGTTAATATGATAGTGCCACCTGTGTCCCAGTCTTTGAGTTTCAGCAAGTTGTTTTTTTTTTGTTTTAAATAAAATAAAATTGGCACAATTCCAGTTGGTCTTCAAACGTGTCTTTTCTCCTTCCTCCAAGTCTGGTTTACTTTGAAACAACCAAAAATATTATCTCAATTTCTTACTTTCTCTCTCTACAACATCATCACTATCATTGTAAGTATCGCCGTTATCAACGAGGTCGGCACATCTCTTAGCATGTCAACTGCTGCCCACTGACGGCGATGCTCACCGTCGCGGCGCATCCCATTGTCGTCGGAGCCGCGTTCTTCCCCTTCTACCTCTCTGTTTTTCGATGTTGTTTACAGAGCAGAGGTATGAAGTTCATAGCTTTGTTTTTTTATTTCCTGTTTTTTTTTTTTAAGTTTATCATTACAAGCCCAATTACTACCCAATTTTAGTTAAGTTTAGCCTGGGCCTCAAAGTGATTTAATTACTCAAACAACCCCTCTTAGCTACACCATGCTCTATTGATACTTGATAGGCATCATCACACAGCAGTGGGTAAGTTTATAGAGTGGAGAGGGGAAGCTTAATTGCCCACCATTGCTATAAGGCGAGAAGCTACAAAATCAAGGTTCAAAATTGAGAGTGAAAGAAAATGCAAAGTGGAAGATAGTTAGAAACAACAATCAGAGCACATAATGGCGATGACGAAGAGAGAGAAAGTAGGAAATTGAGACTCTATATTTTACTTTTGATACTTCTGTAGAAAATTTCGTTTCTAGCCTTTGCATTGTAGCAAATGCCTTTATCTTCTTGATTGCCATACTTCATTTTGTATAGATTTGCAGTATTCATGGCTATTCATGTAGGATATAATCCTTATTTCAACGCGAACTCTTTGGGCGAGGACCTACCGCGACTCGCGGTGCAGGCCGCGACTCGCGGTGGCCGGGGTCGTGGTTTGTGTCTTGTTCGTGGTAGTTTGCCGCAAGCTTACCGCGACTCGCGGTGTATTCCGCGATTCGCGGTTTTCCGAGGAAGTCAAAATCTTTTATTTTCTTCTTGTTTCCGGATTTATTTCGGAGTGGTTTTATAACCCTTATATAAATACCTTCTTGGCGTTTCTCCTCTCTCTATGGTTTTTCTATTAACCTAAACACATGGCCAACCTCTTCCTTCTAAGAATTGAGCAGTTCTTGAGAATCTCCAATCCTTGATCCGGGTGCACGGAGTCGGGGATCGTTGTGTGAACCTTGGGGGACGAACGTCATCAGGAATCCGCACCGGAGATGGCGAAATTCGTTTCTAAGGCAGTGGCCTCCATACCACGGCGCAACGTTGTTCTTGTGGAATTAAATCAAGTTCAGTTGATTATTATCTGCAGATAAGTTTCTTCTCTATATTGTGTATCAGTATATTTTATATATTTGTTCTTCATGAATACATTAATCTAACTTCTATTACCAACAATTTAGAAATGAATTTATTCAGATTGTTGTATTCATGTTGATGAACAATTTATTCTAACCTAATTTCAATTATCTACCTTGGAAAGAATCCTTGAGTATTGTTTATTTGAATAGGTATGGTTAGAATAACTAAGTCTTGTGAATAGACTTATTAGGGTAATTTGTGGAGCAAAGTTACCGTGGAACTCATGTTGGACTTTGTTGGCTCGTAAAGATTGAATTTTTGATCTAATTGTTGCCATTGAAATTATTTCTGCTGTCGTATTCCTTCTTCGAGTTCTCGTCTTTGAAGAAGTTCTCAAATGTACTTGATGGATACTCAAGACTTTTATTATTTGATAAATAATTTCTGAGAACAATTGGAGGGTTTTTGATATTGATGGAAGAAGTCAACTTCATGTTTATACTTCTCATTGAGTTCTTGATAGCAAAGAAGCTGCTATCAAATATTCAAGTCAATTGGATATTGTTCATAAGACGTATTAGAAGGGAAGTTTGCTCTTTAATTTAATTTAATTATGTACTCTAACTTATTTACATGAATTATTTTATGTACCCCTTTCATGTATAACAGTCAATTTTGTGACATGTTAGGTTTGTAAGGGTTGAGTTAGAGGTTGAAACATTCAAGCAAGCAAAGGGGAGTTAGAAGAGTGGCAACTATGTGGAATTCATAGCACCTTCAGTAGGCCATCTTGGCTAAAGGGAAGTTCCAAATCCTTTTTATGGCTAATGTCCCAAGTTCATCTTATATGCACAATTCATTTTATGTGGCACATTGTTTGATATTTAATTTATACCTGCGTTTTGGCAATTGTTGTGCCTTTTGAGGAATAAATTAACGTTTGGGACTGGCTAGTGAGTCAGTTAGCCTCACTGTGGGAAGTGAGGGGGAGGAAGGGAACTTCCATGGGACTTAATACAGTTGGGAACTCTTTTTTATTTCCTTGAGCTATGAATTATATACTTCTGCTTGTTGTATTGTATATATTGCATATAAGTCATATATATGGTTCTTTAGAGTTGCTTTGTAAGACTCTTGTAGTATAGGGTTTACATTTGTTGACCATGTCTAGTCATATGGACCTTTGGATTGGTTGAATCACCTTTTGGGTAATCTATCTGCAACTCTAGTGCTAAGTCATGTCTTGGAGTAACCCAATAGTTGTGTCTATTAAGGTTATTGGATTATTTGAGTTAATTCTTGAGGACTTAGCTTCTTTGGTAAACTTGGAGTAATGATTGGTGAATGTTATCATGTTTCATGTGTTGATTGATCAGAGGCTAGCATTCCTATTCTTTTGTTAAGGGTCTAGGTGAGACCATTTGGAACTCCTTGTAAATAAGCAGAATTTTGAGGTTAATGGTGGCTGTGTTCCAAGTCAGTGAAATCATTCAAGAATGAAGGAACATGAGGGTTTTAAGAGGGTCATGAGTATTCTTCATACCATCTTTGGGTATCTTCTCTCATGTGGGGGTTATCGTTATTTTCAGCAAGTTATAGCCTATGTAAGATAAGCTGATGAGCTGTTAGTTATTCTCCATGTTCTTATTGTGGGGGCTTCTAGCTATGGTCGGATTTCTATCCTTCCGTCACACAGTTGGTGTGAGGATTTAGTTCTATGTGGTCGTTCTTGTCTTTGAATTTGATGATGTGTTTATTTCTTCTTGAATAAGCTCGTTTGGATGAACCTCATGATATCATTGATTATTTGTTAGTCATTGATATGATTGTTCGAAGTCATGATTATGTGTTTGTTGCTCGATTCTATTTGGTGTCTCTCCTAGTATTGTTGATGTGTAGTTCAGCAAAGGAGTAGCAAAAGGTTAATTCTCTAAATTAGCAAAGTCTAGTCTTGCTTGTAACCTCCGTGGTTAGAAAGTTGACATTGTTGATTAACTATGTGAAGTCTATGGGTTATTATCTGGTGGTGATGATCAGTTCACAAGGGGTTTATGACTTCTGATTGGGACTAGTGCTTAGAGAAAATCAAGCTTGAACATGACTCATTAGTGACCTATCATACTCGCTGTGTATGTCTTTGCCAGACCATAGTTGGTACTTTGGGTGTGTGTTGTTCTTCAATAGAATTTGAAGTTCTGAGCCTGAATAGCTATGGGCAAGGAACATGATTCCCGAGGTTCATTAATGTTTGATATTGACCTATGTAGTTATTTCACCTGCTGCTAAGTTTGCCTAGGCCAGTGGCTGTGTTTGCATTGGGATCGTGTTATTTGATTGCATATCAATTTGATTCGGAAAGTGCATACTTGAATGGCATCTTAGAGAAGGAAGGGTCATAAGATCTTCCGGGATTTGGAGTTGACCTGTAAGGTTTCCTTGGTGAGAAGACTTGAATGGTCTGTAGGTGGTTTATAGTTTATACCATTTGTATAATTAGTTCCTTGTGATGAACTATGTTTTGTATCTTGGTTTTTCAAGATGGTATTTGTTTGAGTGATATTGATCAAATTGACATTGTTTGGTGATCATGTGTCTATGATTGATCTTATGTCTCTGATGTTCACACTCTTGACGTCTTTATGAAACTGAAGGTTTCGATTCTTGAGCCAAGATGGAAGTTGGGGATGAGGTAATTCATGTGGTTCATGGATGTAATGCCAATGTATTGATAAAGGCACCTTTTATCTCAATCTTGTTAAGAAAGCATGGTTTGTAACATGTTCAACTAGAAGGTTGAATAGTTAGGATGAACTTTTATGTTCTGTATGCATGTTTATGAACTGTCTCTAGAAAGTGATTTTCTAAATGATTATGCTTATATGTTTATAAGTGTATGTGTTGGCATGTTGTTCTTGATTAGTTGCATTGTTGAGGAGATGCAAAGTAAGATGCGTTGCAGCGTCAACCATAAGATTAAGTTCACTGAGTTAAGTTCATTGAGTTAAGTTCATTGAGTTAAACTAATTGGGTCAAGAAGCCGATTGATAAGGAAATCATTGGCAAGTTGCCCATTGTGGGGGTATGAAATACTCACGTATTTACATTGTGATATTTCAAGTGCTTGTGTACATTGTCATGTGAAGGCAATTGTGGCACATATGGACAAGAGCATGCTCAGATTGGTGTTGTGTTCACTGAGAAGGCCTGTTGAATGCTTTTGAGGTCCCGTGTTGGGACTTGCCATGCTTACTTGGGGTCACATAACCATAACCAGTTGGTGGCTCAGCTAGTTCAAACTTAATGGATGTGTGAGGATCCATTACAAGACTTGGTGGTTTGAATAGTGAGCTTGATGGTATAGTGACAGGACAATCCATTACCTTTGTGGTGGCCTACTTTGTTTGAGCTTAATGGGTTGATGAATCTATAACCTTTGGTTGGTTCAACTGGCAATTGAACTTGGTAGATTCATAGATACCAAGTTGGACAGTGATTGTCCTTAATGTGTCTATAGTTCTAAGACAGGACTTATAGACACACCTGGCATACAATGTGATGTTGTATGTGGCATACAATGAGATACTGTATGTGAGGTTGAGCTTGACCGCTCTTAATGTTTCCATATCCCAGCAGGCTTGGGTGGTCCTTGGAATGGACTTGATGGTTACACCGTTGTGATGCCTTGTGCATGATCTCTCATGGTCGGTATCATAGTCCTGTAAAAGGGATGGTCTACTTTGTTCAAACCTAATGGATTGTGAGAGTCTATAGCCTTTATGGTGGTTTGACAAGTGGAGCCGATGGTACTCGGCAACCGGCGGGGTTGTGTGTTGGAGTCCATGGCCTTTATGGCCGATTCATTTAATTGAACGTAATGGACTTGATGTTTCTATGGCCTTCGTGGCTGATTCAAATTTATTTGAACGTAATAGAACATCGAGATTTGAGTGTGAAGGGATGGCCTCCTTCTGTCGAATGTCGTACTTGTAGGCATTCTAGAGCGCTCACTGGAATCCCGGGGGTGATGGCCGAGGATTGTTGAACTGTGTGTATGTTCACAATCATTTGAAAGACATGTGACTTGTCTTAAAGGGAATTTGAATTGTATGATCAACAGTGTTGTATGTTGTTCAAGAGGCAATTCATGGATAACGCGGAGTTTCTCAAGCTTTGAAGGTAAGATATGTGTTATCGGGTCCCTTCTCTCTCCTGCAAGTTCAATCCAGTGGACACTGGTAGGTGAAAGGACACCCCATCTCACTAACATGCTAGTTCAATCCTTGGACACTAGTTTGTAAGTATCAAACCTTCCCTTTACTGCTCATTTCTTGTTTCTCATGTCTTCGCGTTTGTGGGGGATTGTAGGATATAATCCTTATTTCAACGCGAACTCTTTGGGCGAGGACCTACCGCGACTCGCGGTGGAGGCCGCGACTCGCGCCTGCTGCCACGACTCGCGGTGGCCGGGGTCGTGGTTTGTGTCTTGTTCGCGGTAGTTTGCCGTAAGCTTACCGCGACTCGCAGTGTATTCCGCGATTCGCGGTTTCCGAGGAAGTCGAAATCTTTTATTTTCTTCTTGTTTCCGGATTTATTTCGGAGTGGTTTTATAACCCTTATATAAATACCTTCTTGGCGTTTCTCCTCTCTCTATGGTTTTTCTATTAACCTAAACACATGGCCAACCTCTTCCTTCTAAGAATTGAGCAGTTCTTGAGAATCTCCAATCCTTGATCCGGGTGCACGGAGTCGGGGATCGTTGTGTGAACCTTGGGGACGAACGTCATCGGGAATCCGCACCTGGAGATGGCGAAATCGTTTCTAAGGCAAAGGGCCTCCATACCACGGCACAACGTTGTTCTTGTGGAATTAAATCAAGTTCAGTTGATTATTATCTGCAGATAAGTTTCTTCTCTATATTGTGTATCAGTATAGTTTATATATTTGTTCTTCATGAATACATTAATCTAACTTCTATTACCAACAATTCAATCAGGAAACCATTAAAACCAAATGGGTCGGTGGAGTAAATTAAAGCAGCCATGTAACTTTGGGATGGCCGAACTGTGAAATTTGAATTTTAAACTCCACACTTACTGCCTCTATTAAGCTCTTAAACAACCAATAACTCACTTCAAAATTTGTGACATGGCTCACTTCAAAACTGGAAAGGAAGAAACAAGAATTTGAGGAGAAAGAAAGGTCACAGGTTTGCAGAGAAGGAGCATTATTCCAACTTTATTTAGGGAATAAAAAAAAGAAAGAAAGGAAGTAGGTAGTGGAGATCTTGGTCTTACAAACTGATTTGTTTAGTTAAACCATGTTAGCTTAGTTGGTAACTAATCATATTTTTGAGCTGAACCAGAATTACTTAGTTAATTTGTTTAATTGATTAATTGAGGAGGACATTGGTGGAAATGATGGTCAAATTGTGGTGGTTGTTGATGAGAGTGTTGATTATCTCTCCCTCTTCCGCCGTTACGGCCGCCTCTTCCGCCGTCACGGCCGCCTCTGCCGCGACCCCTGTCACCGCCACCACTACGACCTCTTCCGTAACGGTAATTATCCTCCATTGTTTGTAAATAAAGTAAAATTGCTTCTCAAATTTTTTTTTTGGTAGAGTGAAAATGAGAAATGTACTGGTATTTGAGAAGGGGTAGTGGAGTTCTAGAATGATCGGTGGAGTTTAATTACAATGTTGTCCCTGTTTTGGGTTTGCTTTGCTGTTAAGTATATGACGTTTTTTGGTTTTTTTCATTTTTCTTGTTTCCGCGCTTTTATTGGTTATCATGAGAGTGAGAGAGAAGATCATTGGTTATTATCATGAGAGTGAGAGAGAAGTTAAGTTTATAAAAAAGTAAAACAAATTTAATCCCCTATTAAGCCTTCTTAGTTTTGATTATTACTTATTGTTGTTGGGCGCAAATCTTATTTGGTTAATAAGGCTCCTTCAAATCTCATTTGATTGATGGCTTGTGACTTGTGGTTTCATAAACTCATAGTAAACCCGTGGTCTTTGTATAAGATAAGAAACAAATTTAGAAGAGATACAATTAACAGTACCCTTGTTCCCTCTCTCTTCCGTTGCCGGTATCCACTCGCCGTCTCTGCACGTTGTCGGTGTCCTCCCGATGCAGTTCATTCTTCTCACTTATCCCCCTTCATTGGGTCCTCTTTGTCATTTTTAGCTTACAAAGAATCAAAATGGGTAAATTGTAGCTGATCAATAGTTCGTAAGAAAAATAAACCACACTTACACTTCAATTTCATAGTAGAATTGAAAGTAATCCAAGAAATCAAATTGAAATATTGGATATTAGACCAATTAGCAGTCCCCATCTATTAGTTACAGATATAAAAAAATGCATAGCCAGAAATGAAGATAAGCTTCAGTTAACTATATTATTGAAAAAAACGAAACTTTTTTATCTAAGCTTAATAAATTCGAGAAAATGTTTCTAAACAAAATTGAAATACAATGGATTCTTACCGATCAGATTACAATAGGTATATATATATATATATATATATATATATATATATATATATATATATATATATATATATATATATATAACTGATCGGGGGGCGCTCGTAGTGACTGAGGGGGTCGAAGACCAAGAAGTGAGTTATTTATACCAAGCATTCTTCTTACGGCTAGATCCAATCTCCTGGTCCCTACGGAAAGGAAAAAGAAATCCTCAATGGGGATGTGCATGGGTGGAACCACTTTTTGGATCACTTTTAAGAAATCGAAATGTAATTTTTAATCTTGAGCACCTGTATGGAGGACGGTTTCCATTGACAACATTGCCACAATTACTGTCTCTTCCACCTCCGCATACATCTCGAACTTATCATTATGGTTATTTTGGACGTCAAAATGCAAGTGAGTTTAACGTGTCTATTAATATTTGTCAAAGAATAATTATGTCTTTTTTTTTGGACCCTCAAGTTTCTATAGCCGAAGTTGTTATAGGATTTTGTAGAAACTTCAGGGTTTATAGGAATGCACATCACTTTATTACAATTCATCCTTATCGCCATCAAATGTTACCCTCATCAAGTCATAATTTACCATTATCAGCTTCAACTAGCAGTTCTTCCATTTCAATTCGTTCACAAGCAATATTATCTACAATTGCTGCTACAACGTCTATTTGTGTACTTTTTTGGAATGTTTGCGGAAGTAATAGAGAAATTTTCCAACATACCGCTCTTGAACTTGTTCGAATGTACAATCCTCATATTTTTGTTGTGTTGGAACCTCGAGTTTCAATCCCACAAATGAGTAACGCTGCTCGAGCTTTAGGAGATTGTCTTGGGTTCAATTGTTGCGTTGTGCGACAACCTCGTGGTTTTAATGGTGGTAGTTGGATATATTGGAATGATAATCATATTTTCATGTGCATCTTACGTGAAGATAGAGAGATGATTCATATGCGTTTTTCAAATCTTGATATAGATAGCTGATTGTGTAAATTTAGTATCTTTAAAAAAAATTATGTGTAAATTTTAATTTATTCTGAATGATGTTTTGTTTATATTAGAGTCGGAAAAAAAAGTTGTGGTAATAATTTGTGAAAGTAAACTTCTACTTTCATTGTACATTTTGTACATGTGATGTATATATGTAAATTTAGTACCTTAAAAAAATTATTTGTAGATTTGAATGTGTTTGGCTTCATGTTTTATTTATATTAGATTTGCAAAAAAAAATGTGGGGTAATTACTTACAAGAATAAGTTTTTATTGTATATCTTCTATATGTGATATGCTATTTTGTATTATAGTTAACTTACATAAGATGTACATCGATTGTTAAGCAATATAAATAATATATTTATTGCAAGACATTATGATTAAATTAATTTTATTGTAATTTCTATGATGATGATATTTTGTATCTTGATGGACACATGAAATAGTACTATAAATATGTAATACATAACATAAAATCACATGTTGTTTTCATATGTGTGATTTGACAACACTATGTGCTTTTGTTGTTATCTGTGTTTTTCACAAGTTCCAAAATGTGATATCATGTTTGCCTTTTGTTGTCAGTATTGTTTGGAATGGTTAAATTATACTATTATAAATTTTTTGCTCCTTTATATGTTTCACAAGTAATATGTTTTTTATATATTTTGTTTGTTTCTTCAATTAAATTTTATAACTTCGAATGATGGATATGAAATAGTAGATACACTTTGTTTTCATCATTTGATTATGATGTTTAGTTTATGAAATTTTACAAATGTTGTTTTATAAGCTCATTTTTTTATTAACAATTACTAATATTAATTATATATATTTATTAAATATAATAACTTTTTCCAACATGATTTGTCTTCTTTTAAAAATTTATAAGCAATTACACTAATTTATTGAGCAAACTAAATAATAATAGCAGACGAAAATTCAAATAGAGTATATGTTATTATAAGTCAACCACTTAACTTTATGTTTTTATAGTTTAGCCATCAAAACTCATACTATTGTAGTTCAGCTATCATAATGTAAGTATTGAATGAATATACTTGCATATTTTTTATGATTACCATATAATGTTTAAGTTGATTATTTAATGTTATATGTAAGCTAAACTACGATGCTTGTGTATCATATTTTAAATATTTGAATGTTATGCAATTGTTCATATTATTGTATGTATACTACAGTAAATGTTTGTTAACAAATATCTTTTTAAAAAATGTTTTATTTGTATCCATTAAATTTTGTGTCCCAAATTCATAGTAAGATATGCTTTTTGTCTTTTTGCGTAATCTTATAATACTATTAGATTTTGTTTCTACTCAAAGTTCTGTTGTTTGAATAGTGTTTTCATTAGTCACTTCTTAGTACTATTCCTTTTTTTGTCTTCTTCAAAATTTCACAAGTGTAATAGATCTACATTTTTGTTTTTTTTCCTAAGTTTTGAGAATATAACCCACCGTAACATACATCAACTATGAGGTTTTCTTTCCACTTCTTCAACCTGATATTAACCATATTACTTCTTCCTATCCAAATCTAAAATATGAACTACAATTTTTAGCCATCTAGCATCCTTAGATCCGTTGTCTGAATATAGTTCGGTGGTTTATTTGTCTACATTGATACGAGTATGAAATATATGCTTTCCTGATTATTCACAAAGCAACGTGTAGGATGGAAGACTTCATTTCAGCTGAATGAGTATCTATATATTGTGTCCAACTCATTCTCCTACTCATTCAACCAAGTCCTTGATAGATGTTATTATCTTCATATGGCTTGAAGTTATCGTTATCTGATATAGATACAGTTGAAGATTCTTCTGGTTCAACAAAGTTATTAAAGATGTATGTGATTGTTTTTATACGGCTTACATTATCGTCATTTTGTTTTGTTTGTATTGAAATATTGAACTGGAGATCATTTTATCTTACACTATGAGATCAAATTTAGCTACTTCAATGCAATTATATTTATTTTAAACAAGTATTCCAACAAATGCTATTGTCTGTATCAATCGATTTGCATTTGTTTTGATTCATATGGATGGAGATGAGGATTGCAATCGGTAAAGAAAGTTTCTTAAAAATCATATAATTGTTTTTATACGGCTAGCAAATGTCATAAACTTGTTATCATTGCACGGGAATATTGAGCTAAAAATTATCTCTTCTGATGTTTTGAGATAAGTATTAACTATATAAATTAATATTTGTTAAGTTCATTTTATTGTTGTTATTTTCTCGAACTCAAAACTACATTTGTTATCTAATTGATCTTTTTTTTAGTTGCATGAACTTGCTTAACTATAAATTATTTTAACTTCTATATAAAATGACTCTTAATTACCTTAAGATAATGATGTTTACAACGGTTTACTTATTATATTAATTAAGTGTAAACGACAAGTTATTATAATAACATTAGAAATAGTCAGTACGATGAATCGTTTTCCCATTTATATTATTATATTATATATCCAGTGTAGAATAAGATCAATATTAATATCTTTTACTTGTTTTTTTCTACTTTGTCGTATTCATTTAACTTTTTTATATTTTTTTGGTCGTCAGCTACAAAGCGGTACTCAAAATAACAAATTTCCACAGAGTTTATCTATTAGATAAAAAAAAAGTATATTATATGCAAATTTTGGCACCATGTTAGTGAGTTTGTCTATAAAATTGAATATACGCTTCAACTTAAATGGTATACAACCTTTGAACCATTGAAAAAAAATATTGAACAAAAGAAAATACGAATGATCACCCATACATAAACTACTTTAGTGTAAACATATAAAAAGAAGAAAGAAGCACGTAGAGGTATAATTTCCATGCTATGTAAGTTAGTTTTTTTACGCTTATGCAATCTTTTTAATATCTATATATACTCTTTATTCATTTGTATAATATTATTTGTCTATATATTTTATTTTGTGAACATCTCAGTTCATATTTTCAAATATGAATTATAAGAAAAGAATATCATATAGTAAATAACATTAAATAATAGATTACTTCTATTCAATAAAACTTTCTTCTTTTATTTTACTAACATTTCATTATAAAAAGTATAGAACATGAAAAATGAGGCGACTTAGTTATTTGAATACACAAATTCACGGTAGAAAAAAGAAGAATTATTATTTAAAATTTAAATAAATTGTAATTATAGTCACCGAAATGTACTACTCCCTCCGTTTCTTTTTAATCCACACACTTTCCTTTTTGGTCCGTTTCTTTTTAATCTACACACTGTTACTTTTTCTATTTTTTGGTAACATGTCACATCTACTTTCTCCTCTTTTTCCACCCATGTCATCAACTTTTTAATATTTTAACCCACTTTTTAATTTCTCTCTCTCACTTTTCAATTTCTCTCTCCACCTTTTCAGTTTCTCTCTCATACTTTTGCACTTTCTCCTTGGTTCTCCCCCAAAGTGAAGTGAGTAAATTAAAATGAAACGGAGGGAGTATACAATAGCAAATTTCATTACAAAATGTAAAATTAATTTTTAATTTTGCAATTGACATATTAGTCTTTAAATATGTTAATTTCAATGGAAAATTGATATAGATTTTTGTCATATTGTATTACAGCTTTCTATATTATATAACAAAAAATAAATATTGTAGGTATTCTAAATACATGGGTACCATTTAACGTACTAATTACTTAAAAACATAATGAAAGAATAAAAAATAAATATCAAAATGATTTCTCAATTTAAATAACTAAATATATATTATCGAATTAATAATTATGCAATAATAAATTTTATTACATAACATATATTAAATTCTTCATTTTGTATTTTACATATTAATCTATAAATATAATAATTTGAACATGAAAAAATAAAGTAGATTTTCATCATAGTATACTATATCTCCCTATATTATATAACAATTTTAAAAAAAATAATTTTAACTATATGGTTAACATGAAATGCACCAATTACTTAGATAAATAATTAGTGGAAAAACCTAAATAGCAATTACCATTCTGCAAATCTTCATTAAATTACAATAATTGCAATTACATAGTTAGCAAATTCAATTTGATTTATAATTTGTATAGACTAATTGCAATTTTGTGATCATCAATGTAACACTATTATTTTCATACTATATAATTACGTATCACGTCAATATTCATAAGTCCAAAGTGAACAAATTTTCACTATACATATATCCGCCAATCTAGATAACTCCAAAATCAATAAGAATGTACTATGTTTTTAGACTTAACTTATGGTTGAAAATGTACAATAATAATAGAATTATCTAATTGACAAAATATATAAAATTGCAGATATTGAATACAAATCTATTACCAACGAAGGATAATCCAATCAGTGATTCTGTACGTATGTTATCTGTATAGAGTAGTTTTTATGCATGTACTATATTGTTTATTTTACTTTCAACTTTGATAATTTGATAGTGACTTTCTAAATATTATATGTGCTTTTATTTTGTATCGTGTATTATGATTATATGTTCAAAAGCATTAGGTATGAGTTATAAAGAAAACGAAGCATCAACCTCACGTGGGAAAAAAACTCCATCTAAAGTTCGTCATAATACTTCAGGTTGTATTTTTTATCAACCAAATATATTTCCAAAATACATACTATATCATATTGTGTTAAATATCTTCATATTAAATTATTTTCGTTTTATACAAGGTACTAAAAAAGTACCACATGAACCTTATATTCTTCCAATTCCGTCCACATGTCAACATTGTGGTGCTAAACTTCTCGAAGGCGAATCTACCAAATTCTGTTGCAACGAGGGAGATATTCGTCTAGCAAGTAATTTAATACAGCCCGATCTTTATAGATTATTTTTATCAACAAATGATGATTCAAAAAACTTCAGGGAATATATAATGTTCTATAATAGTCTATTTTCATTTACATCTTTTGGAGTAAAAAAGGACAAAGAACTTGCACGGAGAGATCATGGAATATACACTTTTAAAGTTCAAGGGCAAGTATACCATTATATCAACGACCTGCTTCCGAATGAACAAGCTCCACGATATCTGCAGTTATATTTTTTCGATACCGAGATGGAAATGGAACATCGGGTCCAAAGTTCTTCTAAATTGCTACCAAGTGTTATTTCCACTTTGATGCAAGTAATGGAATCAAATCCGTATGCAAAGTTTTTCCGGTCATTAAAAGACCATCATATTAATGATACCAGTCGTATAGTGATTCGTTCAGACCCCAACCACGATCAGCGTACTCATAACGCCCCAGTTGCATCTCAAGTTGCCGCTATTTGGGTTGAAGATGGTGGTTCGTCTCAACCATTGACTCATGACATTATTGTACGACCACATTCAGGTGCAAGTCAACGTGTATGTCATTATTATGGATGCTACGATCCTCTACAATACCCTATTATATTCCCTTATGGAGAAACTGGATGGCATCGAAATATATATCGAAGTTCCAGTGCTTGTCAACATCGACAGAGATGTTCAACCTTTCCTATCAATGAAGTCTTAGTCCAAACTATTGATGATTTAGTTGAAGCTGAGGAACAAGGTTTGTCTGCTAAAAATTATTTTACTTATATTCTTATAATTAAAAAAAATTGTCATCATTCGACTGCTAAAACATTCTTTAAATTAATACAGTTGCTCAATCTTCGTCATCGAATAGAAAGGTTTCTTGTAGAGAATATTATTGCTATCAATTCCAAATCCGAATTGGACAAACGTCAATTTTGCTTCGTTGTGGACGACTATTTCAACAATTTATTGTTGACATGTACATCAAAATTGAAATGACCCGTCTTGATTTTATAAGGTGCAATCAAGACACTATTCGTGCTGAACTCTATCAAGGAATAATTGATAGTTTAAATCTAGGAGAAACCGAAGGGTCTAATATTGGACGTCCTTTTATTCTCCCTCCATCTTTTATAGGTGGTCCACGGGACATGCGTCGTAGATATCTTGATGCAATGGCTTTAGTAAGACGTTATGGAAAACCAGATTTCTTTATTACCATGACGTGCAATCCCCAGTGGCCAGAAATTAAAAGAGAATTGCTCCCCCATGAAGAAGTACAAAATAGACCAGATCTTATATCCCGAGTCTTCAGAGCGAAGTTGACAAAGTTGAAAAAATATATTGTTGAGGGAAAATTGTTTGGTAACGTTGCGGCATTTGTATATGTAGTTGAATTTCAAAAACGAGGATTACCACATGCTCATTTTCTTATCATATTGGATTCGAAAAGTAAAATTCGAAATCCGGATCAATATGATGCTTATGTATGCGCTGAAATTCCTGATAGATCAATGAATACTCATATTTATGAAGCTGTTTTGAAACATATGATGCATGGTCCTTGTGGCAGAGATAATCCGAAAAATGTTTGTATGAGAGATGGCAATTGCAAGAATAAGTATCCTCATAATTTTGCGGAGATGACAACTAATGGTCGCAATTCCTTTCCCATTTATCGGCGTCGTGATGATGGCAGACAAGCTCGAATACGTGGAGTACTATTGGATAATCGATGGGTAATCCCTTATAATCCGTTTTTGTTAGCCAAATATGATTGCCATATAAATGTGGAAATTTGTTCGACAATAAAGGCTGTCAAGTATTTATATAAATATATTTATAAAGGGCATGATCGTGTATTGTTTGCTGTTACTAACGCAAATAATACAAATCGTGCTGATGAGATAAGTGCATATCAATCTGCAAGATGGATATCACCTCCGGAAGCTGCTTGGCGGATTTTCAGATTCCTTCTCAATGATATATATCCAAACATCGTTGCACTACAAGTACATCTTCCAAATATGCAAACCGTGACATACAGATCTGAAGAACGTCTGGAAGATATAGCTGAGAATAACAGTAGAAGACGAACCATGTTGACTGCTTTCTTTGAAAGAAATCGAACAGATCGAAATTCTCGACTTCTACTATATGAACAATTTCCGGAGCATTATGTTTGGAATCCGAAGAAAAATGAGCGATTTTGGAGTCCTCGTCAAAGAGGATTTGCCATAGGACGACTGATCCATGCGAATCCTGTCGAAGGAGAGCGATACTATTTGCGCCTCTTACTCACTCACATTAGAGGGCCTCAATCATTTGAAGATTTGCTTATCGTTAATACAACAAAATGTTCAACATTTCGTGAAGCGAAGATATCGACACGGACTTCTTGAAGCCGATGATTCCATAGAAAAATGTATGGAAGAAGCTACACATTTTCAAACACCATTTGTTCTACGCAGATTATTTGCCACTTTACTTATATATTGTCAACCGAGAAGTCCGAGATCATTATGGGATAAATTCTATGCAGCATTATCAGAAGACTACAGTTACTCTTTCCCAAAAAACACACGAAAAGTACAACAAATGACACTTAAAAATATTTCTTACCTCATTGAATCAATGGGAAAAAGCTTTGAGAGTTTTGACTTCGGAGGACTGAAAGTTGAAGAAAGCTATGAAGAAAAAAAGATGAAAGAAATTGAAGAAGAGCTTCGAATCCCAATCTCTGTTGAAGAGGTAAGTCTTTGTTGATTTGCTTAACTATGAGCAAAAAAGCGCATATGATAGAATATATGATAGAGTTACTCACAATAAACCCGGAGCTTTCTTTGTTGATGGTCCTGGTGGGACGGGAAAGACATTCCTATATTCTACATTGCTTGCAAATTTAAGAGCACAAGGAATAATTGCTTTAGCTGTTGCTACATCAGGAATAGCAGCATCAAATATTACAGGTGGTAGAACAGCTAATTCTCGATTTAAAATTCCTCTAGATATTGATGAAAATCAAAACCCCCAAATTTCAAAACAAAGTGCACTTGCAGAGTTAATTCGTATGTCAAGATTAATTATTTGGGATGAAGCATCTATGGCAAAACGGCAAACTATAGAATACCTTGAAAGAACATTAAGAGATATATGTTCCAACGACTTGTTATTTGGTGGAAAGGTTATTGTGTTCGGAGGTGATTTCAGACAAGTATTACCGGTCATACCTAAAAGTACTTTACAAGAAGCCATCAACGCAAGTTTTGTCATGTCTCCATTATGGACAATACTTGAGAAGATTCACCTAAAGGAAAATATGAGGGCAATTCATGATCCTGCTTTTAGTGAATTCCTTCTACAATTGGGTGAGGGAGTTCCACCTTATGAAAACGGAAGATATATATCATTGCCGAAATCAATTGTGATACCTTATCACAATGAAACTCTCTCTGTTGATCAACTAATTGATGCGGTATATCCAGCTATTGATACAATGAACACACGTACATTATCTACGGTAGCAAAAGCTATTTTAACACCAACAAATGAAGACGCCGAAATTATTAATTCAAATTTAGTTCACAGGCAGCCAGGAGAAGCATACGAATACAGAAGTTTTGACGAAGCTATAGGTAATCCGGCAGATGATTATCCAATTGAATTCCTAAACAGTCTTCTACCAAATGGCTTTCCACCCCACCATTTAGTTTTGAAAAAAAACAGTCCTATCATACTTCTGCGTAATCTAGATCCAACATCGGGACTTTGCAACGGCACCGGGTTGGTCACGTAAATCTTTCTCGCCTAATGTTATTGATGCCGAAATTATTGTGGGACATCACAAAGGCGAACGTGTTTTCATACCATGTATTCCATTACAACCATCTGCCGTGGATAAATATCCATTTCATTTTAGGAGGAAGCAATTTCCCATCCGACTGAGTTTTGCTATGACAATAAATAAGGCTCAAGGTCAAACTCTGGACAAAGTTGGCATATATCTACCGCAATCAGTTTTCTCCCATGGCCAACTTTATGTTGCTTTATCCCGTGCAAGAAAAAGCCATGACATTCGAGTTGTTATTAAACCCAATGAACGGTATACAAGTTGCGACACAGAAACACAAAATATTGTATGTTATGAAGTTTTACAACAGGCTGGAATTATTTAAAGTGTTAGTGTCCTACTAGAGGTAAGTATTCTTAACAATTAAATATTATTTTATATTTATAAAGCTTTTTCACTTGTTTACCATATTAAATGTAAAAAATAGTCTCCTATAACTATAAATTAAACTTAGTTAAATTCAATAGTACTATAAATATTTCTGTAACATTGGGTGCACTACAATCCATGTTTTTATATTGAAATTTTTCCGAATAATATGTTCACACGATATAAATATATATTTTTGTTTTCATTGCAAGAACATTATGACTATGGAAAGAATAGCACTTGGTGATCTATCCGACCAAAGTCGTAATTTTACGACTACAATTGTCGTCCTCCGAAAACAACCTCCAAAGACATCTCGTTCAGGAAATGTGAAGATGCAAAATCTGGTATTTGAATACGAGGTACATTTACATTATATTATTTTGTGTGCAAATCATATTCAGTACCGAAGTTATTTTCCATAACACTACAAATGTTAATCTTATATTTAGGGTGTACAAATGAGAGCAACAATATTTGAACAAGATATTGATCTCTTCAGAGACACACTTCATGAAGGAAAAGAATACGATATAACAAATCTACTTGTTAGTCGAATGCCTGACTATCTCATCAAAAATGAGCAACAATATCAGATGACCATCAAATCAACAACAAGAGTAACCGAAACTCAATCATCCATACATAATCAAATAAGTGAACCGTCCTACTGGGTATCACTTGATGCGGTAAAAGATTATATTGGAAAAAGCGATAGAATTGGTTAGTCATTAAGTATGTCTACTATTAATTTTATTGAAACTAATATTCGTTACTTATGACTTTAACAATTTTATGGTATGTTAGCCAATCTCATCAATTATATCTGCAGATATTGTTGGCGTCGCTATCCATGTACATGAAATAAGAACAGTGACTTCTCAAACAACTGGAAGAACTTATGATATACGTGATATTCAGTTGACAGACACATCGTAAGTTCATAATTTCAACAATATCAATCATTATCAAATAAGTCATTTCAATAACAATATATGTGCATTCTATATTATGACAGGTTAACACCAACAACATTGTCAGTGTGGAACACTCTTGCTACACATGAAGCTGAACAAATTGCTGAAATAATTGATTCACATCCTATTATTCAAGTTACACGTGTTGTAGCAAAAAATTTCGATGGTATCCAAGTTAAATTATATTAACATTTAAGTATGACATTTACTTTTTATTATGATAATATTAGTGTTATCATTATGTTATTATTATTTGTTTTCGGCTATTTTTATCAATATTTTTATTGTTGTTAAAACAACTATAAGTCTACTAATATGCTTTTATAGGAGCGAAATGGAACAGCTCACCTCTTTCCACCATCAAAATAAACACCGATTCACCAACAACATTTGCATTACATAACTGGTAAGTTGAATAAAAGAGTAGCCGTAAATTAATCATTACCAACATTATCTAATTTTACAGATAATTTTGTTGTAGGGTTGTCGAAAACACTGAAAAAATTTACGAACTAAAAACATCGATTGCTAATCAGAGCAATGAAAGCACAGAGCAAAATGGACACTCGAGATGTTTTAATCGTTTACTTGCTCGAACAACGAGTTATATTGTAATTTAAATATACATTTATTTCTTATGTTCTTTATTGTAGTTATATTTTTCGTAGTAATTTTTTATTTGATTTAATTTTGTTAATGTCAGTCTGGAAAGAATGTGCGTATTAAAGGAAAAATTACAGAAATATCGAATAAGCATAGTCTAATATATGATTCTTGCAACGTATGGAACAAAAAATGTAATGCTAACATCGGAGAAGAATTTACCTGTTCAATTTCATCCACTCCACATGCTTGCAACAAATTGAACCTCGGTAATTTCGTACATTGTTTTCCATTATTTTTATAAATTGTTTTCCATTACTTATCTGTTCTATTTCATTCACTGCAGATGTATCCTACATGTTGATGTTGAAGACTCCAGCGGTAGGACACCTATGACACTCTTTGGTCATCATGCAGAGTTCATCTTAGACAAAAAAGCAAATGAGATATCTTTATTGTCGACGCAGGTATCTTAATAATCATTTCATATTACATAATATAAGTATATCAATAATAAATATTAATTACATTTATTCTTGTAGGAACGACGAACATTTATTGAAGAAACTGTTGAAAAGTTAAAGGACAAATATTTCAACATAGAATTGACTACATACATGCTTGGAGATAACAGACAACTACGTTGGAAAACCAAGGAAATTACATATGCCACCGTTTGAATATTATGTCTATAGTGTAAATTACTTTTTAATATCCGTTGTAAGATAAAATAATATAGACACTATTGTACATATTGTAAAATATAATGTAATGTATTTGTGTAATTGCATTTCATATTATTTGTTCAACCCTTAAATATTTAAATACAATGCTTTCAAATTTTACTACATTTTTTTTATCATATCAACTATCATAAGTACATAGAAAAATCAAATATAAATCACAATTTTATTGATGTAAATATAATAAAAAATGTTTTTAAAAAGTACAATATTATAATAGTTCTAAAAAAAATTTAATTTAGAACATAAATGTTCTAACACGTAAATTTCAAATATACAGCCCACGTAAACACTAATGACAAATCATATTAACATGAATATTTAAACAACATGTGTTATCGTACACACAAGAATTCAAAGCAAGATTTATGACAAATGTCAACATGCATGTTACATTTATTATAAAATTCGTACTCAATATATATATATACACACACACACACAGAACCACATACACACTCAAACAAATACTACCACAACTTTGAAAATATTGTTACTTATAATGGATGAAATACACCGAGTAATGGAATCAAGCATTAAAATAATTTTGCGTAACATGCTGATACAACTTAATCTACCAGCAGCATGTTATGGAATTCATTCTGCCACTGATAACAAACTGAAGACATACGTTGAAATTGATGGAGTTCCAAATTTTCCACATACACTAAGATTCGTCGGAATGACTTCTACAGAGGTCACTCTTTCACAAGAAACTGCAGCTCGAAAAGCCATTAACTTTCTTCGAGACACATACAATGTTGACATTGGAGACTACAATTATTATCAAATGAAATTGCTGGAAGATAATTACCGACGTTTACTGCATCTATACAACAAAATATTTTAGAACCTATTTGTATTATTACATAATGTATTCGAATCCAAAATTAGAAACTATGTAATCATCTATGTAAGATATGGTAGAATATATATTTGCTTTTTTTACAAGTATTAATATATTTGTATTATGTTCTTTTTAAGATCATATTGTTTTATTTACTACATCCATATTATATCATAATTATTTATCTTAGGGTATAAATGTTCTCACACGTAAATTTCCATCTACTTGAAGAATACAATGACTACATCCAAGATCAAAGATAAAAAACTTGATGTTGCTATCTCTTTCAAAAGTATATTTTATTTGTAAAATAATATATCAGACGAGTGTAATATATTGTTTTTCCTTCGATGCTTATATCTTGGTCTACATGTAATTATGTCAAAAATTAAGCATTTACATATGTATCTTATAAATATGTGTGTGTGTGTAGGGCTGCACACCGGTCCAGAACCGGACCGGACCCGGCTGGACCGGTGGACCGGTTCCATAGATTTGCGTGGACCTGGACCGGACCGGATATGATTCCGGTCCAGACCGGACCGGACCTGTTTTTTCCGGTCCGGTCCAGGTCCAGACCTGCTGGACCTGTTTTTTTTTTAGGGGTATTTTTTCCCTAATTCAGTAATATAAAATAAAAAAGCTACTTCATACAACTACAATTCACTATAGACTTTAAGAAAGGAAGTAGGCAAATCAGAACCAAAATATCACAAATTCAATTGAAAGACACGAAATGAGAATAAAAAATCACAAAGTTAAAAGAAATAAAGCTAAAAAAAAAAACAGAACTAATTACTGTAAAAAAAAAAAAGATGCAAAATGTGACCTGAAAAATACCTGAAGAGGAGAGAAAGCATACAAATATCCATCAAACGCCGACGTCAAAGGCCAAACATCAGCAACGGCAGCATAATCCTTACGAGTGTGGAGCCTGATGTTGAGGCATTGGAGAAGGCAGCAGGAGTACTTGGGAGGAGAAGGCAGTAGAAGGGGGTTGGTTGGTGTGGCTGGAGAAAAGGAGTATTGGGCTAGGGTTTAGGAAAGGACAAGGCAGTAGAATGGGCTTGTCAAGGAATATCACTAACTATTTCCTATTTACCTGATATTAGAATTTATTTTTTTTTATAAAAAACCGGGTCAACCGGTCTGGACCGGTTTCCCCCGGTTTTTACCCGGACCGGACCGGTTGACCGGAATCCACTTCTTCCTTGGACCGAGGACCGGACCGGAATCCCAGGTCCGGTCCGGTCCGGTCCAAATTCCGGTCCGGACCGGTCCAAATTCCGGTCCGGACCGGTTTGTGTGCACCCCTATGTGTGTGTATATATATATATATATATATATATTATATACAAAATATGATTCCGAAATTGAGATTATTGTTATAATTCATGTTGGCTACCGCGTGCGTACGCGGTGGTCCAACTAGTGTAGAAGAAAATAAATGCTGGGAAGAAAATCAAACTGACAGTTAATAAAAAAGGGGATTAGCAAATAATATTCTGCCATTAGCTTAAAGAAAATCAAACTGACAGTTAATTAGAAAATTGTTTGATATAATCCACTTAAAACGAATTGAAAACCTAATCTTTAGTAACTTAGACGCCTCCATAATCTCATTCAGTATTAATGCATGTGAGTATGTGACGGATGATTTATATGGTTTGCACGAAACCGAGTCTAAGATGGTCTCTATCAAAACATTACATTGATGGGAGGAAGGTCGCGTTGAGTGAAGGAAGCACTATGTGCCAAAGTCTCGAGGTTCATTGTTGTCACCATCTTTGTAGAACTACTCATAGTAATGCACTAATCCTAAAGGAAAGATGTTACATTTACATAAGTGGGTGGTCCATTTCTAAAGCTATTGGGACAACTGGCTTTAAAATCATTCACATGAACATAAGATTCAACTATATTCTTTTTTGAACATAAAAACAACATTGTCACGTGAAGATCAGGTTCCCTTTTCCCCCCACTTCTACTCCAAGATGGCAAAGAATTGAAAAAATACTTAGCAATCAAGGAAAAGGACAAAAATAAAAAGAATTCTAAGACATTTCTAGCTATATTACATGTAGATATTAGTTGACCTTTTATTGAACTTGAGAAAATTAGAATTAAAAGATAGTTGTATATATAGAGAGGTTTTTTGTGGATGTTGTGGATGAATAAATGAACCACCAAATATGACAAAATAAAAAAGATGATTATTTTGAAACAGATTGAAAACTCATGAGCTTATACAAAAATTCTTGTTGTGAGGTGATTTTTTTTTTCCTTCATTACATGGTGCTCTCTCATTTTTAGGAATTTTCTTTTATACTTTTTTGCAAGCATATTTAAGAAATGTCATTCACAATGTGCCTTGAGGGGGCATATACAACATTCAATATGGAATAAAAACGAAATGATAGAGGGGCATACAAGATTCAATGTGGAATAGAAACGAAGGATAAACGCAGGAAACAATCAATATTAATACAATTCACATACTTCTTCCGTTCTGTTTTAAATGAAACGTTTGTGTTTTTACGCAACCCAACGTGCTTCTTTAATCACTAATATCTTTAGTACGTGCTTCTTTAATCACTAATATCTTTAGTTGTGCACACGTAAAAAAATATAAAAAAGTTATAATTTGATAGTATGCATCGAGACGAATCTAACAAGATCACACTTGACTATGTTTTTCTTTATCTAATAGCGATACATTGGAGTCAAAATTGATCAATGAATAGGGTCATTTCACCTAATGTTTCATTTATAATAGAACGGAGGAAGTATATGGTTTTTTTATGAATTTTATTTTTTGGTAAGGTTAAGCAAAGACATTGAAAGATTGTCGATATTATATATAAACTGTTTGGCATATATCTAGTATCGAAAAGACATAAGACTAGTGTTAGGATTTAGGGTTACCTATCTTAGATTTAAAACATGCTCAAGCATGACCGATATATCATATAAGTAAATAATAAGAAGATCAATTAAACTTCATAATGGAAAATAAAGAGAATCGATTTTCATGGGATACTCCTGATATCTGACAAAATTTCTCTGTAGGCATGTTTTTATCGCCTACGCGTTATGAGCGTGTATTTGACTAGCTCATTGAAGGTTTTTTTTATTAAAAAACGTTTTCGAAGTCGCCATCAAGTCTTTAAAATAAGACTCATAAACCTAATTGAATATTAAAAAATCTTAGGGACAACTTAGGGATTTATCCAATGTAGATTTCCCCGTCATGACTCCATGGTTGGTCATTGAACAAAAAATTGAGTTCGAGGGTGAGGGTACGAACATGATTATGAATCACATTCGCCCATTGCTAGCTGGCATCTACTTAACACGATTTATAGCAAGTTTTATGCAATTAAACAACCAAGCAATCGATTTCAACACCTTAAAAAAAGATTAGTCTAGATTGGTTCATTAAACACATAAAATACTATTTTTTAGTGACACATTATTAGCAATCAAAATTACTGGGACCTTAAACAAATTGTCTAATTATCTTATTAGGCGTTAGAATATTTATTTAGGTCTTGTAATTAGCAATGATAACACGTGAGGAGATGAAAGCAATAAGCATATATATATATATGGAACTACGTACAAAATAAAGAGAAGGGAGTAGAAATTAAGAATGTACAAAGAGACACAAATTTGCTTTATGAAAAGTATGTTAGTAACTTCAAGTGAATAAATAGGAATGGAATAAATTAAAAGAAACTGAGGAATATACCTTAATCGCCTTGGTCTTATGAACAACCTCTGAAAGAGCAATCCTCAAAGCTTGAAATATGAAATCAATGAAAGTCTGAGTGTATGAAGTGTTTAAAGTGTTTGAGAGTATTTTTCTAATTGGAAGTCATAGGAAAAGTTCGTAGGAAAGTCTGTTGTAAAGTCGTTCTAAAAGTCTGAAAAACATTTGTCGAAAAGATGGACTATTTATAGGAAATAAGTCTAAGATACTGCTTCAACGCATGCTTCCTTGCGTTTCTTCGTTTCGCTGACTAACTCGATGTCGCGCGTGCGCATTATGGTGCCCGGGACGCAATGCAAATCTGATCGGTTTTTCAAAATTGAAAGATTCCTTTTTCCTTTATTATATATTATCCTTTTGGATTCGAAAATCATTTATCTTAAAGGATAAAATATGCTTTTTCATAATATCTTTGAATTTAGAAAATATTTATTAATTATGAAGAATAATTAATATTTAAAAATACAATTAATAATTATCGAAAAAATTATTTGGGCTTTTCAAAAAAAGGGCTTTAAGAATGCAATTAATTATCATAAATGATTAATTGGGCTTTTAAAACTGGGCTTGTAATTAATAGATAGACTTTGAGTTCTTAAAACGGTTTTGGACTTTAGCTCTTTGAATTGCTCACCTTTGGGTCGGGCCGATTCGAACAATGATATATATCATAATTGGGTACTCAAATGGGGACTTTAGCTCTCATTATTGCATAAATGCATAGAATACCCTAAGGTTTTGAAAAATGCAATAGGATAACCATTTTTTTTTTTTGAAAGAGAAAATTCATTAATTGAAGGCCAAACGGCATCTACAATAGGTATTAAAGAAAAACAAGATACAATTAAACAAGGCTAAATCAAATTCGTCTTCGAAGGAATTACAATGAACCAGATCAAGCAATACAGCGCAGCCCCCTTGTATTTGTTGAATCAAGCAGCTATTGATGAGGAAGTCTATCATATTGATGTAGTTTGGGAAGAACATTCTTGACCGAGTCATGTTGACCGCATCCGAGATTCTAAAACCTTCATGTTGAGTCTCGAACTTCAACCAATGAGAACAATTTCTCATACCTAAAAAAAAAAACCATACTCACAACTCCCATAGGGGAGAAGGAGATTTCCAAAACAGAAACTAAAAACCCCATAACAGGGTTTGAAAAGATCTCATAAAGAGAGACTAATTTATTAAACAAAACAAGAAAATGAATTAAAAACTGAAAATAAAAGGGGAAAATGGGCTTACCATGGATGAAATCATCCATGGCAGCCCCTAACTGATGAAGAAGGGGTAGGGGAGGCTAGGGTTTGAGAGAGAAAGAGGACTTTATATTAGTTTGTTACACTGATTTACTAATTTCAGATCTTAAATGACTTACTTGAGTATGAGTAAAAGTGACCCATTTAGGACAAAAGGCTACCTCAGTCTAAATGGTAGCAATAGGATAATCTTAATGATCAAACATTGTTATATTTTGTTAATTAAAACCTTAAATCAGTTAATTAGCCCATTTACAAATCATTTTCATACCTTAATCTATACTTACTTCTCCACTACCATGGATACATCGCAACCAGTGGCATAAGTTGATGACATAATACCTAAATTAATACAGGTTATAATGTAAATGATTTTTGAATTGGTATGAATGTATGATAATATCATCACCAATTTTTTTGTTCTTTATGTCATATTTTCAGAATACCTCAAAATTTATGATTTTAATTTGCGATACCGATTCAACTTGGAGGCAAAATGTGCAATTTATTAAAGGATTTTTTGTCCCAAACTACCTTTAACTTTCATATTTTTGCGAGAAACTACCTTATAAAAAAATTATTGTTCCAAACTACCTTACTTTTACCATTTTGTTGTTGATAGCTACCTTATGTCGGTTTTCGACGTTGACTTTTATTTTTTCAATTCAAAATTGTGGGAAAAATAAAATTACCCTTGTGAAAATTGAGGAGGGTGATTGTTTCAATTTTAGTTAAAATCGAAGAGGAATTTAATGGTGGATTAGTGGTACAAAGTGTCACATAGATATGAGAGAGAGAGCGAGCGCACACAAGGAAATGGGGAAATTAGGGCGGGGAAAATTAAAAAAAGGATTTGAAGAGGTCAAGTGATATAACGTGGACATTAAAAAACCGGAAAACATAAAAGTCAACGCCGGAAACCGGCATAAGATAGATGTCAACAACAAAATAGTAAAAATAAGGTAGGTTGGGACAACAATTTTTTTTAAGGTAGTTTCTCGCAAAAACATGAAAGTTAAAGGTAGTTTGGGACAAAAATTCCTTAAATAAAAAATAAAAAAATAATAAAAAAAAAAGCTTAGAGGAGAGAGAACAAAGCAAGAAGGTTTTAGTGTTGTTTTGTATTGTTGATGATGGTGGCTAGCTACCATTGATGGAGCTTGGAACATACAAATAAAAAATAGAAAGGGAGGTCACATAATATGCTGATAACGAAGTTAAAAATTTTTAATTATACTTATAAGGGTATTCTGATGTATTTTTTTAAAACTTTAGGGATATCTCATGAATTTCTTAAACAATGAGGATACCTCATACATTTTATCAAACCTCGGGGACACCTTATGAAAAACCCTACTGGGGAAAACCGAAAAAACCCTCAAGTGAGAAGAAAATATATACTAGTATTTGATTAAGTTTCTCTCTCTAAAACTATGTTAAAAGATCTACATAAGTATCATTAATGATATAGAAAGTCAAGTAAAAATAAGGTTTACGGACCTATTTAGATGGAAGTCTATTTATGACTAGACAATCAAACAGGAACAAGAAAAGAGACAATTTTACCCTACATACATACAAATACATGTGCACGTGGCAAAATAATTAGATGATATAAGATGATCCAAAACATACTTGTAAAAGAAAGTAAAGAAAACCTACTAAGAGATTACCGTTTATCATCTTTGTTTAATTTTTTTTAATATCACAGTAAGAAGAATATTAATGAATCAGAATCTCTTGTACGACTAATATAAGTTTACATGCTTGACTCTTGAGTGGATAGAGAGATGAACAATAAGAAGAAGAAAAACTCCATATCCAAATATCACCGATAACCGTAGAGATCTCAGTTTGATTTGGGTCGATTTCAGGTTGTGATAGATTATGTAGATATTTGGAAAATATTGTATAATCTCTTATTCTAGGTTAGTCTTATTACTTCCTAGTTTGTAGCCTAATTTGTAGCCTTAGTCTACGTTGTAAACTTTGTATATTATGTTACTGAGGCAATGGAAATAATCAAGCAATTATATTCCTTTATGGTATCAGATACTAAGGTTCTTTTCTCTCTCTATTCTCTTCTCTTCCGCTGCCCTAGTTCTCATCTTCTTCCTCGATCCGTCGAAGCTTCCGTCAATGGCAGACTCCAAATTTCATCCTGCTTTGGCTGTCTCAAATATCAAGAATCACATCCCTATCATTCTTGAGATGGAAACGGATCATTATTCGGCTTGGGCCGAGTTATTTAAGCTTCATGCACAATCCCATCGTGTCCTCTCGCATATCTTGCTGACTAAGAAGGACAAAGCTCCTTCCACGGATGAAGAAAAAGAGTTGTGGTCCACGTTGGATGCCACTGTGCTTCAATGGGTGTATGCTACAATCTCCACCGATTTGCTACACTCTATCATTGCTGAAGATCTATCAGCAAAGGAGGCCTGGGATCGGCTTCGCGATTTGTTTCAGGACAACAAAATTCACGAGTTGTTGCCCTCGAACATGATTTCTCTCACGTCAAGATGCGAGATTTCTCCTCCGCCTCGGCATATTGCCAACAATTAAAAACGTTGGCTAATCAGCTTAAAAGTGTCGGCGCACCCGTGACTGACAACCACCTCGTCCTTCAGTTGGTGGCAGGCCTCACTGACGCCTACAAGAACGTGGGCACACTTCTCCGTCAAAGTAAGCCTCTTCCTTCTTTTTCTGAGGCTCGATCAAGTTTGTGCCTTGAAGAAAAAGCATTGGCTGAAATGAGAGATGATTCGCCAGCGGCTATGGTGGTTGATTCCCACCACGACCTTGATGAATCGGCTTCTCCAGGTACTCACGTTCAATCTCATCATGGTCGTAACAAAAATCATCACAAAAATACTAAAGGTGGGGAAAAAGCATGGTGGTGGTGGTGGCCGCGGTTCAGGCGGCAGTGGCGGCAACCGCCGCGGTAGTGCTCGCGGGTCCGGTAACGCACAACAGGGCCAGGTGCAGCAGCCATGGCCGACTGCTGGAACTCCATGGCAGTAGGGTTGGATGCCACAGTGGGCTCCCCTCTCTTGCCCGTTTCCCACAAACCAGTGGGCTCGTCCCACCTCAGGCCCAACTCGGTTTATGAATTCTCAAGGAGTATTGGGCTCCAGGCCTCCTCAAGCCTATGCTGCAGCCCAATCAGTTTCTCCCTATGTGCCTACTGATGTTGAAAATGCTCTTTACACTATGACATTGAGCCCACCTGACCCAAACTGGTACATGGACACCGGCGCAACCTTCCATATGACATCTACAAATGGTAATCTCTCGTCTTATTTTAATTTGAGCAATCATAATAATGGTATGATTGTTGGTAATGGTCATTCAATTCCAATTCGTGGTTGTGGTAATGCTACCTAAGCATTCTTCTCATCCTCCATTATCTTTAAAAAATGTCCTTCATGCTCCTAAACTCATTAAAAATTTAGTCTCTGTTCGTAAGTTTACTACCGATAATTCTGTCAATGTTGAATTTGATCCATATGGGTTTTCTGTGAAGGATTTGCGGACGGGGACGGCTCTCATGAGATGTGATAGTCGAGGTGATCTTTATCCTTTATCTACCACCACCAATACCATTCATTCTCCATCAACTTTTGTTGCCTTGTCCTCTACACTTTGGCGTGATCGTTTGGGTCACCCGGGTGCTCCTATTTTGGATTTTCTTAAGAAAAATAAATGCATTGAATGTAATAGTCCTAGTTCTACTACTATTTGTCATTCTTGCGTTCTTGGTAAACATGTTAAGTTGCCTTTTGATAGTTCAAATTCCGAAACTTTGTTGCCATTTGATATTATTCATAGTGATTTGTGGACCTCTCCTATTTTGAGTTCTATGGGACATCGCTATTATGTATTGTTTTTGGATGATTTCACAAATTATTTATGGACTTTTCCTTTGGCTTGAAAATCTGATGTTTATGCCAAATTTTTAGCTTTTAAGGCTCAAGTTCATACTCAATTTGAACGTCCTATCAAAAATGTCCAATGTGATAATGGGAGGGAATATGATAATGGTCAATTCGGAAAATTTTGTGAGTCTAATGGGATGTCTTTTCGCCTTTCTTGTCCATACACCTCATCTCAAAATGGGAAAGCAGAAAGAAAAATTCGTTCCATTAATAATAGGAAAAATTGACAACATAGGTCTCAACTTTGGGTGATAATTTTTAAAAGGTCTGAACTACCGATTAACCTGTGTAGGTCCCAACTTTAAGGGGTCTTAACTTTTAGCGGGCCTCGGTGACTTAAAACTGGCGATTTATTTTAAAAATCTCACCTAGTTCATACATCCCTCCCTCAATTAACCCTTCTGGTGTTACCCAAGTTTTACAAGTGATGACCTATTAAGCCAGTTTCAAGTCACTAAGGCCCGCTAAAAGTTAAGACCCCCTAAAGTTAGGACCTACACAGGTTAATCAATAGTTCAGACCTTTTAAAAATTATCACCCAAAGTTGAGACCTCTGTTGTCAATTTTTCCTTAATAATATCATCCGAACTCTTCTTGCTCATGCCTCACTTCCCCCATCTTTTTGGCATCATGCATTGCAAATGGCAACTTATCTTCTCAATATTTTACCAAGTAAACCCTTAAGTCACAAATCCCCTCTAGAGGCTCTTTACCACCGGAAACCTTCTTACTCTCATCTACGGATCTTTGGGTGTTTATGTTATCCCCTATTTCCGTCTACTACAATTCACAAGTTACAACCTCGGTCTACTCCTTGTGTCTTTTTGGGATATCCCCCTAACCATCGTGGCTACAAGTGTTTTAATTTATCATCTAATCAAATCATTATTTATCGTCATGTTTTGTTTGATGAGACGAAATTTCCATTTTCCACTCTTCACACATCCACAAACTCCACCTATGATTTTTTAGATGATGGCCCATCCCTATATTTGGTCCATCATCTCACTTGTGGCCCACCAGACCAACCACGGTCTTCCCCCAGGCTTCCCAGCCCTCCTTCGCTGGGCTCCATGCCATCTGCTGGGCCGCGTTCCACTCCCACTGCTGGACCCAGTTTCTTGCCCACTGCTGGGCCGTGTCCCACGCTGGTCCAACCAGCTGCTTCTCCCCATGGGCCGCACTCCCCTCTGGTCTCTTCCCCTCTTTCTCCTGGGCCGCGTGTCCACTCACCCTCCCCATCTTCTTTGGGTCTCTCCTCTCCTCAGGCCCTACCGGGTAACCCCCCACCTACAAATCATTCTCCTCATGTCCAAACACCCATTCCTTCCACTCGTATGGTCACTCGAAGTCAGCGTGGGGTTTTTAAACCCAAGCGCCCTTTGAACTTGCATACCACAGTTCCAAAGTCCCCTTTACCCCGTAAACCGATAGATGCTCTTCGTGACCCGAATTGGAAAATGGCCATGGATGATGAATATGATGCTCTTATTAAAAATAAGACGTGGGATTTGGTGCCCCCTCCACCTAATGTGGATGTTATTCGTTCTATGTGGATATTTACTCATAAAGAAAAGGCTAGTGGTGATTTTGAGAGGCATAAAGCCCGTCTTGTAGGTGATGGCAAAACCCAACAGGTGGGCATTGATTGCAGTGAGACCTTTAGCCCGGTTGTTAAACCGGCCACTATTCGCACTGTTTTGAGTCTTTCTCTCTCCAAACATTGGCCCATTCATCAGCTGGATGTGAAGAATGCTTTTCTTCATGGTGATCTAAAAGAGACTGTGTATATGCATCATCCCATGGGTTATAGGGATCATTCTCATCCTGATTATGTGTGTTTGTTGCGTAAGTCCTTATATGGGCTTAAGCAAGCACCACGGGCTTGGTACAAAAGATTTGCTGATTTCGTTTCCTCCATTGGTTTTTCTAACAGTAGATCTGATAACTCATTGTGCATATACAGACAGGGACGTGACACGGCTTATCTGTTACTCTATGTGGATGACTCTTCTAGGTTCGGAATTTGCCATGAAGGACTTAGGTCCTTTGAATTATTTTCTTGGCATTGTTGTGACTCGTCACAAAGGGGGGATGTTTCTTTCACAACGCAAATATGCTGAGGAAATTATTGAACGAGCAGGGATGTCATCTTGTAAGCCCTATTCTACTCCCGTTGATACTAAACCCAAGGTCAGTGCCTCTTCTGGTAATCCATATGCGGATCCAACTCTTTTTCGGAGTCTGGTTGGAGCTCTACAGTACCTTACTTTCACTCGACCGGATATATCTTATGCCTTCAGATTTGTCTTCATATGCATGCTCCCACTAATGTGCATATGCTTGCTCTCAAACGGATTATTCAGTATGTTCAGGGCACTCTTGATCATGGTTTACATTTTTACCCCTCTTCCATAACTGATTTGGTGTCTTATAGTGATGCTGACTGGGGTGAATGTCCTGACACCCGCCGCTCCACGTCAAGGTATTGTGTGTTTTTGGGGGATAGCTTGATTTCTTGGTCCTCGAAGCGGCAACCTACCCTCTCTCGCTCTAGTGCGGAAGCTGAATATAGGGGGGTTGCTAATGTTATTTCTGAATCCTGCTGGATTCGTAATCTCCTTTTAGAGCTCCATTGTCCGGTTCATAAAGCTACTATGGTCTATTGCGATAATGTGAGCGCCATTTATCTGTCTGGCAATCCTGTTCAACACCAACGCACCAAGCACATTGAAATGGACATTCATTTTGTTCGTGAAAAGGTGGCGCTTGGTCAGGTTCGTGTCCTTCATGTTCCATCCTGATATCAGATCGCCGACATTTTCACAAAAGGACTGCCCCAAGTGCTCTTTGAAGATTTTCGGGACAGTATCAGCATTCGTCAACCTCCCGTTTCGACTGAGGGGGTGTGACAGATTATGTAAATTTTTGGAAAATATTGTATAATCTCTTATTCTAGGTTAGTCTTATTACTTCCTAGTTTGTAGCCTAATTTGTAGCCTTAATCTACGTTGTAAACTTTGTATATTATGTTACTGAGGCAATGGAAATAATCAAGCAATTATATTCCTTTAGGTTGGGCTAAAAAATATCAGAGATAGTATAAATTTAATGTTACTATAAACTATGATAATTAGGTCAAATCATATTAAATTTGAGTGGTTGAGGTTTGATTCAAGTCTAGTTCAAATTTCTCTTAATAACTTTACTAGGTCGTCTATTATTTGAATTATCAAATCGGGTCTAGAATGGCAAGCTCTAATAAATAGGAACCGAGCTTGTGTTCTGAGGTCGTTTGGTTTAAGTCTTTAAGATATAGAGTAGAAAGGGAATGGACACAGAAAGATGAGGGAAATGATAACAAAAATGGTTACCTTTATTACCTGTTTGGTTCAAGCCAAGGAACGGAAATTAATAGTAACCATTACCACCAAGTAATTAATTATGTCACTTGAAAATGAAGGGAAGGTAACAAATTGGGGAAATACATTACCTTTAAGTAATAGTAATTGAGTGATTGAGGTAAAAAAAAAAAAAAGGAAATCTGATTTCATTTTTAGAGCTACAAAATAATCGAAACTATCCCATGGGAGAAAGGCTACACATAAACAAGGTTTATGTGGGGACCACATACACAAGTGATTTCATTGGCTAGAAAAAGTGGGGTCCAAATTCCACTAAGTTGAAATTTTCATTTGAATTTCAAATCAAAATCTGAAAATTTGATTTTGAATTTCAAATTTGTTGTGGGTCCCAATGACGTAACCCTTTGAATTTTTTCTCTCTCCTCACAATTCTCTCACCTCAGAAAATTACCCTTTCCTCTTTCAAACATATTCTCTCTACTAACCGATGCACCACCGGAATTCTTAGCCGGAAAATTTTGTTCTTGCCGGAAAATTTTTTCTTGTCAGAAATAGAACTCGGACTTTGTAGCCGGAATGATCGTTGTATTATCATCGGAAGTCTTGCCGGAATTAGATCTGGGCATTTTGTAGCCGGAATTTTTTTCGTTTTGTCATCGGATTTGGGATTTCAGATTGAAACTAGTAACATAATAATTTTTTTAGTATCACAGTAATTTTAGTAGTAACATAATATTTGATTTCGAATCACACTATTTTTAGTACTTGAATTTTTTCTCTCTCCTCACAATTCTCTCATCTCAGAAAATTACCCTTTCCTCTTTTAAACATATTCTCTCTACTAACCGATGCACCACCGGAATTCTTAGCCGAAAAAATTTATTCTTGCCGGAAGTAGAACTCGGACTTTGTAGCCGGAATGTTCGTTGCATTATCATCGGAAGTCTTGCCGGAATTAGATCTGGGCCTTTGTAGCCGGAATTTTTTTCGTTTTGTCATCGGATTGTGGATTTCGGATTGAAAGTACTAACATAATAATTTTTTTAGTATCACAGTATTTGTAGTAGTAACATAGTATTTGCTTTCGAATCACACTATTTTTAGTACTATCATAATATTTTCTTCCGTATCACAATATTTGGGCATGGAAAAATATTTGTAGTTGTATGATAACTTTTTCAACCTTTGTTTTTCTATCATATAAATTTTTTTCATTTTAAATTTCTTACTCTCTCTATATTTTAATTTTCCCACAATAAATTGTGAATTTTTTTAATTCAACATCTTGGTCCTAGTTTTTGTACTTAATTTCCTAAAAAACATTGGAGGACAAAGTTTATGAATAGATGCAAAAATACCAATTATAATAGTTCTTAATCTTAACATGAAATTAAACACACATTAATAATAATAAGTTCTATTTTCTAAAAAAAATAATTTAACTTTGGTTCCTAATAATAAGCACACACTTGTCTAATAGCACATATGAACATGACAACAAGACTAGTTTGTTCAATGTGAATAAAACTATATATTGACTTATTATATATGAATATGAACGAGAACTATAAGATTTAATTGAGTGATTCTAGCAAAAGTAACAGTCTCGTTTTATTGGAAATTGATGACACTTGTTGAGTGAAAGCAATATTGTTATTAATTAATTGTATATGATTATGAACGAAAACTATCAGATTAAATTTAATCGGTCTACCCTTCCTAACAAACTATTTGATCGAATTTATTGGATTTAACTAATTGTATATAAATATGAACGAAAATAATAATACTACATTTATTGAATTCATGAATGAGTCTTGCCCTCCTAAAACAATCATTAAATCGGAGATTGATCACTCTTGTTCAATGTGAAATCAATAGTGTTATGTATTGTCTAACTGTATGTGAATATGAATAAGAACTGTAAGATTGAACTTATGCAACTTAATTAGTCTCACTCTCCTAAAATATTATTTAGATCGGAGATTGATCACTCATTGTTCGATGTGAATATGAACGAGAAATATAAGATTAACTAGTTATGGACTTATTGTACATAAATATGAATGAGAAATATAAGATTGAATTTAATTAGTCGTGCTAAAGTAGCAATCTTGTTTTATCGGATATTAATGACTCTTCTTGAGTGAAAGCAATAATATTATTATTAATTAATTGTACATGAATATGAACGAAAACTATAAGATTGAGTTTAATCAGTCTACCCTTCCTAACAAACTCGCTAGATCGGAGCTTGACCACTATTGTTATTGTTTAATTGTATACGACTAATGCTTATGTGAATACGAACGAAAACTATTTGATCAAAGTTATTGGATTTAGCTAATTACATATAAATATGAACAAAAATAATAATACTAAATTTTTTGAATTCAATGAGTCTCGTCCTCCTTTCAAACTTAATCAATCTCGCCCCATAACAAAATTTCACAATAGTTGTGTCGATCACTTTTAAACGATATTCACCTAAACTGTATATATGAATCGGTGACGTATGTAACTTTTTTTTAAAGATAAAACTAATTATTTATTATAAAGACATACATAGAAATAAGTTATAAGTTAAGTATTTAATTAGTAACAAAAAGTTATAAATAGAATCTGTATGGTTATAAATTTTTTGAACACATTAAACTAGCCCAAATAATTTAGACCACATACATAAGTGATTTCATTGGCTAGAAGAAGCGGGGTCCAAATTCCACTAAGTTGAAATTTTCATTTGAATTTCAAACCAAATCTGAAAATTTGATTTTGAATCTCAAATTTGTTGTGGGTCCCAAGGACTTAACCCCTTGAATTTTTTTCTCTCTCATCACATTTCTCTCACCTCATAAAATTATCCTTTCCTCTTTCAAACATATTCTCTCTATTAACCGATGCACCACCGGAATTCTTAGCCGGAAAATTTTGTTCTTGCCGGAAAATATTGTTCTTGCCGGAAATAGAACTCGGACTTTGTAGCCGGAATGTTCGTTGTATTATCATCGGAAGTCTTGCCGGAATTAGATCTGGGCCATTGTAACAGGAATTTTTTTCATTATGCCATCGGATTTGGGATTTCGGATTGAAAGTAGTAACATAATAATTTTTTTAGTATCACAGTATTTTTAGTAGTAACATAGTATTTGCTTTCGAATCACACTATTTTTAGTACTTGAATTTTTTTCTCTCTCCTCAAAACTCTCTCACCTCAAAAAATTACCCGTTCCTCTTTCAAACATATTCTCTCTACTAACTGATGCACCACTGGAATTCTTAGCCGAAAAAATCTGTTCTTGCCGGAAAATTTTGTTCTTGCCGGAAATAGAACTCGGACTTTGTAGCCGAAATGTTCGTTGTATTATCATCGGAAGTCTAGTCGGAATTAGATCTGGGCCTTTGTAGGCGGAACTTTTTTCGTTTTGTCATCGGATTTGGGATTTCGGATTGAAAGTACTAACATAATATTTTTTTTAGTATAACAACATTTTTAGTAGTAACATAGTATTTGCTTTCGAATCACACTATTTTTAGTACTATCATAATATTTTCTTTCTTATCACAATATTTGGGCATGAAAAAATATTTGTAGTTGTAGGATAACTTTTTCGACCTCTGTTTTTCTATCATATAAATTTTTTTCATTTTAAATTTCTTACTCTCTCTATATTTTAATTTTCCCACAATAAATTGTGAATTTTTTTAATTCAACATCTTGGTCCTAGTTTTTGTACTTAATTTCCTAAAAAACATTGGAGGACAAAGTTGATTATGAATAGATGCAAAAATACTAATAATAATAGTTCTTAATCTTAACATGAAATTAAACTCACATTAATAATAATAAGTTCTATTTCCTAAGAAAAATAATTTAACTTTGGTTCCTAATAATAAGCACACACTTGTCTAATAGTACATATGAACATGACAACAAGACTAGTTTGTTCAATGTGAATAAAACTATCTATTGACTTATTATATATGAATATGAACGAGAACTATAAGATTTAATTGAGTTATTCTAGCTAAAGTAACAATCTCGTTTTATTGAAAATTGATGACACTTGTTGAGTGAAAGCAATATTGTTATTAATTAATTGTATATGATTATGAACGAAAACTATAAGATTGAATTTAATCAGTCTACCCTTCCTAACAAACTCGTTTGATCGGAGCTTGATCACTCTTGTTATTGTTTAATCGTATACGACTAATGGTTATGTGAATACGAACGAAAACTATTTGATCGAATTTATTGGATTTAACTAATTGTATATAAATATGAACGAAAATAATAATACTACATTTATTGAATTCATGAATGAGTCTTGCCCTCCTAAAACAATCATTAAATCGGAGATTGATCTTTCTTGTTCAATGTGAAATCAATAGTGTTATGTATTGTCTAACTGTATGTGAATATGAATGAGAACTGTAAGATTGAACTTATGCAACTTAATTAGTCTCACTCTCCTAAAATATTATTTAGATCGGGGATTGATCACTCATTGTTCAATGTGAATATGAACGAGAAATATAAGATTAACTAGTTATGGACTTATTGTACATAAATATGAATGAGAAATATAAGATTGAATTTAATTAGTCGTGCTAAAGTAGCAATCTTGTTTTATCGGATATTAATGACTCTTATTGAGTGAAAGCAATAATATTATTATTAATTAATTGTACATGAATATGAACGCAAACTATAAGATTGAGTTTAATCAGTCTACCCTTCCTAACAAACTCGCTAGATCGGAGCTTGATCACTATTGTTATTGTTTAATTGTATACGACTAATGCTTATGTGAATACGAACGAAAACTATTTGATCAAAGTTATTGGATTTAGCTAATTATATATAAATATGAACAAAAATAATAATACTAAATTTTTTGAATTCAATGAGTCTCGCCCTCCTTTCAAACTTAATCAATCTCGCCCCATAACAGAATTTCACAATAGTTGTGTCGATCACTTTTAAACGATATTCACCTAAACTGTATATATGAATCGGTGACGTATGTAACTTTTTTTAAAGATAAAACTAATTATTTATTATAAAGACATATATAGAAATAAGTTATAAGTTAAGTATTTAATTAGTAACAAAAAGTTATAAATAGAATCTATATGGTTATAAATTTAGTAAACACATTAAATTTTTTTTGACCTCTGTTTTTCTATCATATAAATTTTTTTCATTTTAAATTTCTTACTCTCTCTATATTTTAATTTTCCCACAATAAATTGTGAATTTTTTTAATTCAACATCTTGGTCCTAGTTTTTGTACTTAATTTCCTAAAGAACATTGGAGGACAATGTTGATTATGAATAGATGCAAAAATACTAATAATAATAGCTCTTAATCTTAACATGAAATTAAACACACATTAATAATAATAAGTTCTATTTCCTAAGAAAAATAATTTAACTTTGGTTCCTAATAATAAGCACACACTTGTCTAATAGTACATATGAACATGACAACAAGACTAGTTTGTTCAATGTGAATAAAACTATCTATTGACTTATTATATATGAATATGAACGAGAACTATAAGATTTAATTGAGTTATTCTAGCTAAAGTAACAATCTCATTTTATTGGAAATTGATGACACTTGTTGAGTGAAAGCAATATTGTTATTAATTAATTGTATATGATTATGAACGAAAAATATTTGCAATATAAGTCGTTCAAACATTGAAAACCCGACATAACATAACCTTCACAACAATGAAGTTGTACGAAACGTTTTTTTGCCTTCCTTTATCAGGCCATAATAAACATTTTAAAATACATATTATGCTACCAAAAATAAACTTATGATTCCAATTATAAATGTCAATTACTTACACATTACTAAAAATAAACTTATGATTCCAATTATAAATGTCAATTACTGACACACATTACGACTAATAATAATTCTTGATAAACATTTAAAAAACATTTTATGTTACTGAAAATGAACGTATGATTCAATGTCAATTACTAACTTACATTACTTATAATAATAGTAGTTCTTAATCTGAACATGAAATTAAACACACATTAATATTAATAAGTACTATTTCCTAAAAATAAATTATTAATTAAATTATTATTAAATTGAACTTATGCAACTTAATTAGTCTCGCTCTCTTAAATTATTATTTAGATCGGAGATTAATCACTCATTGTTCAATGTGAATAAAACTAGTTATGGACTTATTGTACATAAATATGAACGAGAAATATAAGATTGACTTTAATTAGTCTTGCTAAAGTAACAATCTTGTTTTATCGGATATTGATGACTCTTGTTGAGTGAAAGCAATAATATTATTATTAATTAATTGTATATGAATGTGAACGAAAACTATAAGATTGAATTTAATCAGTCTATCCTTCCTAACAAACTTGCTAGATCGGAGTTTGATCGCTATTGTTATTGTTTAATTGTATACGACTAATCTTTATGTGAATACAAACGAAAACTATTTGATCAAATTTATTGGATTTAACTAATTATATATAAATATGAACAAAAGTAATAATACTACATTTATTGAATTCAATGAGTCTCGCCCCTCCTTACAAACGTAATCAGTATCACCCCCGAAAAAATTTCATAATAGTGGTGTTGATCACTTTTAAACGATATTCACCTAAATTGTATATATAATTGGTGATCTATATAACTTTAAATAAAAGTAATTATTTATAATAAAGACATATATAGAAATAAATTATTGTTTTATTTTAACTATTTAATTAGTAACAAAAAGTTATAAATAGAATCTTTATGAATATAAATTTATTAAACACATTAAATTAGCCCAAATTGGAACCTACCATAATTAATTTTTTCTCTCGCCTCACAATTATCTCACATCAGAAAATTACCCTTTTCTCATCCAAACATATTCTCTATCCTAATTCCTAACCGATGCACCACCAGACTTTTTAGCCGGAAAATTTCGTTCTTGTGGAATTAGAACTCGAACTTTGTATCCGGAATGTTCGTCGTATTATCATCGGATAATTACTATAAAGACATCAATATGAACAAACAATTGATTAATCCCACCACCACCACCACCATCATCATCATCATCATCATCATCATCATCATCAATCATCATTATCACCCTCATCCGAAACAATATTCGCTAAACGCATAATAGAAATGCTAATTTCCTCGTTTTTATATCTCCTTGTCAAAACTGGACCGTTCGAATCTAATGCTCCCTTAACAATTGTGAACTCCGCAGGTGGACTCACCTTCTGCATATTCAACAAATGAAAAAAATAATTCAGAGTTTTTTTCTGGGTTTAACTAAATATTACAAGCAAATGCAAATTGAAAAGAAAAAAATAATTAGAATAATCTCAACTATGAGTTACTTCACGATGATCCCGATAACGTATAGTTTTTTTTTTTGAAGGGAAATAACGTATAGTTAGGATTATTAAAAAATTCCAATAGTTTTACAAACACTAATTATAAAGAATATAGAGTATTCAATAACAATGATATTTTACAAATCCTAACTACAAAAATATATTAAAAAATAAAAACAGAACTAATAACAAAAAATTAAAAATAAACGAAAAAAAGGAAAATTCAGAAACATAAACAAATCTAGAAAAACAAAACAGAACTAAAGAAGAAAAAAAAGAAAAGAAAAAGGTGCTACGAATAAGGAGCAGCAACAACAACATACGGCAGAAACAAAACAGAGCAGAGGAGAGAGAAAATGCTGCAACCGCGGCGGTGATTCCAGCCACCAGCAGCTACGGCGTAAGCAACACCAACTATGCAGTGGCTCGCCGGCAGAAAACCATAACACAGGCGGCAGCAGCAGCACCGCAGAAGCAGAGGAGAGAGAAGATCATGGGCCGCGATGAACACCAACCATGGTGGCCGGAAGTTCTGTCGAAATTGGTAGAAGAGGAGAGAGTTGAAGGAGACTTATGCGATGGATTTTGTGAAATCTGCCATGAGAGAGTTTCATATCTAATTTCAACTTATCAGCCCAACGTGAAATATATGGAGTTTTTATAATTCCCACCTTTAATGCACGGCAATGATTTCAGGGAACCCTTGGCTTCTATAATGGGGAAAAACGTTGCTCGCTAGAAATTTTTTTTGGCCGGAAAACTCATCGGTTTTAAGGGCTTAGCTTGGTAATGGATGAAGATGAACTTAGAACAAAAGTTATTACAGTAAAGTTCAATAACTTTTCTAAATTTACTAGAGAGGGAAAATTTTTTTGGTGAAGAGATGAAATTTTGGCTCCAAAACTCCCGCCCAACTCTCCCTCTTGGCTCCAAATGCTGAAAATTTTCCCCCCCAAAGCTTCTCCATTTTCCCTCCTATTTTTTTTGGCTTAGCTGAGGTGGCACAATTTAATTGGTGGTGTATGTGGTCCCCACATAAACCTTGTTTATGTGTATCATCTCTCATCCCATGGTAGTCTGATGAGGTGAAACAAGGAGAACTATTGGGAAGTGGGGGAAAGTTTCTTTGATTCCCCGTGACATGACAATTGACAACAGCAATAGCCAATATGTTGATTCATTGTACGTACACATATCAGAAATTGAGATTTTAATATTATTTTAGTGCTAAAGTCCTCATCCTATGCGCTACACCTCCACATCATTTATCATTGTTCAACGAAATCTCTTACTTGGCTTCCATGGATCCGCGTGGAAACCTTCCATTCCTCTTAGATAGGGTTAGTGGGCTCCACACGTTTACAATAATAGTTGTCTTTTTATTAGGAAGTAGGAACAATAATAGTTACGTGGAGTATATGCTAAGTGAATAAAAAAGGGTAAAACGAGAAAATATAATACTATAGAGAAAGAAATATCAACATGCAAATCTTTTGGTGGCATATGGATATTGTTTGCTTTTATCATATGGCAAACACTGGATGATCTTTGGAATTCGGCTATAACACTCTGTTTGATTTCTTGTATTAAAATGTACTCTATAAGCAAATATCTTGGATGATTCTAGAATTCTGAGTATTTGGAGTGACTGGATTTTAACCTTCTTATTACTTGTGGGGCCCTTGCAGGACAATTTAATAAGATAAATGTTTTATTTGGGGTTGGTTTTGGTTCAATAACATAACTACACAAGTATAGCTTGATCATAGCTGCATAATTTGTTAAATGTCAAGGGTTTTAGATTTATAAATATTGTGACAAAAGATTGTTACATAAAATGTCACGTCACATGAGTGAAAGGTGACACATAGCGAACTACAATTTTATCCTTGAGTTACTTATAATAATACTTCTCTTTTTTGTGTGAGAGTTTTTTGAGAGAAATGTTTCACTTATTTCATAACAAATGAAGTATACACTAGTATTGATATAAATATTCATTCATGGAAAGAATTATATAATAGTATAAGTATGTAGTATTTCTTATATATTTCCACCATTGCAAGTATATACATTATTTTGATAAGGAGGGGAGAGAATTACGATTTAAATTGACATTTTGTTGGTGAGTCGATTGTAAATTGAATGGTATTGTTGGAATTTGTTTGCACAAGAGGTGATGTAGCTTGGTGGTAAATGTAATAATTTATAGGTAAGATGGTAAAGGGGTTAATCTCCACACACAACTTTTTTGGGTCCTTTGAAATAGAAAGAGAGGTGTCATGTTAGAGCTTACACGACGCTACATCAGCATATAAAATGAGATGACACGTGGCGAGATGCAATCGCTCCCACAAGTTTTAATAATATATACCAATGGATATAGATATAGATATAGATTATAGAGATAAGACTTCCTAAATTAATAAACTCCATTAGGGCATGGTTTTTCTTTTTTTCCTAAACATTTATTTTGATGAGCGATACATAAACTATTTTTATAATTTCATGACGTCAAAGGATAGATGCATATCAAAGAATAAGTACTATCTTAAAATAGTTCCCCCAAATTATATGCAATTACTACGATACGGAGAAAGAAAACTAATTGGAAAATTTAAGATACTCCCTCCGTTTTCAAATGTCCCTACTTTGACTTTGTTTCACTCTCAAAAAGATTTTAAATAAGAACAAAAATAAACAAACGGACTAGTATATATCAAGTTTTTGTATATTTCGTTTTCAATTCGGATGAAAATTTATCTAGGAACTATTTGTACTTCTATAAAGGTATTCTATCAACTTTCAATTTTCTTTTTGTTCAAGTAGGGATATAGCACTTAGAATCTTTTTTTTAAGTTTCCTCTAGACTAGTAAAAAATGTGCATATATTGATATTGTTGATAGTTCAAATTTCTCATTCAAATTATTACTTACGTACATATAATAATTGTGAAATTATTTTAAACTTAGATATATATTTATTTTTCGTGATTTCAAATATCTTTCATGAGTTATATCAGTTACAATTTGGGTACTACAATGACAATGTTGGAAAAACCAACGAGAAAACGAAAGTTTTTTCCAACATTGTCGTTTTTTCCTAGTTTGAGGTCCTTCTTCTCGGTTTCGTCGTCCCCCTCATAGTTTTCTTCGATTTTCTTCGTTTTCTCCTAGGTTTTCGGTTTACGGGTTTGTTCTTCGCGGTGGATAAGGTCATCTCCGGCGGCGTCGCGTTTTCCTCTCCCTATCGAGTCTCGTGAGTCATCTTCCCCCTCCCCTGTTTTTTCGTTTGTGTTTTGGGCTTCCCCTTACCCCTCCCCTTCTTCCCTGGTTGGCTTTTGTTGGTGGTTTGTTCGGGCTTCCCCCTTCCCCTCCCCCTATCTAGTGTTAGTTGTGTCAAATAAGGCTTCCCCTCCCCCTCCCCCTCCCCTATCTAGTGTTGTGTCGAATCCCTGGTTAGTTTTGCGTTAGTTGTGGGCCTCCCCTTCCCCGTTCCCTGTTCGAGTGTGTCGGCTTCCCCGTTCCTCGTTCCCCGTTTATGTTTTTCTAGTTGTTGCCGCCAAGTATCAGTTTATTTAGTGTTTCCTCCGTGTTGTATTGGTTGTGTTTGTATGAGTCTGTTGGTTTTCTCACCCTGCCCGATTATTTTGTTTCTTGCTGGAGGTAGTATTTGTCTTCCAAATGTTGGGTCTGATTTGTGTGATTGGTTCGGGTTTGCGTGGCAAGTGGTTTCATGGCTGAGGTTTGTTTTCTCCGATTTGGTAAATCGGAGGTTTGTTGGAGATCTAACTCTGGTTAGATCTCAATCTCGCTTGATAATGATCTTATCAATTATTGCCTTGACAAAACGATATCTGAAGGCGGCTCTCCAGTTTGTTAATTGGGTTTATAGCGCGTCAACTCATTTGAACTTCTCCTTTGAGGAGAAGCCTGAAATACCCACTCCAAAGGGTATTAAGTCACAACGGATTGTGACTTGGTCATGTTGCGAGTTCCTCAACTCGCTGTTTCTTTGTTGCTCCGTTTGTGAAGCCGGTCCACTCCTCCCACTCCCTTCATCAGGTGTTTGGCGATCGTCATCCACCCGTAGCAGCGCAATACAGTTATCCAACTTCCGAGACCTCCAAATCGAGCAGATTTATCCAAGTTTCCTCGTTTTAGTTTCTTTGTTTTTAAAATGGATGTACTATCCTTAGGATGTAATTTTGTTTTCTAATTAATGCAAATTTTCTCGTTGTCAAAAAAAAAAAAAAAAAAAAAAACAATGACAATGTTGGCTGAAGCTACTACCTCGCTAACAACCTGCTCTTTGCTTTCTCGTACGAAGTTACTTTAATCTCTATTACATAAGGGAAGGGGGGAGCAACGGTGTCCTCTTTTGAACTGACTATTTTGCCCCCCTTCCCTTTCTAAATTACAAAAGGAATCTCAATACAAAAATAGGGGTCAAACAAAGCCACCGAAAATTAATTTTCAACAATCACTCATAAATCACTTATAGAGGAAACTTTACAAATCACTCACGATTGAGAAAATCACGTTGTAAAAATCAGCAAATCACTCAAATGATCGGAAACTTTACAAAAACATAAAAATTAACTTACAAACTAAAACTAATATACTAGGACGTCAATACATACAAAAACATTCACAAAATTCATTGTTCTCAATAACCATTCACAATTACATACTCACAAAAATTACCTATAAACACAAATCTGAGAAAAACATAAGATTTTGACAGTGATATCACACATTCGTCGATCGGCGATTTGCGAACTTTCAAACAGGTGCATAATTCTTTTAATCTTTAAAGTTATTTCACATTAGTCGACTGTTATGTAGTTGACAAAATGGAGATAATAGCAATTAGTTGAAAAGGGCCTATATATAATTAGACTTAAATTTGATTCATTTTCATATAAAATCAGAAAACAAGATGTGTATGAAATTTGATTCATTTATGACATTGATGAAAAAGTTGCAAATTTAGTTCTTTTTTTAAAAAATTCCAATATAAAACTTTTGCCCAAAACTTTTGCAATATATCCATGTTCAGAAATAAATTTTGAAAAACAAAACAATATCAAACCTTTTTGCGAACAACTTTTGCAAAAATCCATTTTCAGAAAAAAAAAATTACATTAATTTGCGAAAACCATTTAATGTGAAATCCGATTGTGTATGAAAAATTTTAAATTTCATTTCAAATATAATTGAAACTCAAAGTGTTAAAATTTAGAAAAGGAGAAAAATTAAAAATGACCATTTCATGCAAAATCAGATTGTGTATGAAAAACTTAAAATTTCATTTCAAATATAATTGAAACTCAAAGTGTTAAAATTTAGAAAAGGAGAAAAATTAAAATGACCATTTCATGCAAAACCAGATTGTGTATGAAAAATTTAAAATTTCATTTCAAATATAATTGAAACTCAAAGTGTGAACATTTAGAAAAGGAGAAAAATTAAAATGATGAAAATTTTTAAATATCAATTTGTGAAATCAGAATTTAGAAGTTAGACAAGGAAAAAAACTGAAATTGTATTATACTTTTCGGTTACAATTTTGGGATCATAGAGAAATTACTGAAATCCATGATTTAAGAAATTACCTTTCTTTGTTACAAGATCGACCCAATTAGATCTATTGTCTTAAGACTTGAATTGAAGTGCTTGATTTTTTGATGTTGTTCTTTGACGTTGACTTGAAAATCTACTGTTGCATGTATTTCTTTGATGTTGTTCGCAAATTAGATTTACTGCTTAAGACTTGAAACATCTGATTTTGTTATTGTATATTGCATACTTGGATGAACTGGGTTCCTTCAAATATGAATCAGGTTCCTTCAAAATATAGGTTGTAGATTTGTAGTGAGAGGAGAGAGAGAATGAATAGTTAGAAAATACGAAATTATACACTGAGAGGAGAGAGAGAATGAATAGTTGGAGAAATGTTTTTGTTGGTCGATGGGTCTTCACTCTTCACCGATTTAAGTGGCAAATAAGTATATGTACCAACTGTTCCCGGTTAACAAGCAAGATTTTTGTTAAAAAATCCTCCTAAATTAATCAGAGAGGCAGTGCACAAGTTTTATTGCTCAAAATAAAAATAACCCAAACCAACCCATCATGATTCATTTGGATAGAATTTCAATCTATCACCTTAACTACTAACGCATCATGTGGATAAAAAAAGAAACTACTCTTATTTAAATCAAAGAATTACTATCACAATTTTCCACTAACAAACCACTTATCACCAATTATGTAAAAAAAGTATATTGCAAGTTAAATTATAATATAATATTTATATGAAAAGAACACTACATAATTAATTAGTAAAAGAACATATTACTCCCTTAAGAAAAAGGATAATATGTGAAAACAAATTTTTTATGTACTATTTTTTTTTTATGGGAAACAATCTTTTATAATTTTTCTCACAACTTAAAACTATACAACATTTTGTATTTTTCTGCGAGAAATCAAAAACTATTATAAATTACAAAAATGAATAAAACCAAAAAAAAAAAAGAACATGACGATATTTAGTAAAAAACATCATACTGATTATAAAAGAACATGCGGATATAAGACTTGAGAAACAAAAAACTATTCAAAATCACAAAAATGAATAACAACATAAAAAGAACATGGAAGAATCTTATTCACAAAATGGAGGTGAACTTAAATATTAACTTGCATTTTCAATTTGTTTACTACTTAGTATTAGGCCTAAAAATATCATCGCACGCATCGCGTGCACAAAAGGCTAGTTAACCAGAAGTGGAAGGAGATAATCTCATAATCATTAATGGTTGTAAAAAAAAGTTCTTCTCTACATCTTAAAAAAATCAAATGATAGTTTTCGAAATTCAGTTCTTCATGAAAAATTCCAAAAGTGTTCTCTACATCATGTTTATATAATAGAGAGGCGAATCTAGCAACCAATAGATTGCTGAATTGAAAATATTGGATAATCAACATAACTTGTTATGCAAATCCCTTGTAGGATCAAAATTCATTGATAAAAGAAAAGGATAAAATAGTTACATCTGACCTGGAGGATTACCTAAAGAAATATAGAATGATAATTATTCTTTTTTTTTTCTAAGAAATGGTGATCTTAGATGGGGTTATTTTATATCTTACCAATGTATGTGGTGGGTCCATGGATCTATCTTAGTAAATAAAGGAAGTGATTTGGTGTCTGCAAATTATTGTAAGGGGTTATGCTTGGTTTATCTTTTTCTTTTGTTTGAATTGATTCGAAAGTGATAAATAAATTTAGGTCCTGATTCCAAGGGTTTGAAAACTGAGTCACAACATTACTTTAAGCTAATTCCTTCACTCATCCTTGCTAACAGACAAAATATCCCTAATCCCTTGTTCTCTTTTCTAATTTGTAAAAAAACAATTTATTCATTTACTAATACTCCCTCTATCTCATATTAATATTTCCTCTCTCCTACTTAATATCTCTCACATGGATTTTATGCTTTTATTAACAAAAAATAATAAACTAATACGTATTTGGGTTTTTCTAATCTATGCATCTAGTGCACATGTTTAGCTATTTATTTTAAGCTTTTTTCGATAAAATTGATAAATTTGGCATAGTTAATTAAAGATATTATTCTCATAATTGAAATCTGATTTCTATTATGAGAATAATATATTTATTAACTATGTCATATGACCTTCAATTTTGTTGAATAAAGCTAAAAACAAATAGCTAAACTTGTGCACTTGGTGCATAGGTTAGAAAAACAGTTTTCCTATATAATACAAGGAATTTGATTCCTATTTCAATCAGACTAGTACCCAAATTTTTCTCTCTTTCAACTACTCGTTTTGTTTGTTATATATTGTCTTTGTCTCATTTTGACTTTTACATTATTCATATACTTTTATTTGGACATACTTTTTTCCCTAATATTTCCTCCGTTTCTATATACATGCATCATTTCCTATGTACACCTATCCAGTGCACTACTTTGTTTCCTTATTATATTAAATCATGTATAAAAAATCGCTTTTATGAAAGTATGCATTAAGATGAATCAAATAAGCTAAGACACACACTTGACTATATTTTTTCTTATACGTTTGTGAGATAATGTTGTTGGATGAATATATTAGGAGTCTTTCCTATTTAGGCCTCTTGTATATTAGGCAAAGTATATCTTTATAGTTTCCTATTATGTTTAGGAAAGGAGTTTTAGGTTGTATATATATATATATTCTTGTGTGATTAATGAAAAGCTTTGAGTCGTTTACTCCTAAATCTATTCTCTTCTTAACATGGTATCACAACCCTTCTCAAAATTAATATTTTTTCGATCTTGTTGGGCGCCTTTCTTAAAGTTTCTCTTCGTCTTTCTTCTGCTTTGGATCAGCGAGCATACAACTCGTGTTTTGCTTGGTTGCAGCACATTCTCCTTCTGCTTTCTTCTTCCGCTACCTTCTGTGTGGTGCTGCTTCTGTCTTGCGTTCAGCCATGGGAGATGCTGGCCAGTGATGATTCCAAACAGCCATGGTATGATCCATTCTCTGCATATTATTTACACCCTAGTGAGGGTACAGGGGCTATTATCAACCCCATTCTATTGACTGGTGACAACTATGAGTCTTGGTCCCGGTCTCTTCGTAATAATTTACGGGCTAAAAATAAACTTGGTTTCATCGATGGCACAATAAAGGTACCTGATTCCAAATCTCCCGATTTCCCTCAATGGGGTATTGTTAATTCTATGCTAGTTGCCTGGATTTTTAATACTCTTGATGTTTATGTTCGTTCTACTATGCGTTTTCCTGATGATGTGAAATCTTTATGGGATGATTTGCGTGATCGTTATTCTCTTGGTAACGGTCCTAGAATTCTTGAATTAAAAAATAAAAATCGTGATTTTCGTCAACAAGGTCGTTATGTTGCTGCGTTTTTTGGTGAGTTACGCCAATTACAGGATGAATTGATGAGTTATTATAAGTTGCCTATCTGTACTTGTTCGGCTGCTTCTAAGTACCAACGTCTTCAAGAAGTTGAACACCTTCATCAGTTTTGTTTGGGCTTGGAACCAAAAAAAATTTTGTACTCTTGTTTCGGGCCTTTTGATGCAGGATCCCTTGCCTTCTCTTAATGTTGCTTATGCTAAAATAATTTCTGATGAGCGTAAACAACTTGTTTCTGAGGCCCAAGACACCCCTCGTCCTGATGCCACGAGGTTTGCGGTTGGGGTCCCTACTGCTCATCTTTCCCCTGCTGCTGGGGAAGATACTCGTCTGTGTAGTCATTGTGGGCGCACGGGTCATGTCAAGGATAGGTGTTTTCAGTTGCACGGTTACCCTGCTTGTGGGGGTGGTCGAGGTAGAGGCTCGCGTGGAGGTCGTAATTCTCGTGGCGGTTCAGCGTTTGCAGGTAATGCTAATGGGGGTCGTGGTTCGACTTCGTCTGAGATTTCAGATAGTGATCGTCGTAGTACTCCTACTCTTACTGATGCCCAATGGCAACAATTGATGTCTGCTCCCAAAGTGGCGCCTGCTTCTTCCTCCTCCTCCATTGAAAAACTTGCTGGTATGTATGGTCCCGATGACTGGCTCATTGATTCTGGTGCTTCTAATCATATGTCTGGTAATCTTCATTTGTTCACTAATCTTCGTACTATTTCATTGGAAGTTGGTTTGCCTAATGGTAAAAGTACGATTGCTACCAAGGAGGGTTCCTTTACTTTATGTGATGGTTTGGTTTTGGATCATGTGCTTTATGTTCCCACTCTTACTTGCAGCTTATTATCTGTATCTCAATTGTTGGCTCAACAAAAGTTTATTATTTTCTTCACTAATAAGCTATGTACTATACAAGACCTCACTTTGAAGAACCTGATTGGAGCGGGAGTGCAGTCTAACGGGGTCTATGTTTTCAAGCCTGTTCGTGGTAGTTTCCAACAAGCAAATAAAGTGACCAAGGTTGATGATGTGAGCTTGTTGTGGCATCGTCGTTTAGGTCACCCATCTCTTAAAGTTCTTTCTTTTTCACCTGGAGTAGCCGGTGTTTCTAGTCCTAAGTGTGATTTGGATTGTCATATTTGTTTTATGGGTAAATAACCCCATAATACTTTTCCCTTAAGTAATAATAAAGTTGTTGGTATCTTTGACTTGATTCATTTTGATATTTGGGGTCCCAATAAAGTTGTAGCACATTGTGGTGCTCGTTATTTTCTCACGATAGTTGATGATCATTCCCGAGCTACTTGGATTTATTTAATGACTCGTAAGTCTGAAGTTCCTCAACTTATTCAAAATTTTTATAATATGGTTAAAACGTAGTTTAATTTGAAAATTAAAGTATTGCGTAGTGACAATGGTCAAGAGTTTTTGAGTTTGAGGAAGTTTTTTGCTGCCAAAGGCATGCTACATCAAATTAAACTAGTTGTGTGGACACCGCTCAATAGAACGGTCGTGTAGAACGAAAACATCGTCACTTGCTTAATGTGGCACGTGCTTTACGTTTTCAAGCTCGTTTGCCTAAGTTGTTTTGGGGGGAGTGTGTAATGGCTGCTGCTCATCTTATTAATCTCACTCCTACATCTGTGTTACATAACAAAACCCCCTATGAGTGTCTTTATGGTGTATCTCCCTCTTATGATAGTATTCGTGTGCTTGGGTGTTTGTGTTATGCTACTAATAGGCCTCGCATTAAGGATAAGTTTGATTCTAGGTCTCGGAGATGTATTTTTGTTGGATACCCTTTTGGCAAAAAAGGTTGGCGTCTTTTTTATTTGGATACTCGTGAGTTCTTTGTGAGTCGGGATGTACAGTTTGTGGAGGATTCTTTTCCTTACTTTGACTCTCTTTCTGCTTCCGATCGTATGCAATGGGAAGCCTACTTGTCTCAACCACTTGTTTGGGATGATGATTTGTATGGAGTAGATGAAAATTTAAGGGGTGGTGCGCATGAAGTCGCTGCTGGGTAGTGTGTTGGTGTTGCGTGTGAGCTCGTGCCTGGGTCACATACTCCTGACGTGGCTGGGCAGCACGCTGCAGATGGTGCATGTGGCACGGCTGCTGGGCAGCATGCTTCCCATGTGCGTGACACGACTGCTGGGCAGCGTGGTCATGGTGATGTTGTTGCAGTGCCTCCTTCCCCTACTTCGGTTCATGTGGGAGATATAATGTGTGATACTTCGACTCCCCTTCGTTTAAGGAGGAGTTCATCTGGTTCTTTGGAGGTTGGTGCTTCCTCTATGACTAATGTTTTTGCTGATTCGAGTGATATGGGTCGTGGTAAACGTGCCAAGGTTCCTTCTGTCAAGTTACAGGATTATGTCACTAATACTCTTATTCTTCAAAACATATACCCTGCTTCTTCTGCTGCTCTTGCGTCTCCTTCTCGTTCTTCAGGTAAACCTTTTGATATAGCTTGTTATGTTGATTAATACTTTTTCTGTCGAACATTGGAGTTTTTTGACAGCTGTTACTAAAGGGAACGAGCCATAGTCTTTCCGGGAAGCGGTTCTGCATCCCGGATGGCGTAAAGCTATGAAGGATGAAATTGATGCTTTGGAACGTAATGGTACGTGGACTTTGGAAGATTTACCTCCTGGTAAGCGCGCTATTAATAGCGGTTGGGTGTATAAGATTAAGTATACATCTACTGGTGAGATTGAACGTCTTAAGGGCCGCCTTGTTGTTCATGGCAATCGCCAAGTAGCAGGTATTGATTATAATGAGACTTTTGCTCCTGTGGCTAAGATGGGCATTGTTCGTGTTTTGCTTGCTATTTCTATTGCACGTAATTGGGAACTCCATCAGATGGATGTTCATAATGCCTTACTGCATGGTGATTTAGATGAAGAAGTTTATATGAAACTTCCTCCTGGTTATTCTTGTTCTGCTCCCGAAAAGGTGTGCAGGCTTCGCAAATCTTTATATGGTTTAAAACAGGCTCCCCGACAATGGTTTGCCAAGTTATCTGCTGCTTAGAAAGCTTATGGTTTTACTCATTCTTATGCTGATTATTCTTTGCTCAGCTACATTCAGGGAAATGTTTCTCTTCACGTGTTGGTTTATGTTGATGATTTGATTATTGCTGGCTCTTCTTCTGATGTTATATCTCGTTTTAAGAGCTATCTGCATTCCTGTTTCCATATGAAAGATTTGGGTGTTTTGAACTATTTATTGGGTATTGAGGTTGCTCGGAATCCAGACGGTATTTTTCTCTCTCAACGAAAATATGCTCTTGATGTTTTGAATGAAGCCGAAATGTTGGGTTGTAAGCCCATTGACACGCCTATGGAGCAAAACCATCGGTTTGCTCTAGTTGCCGGCGCTCCTATGGATGACCCGGATAGCTATCGTCGACTCGTTGGTCGCCTTGTGTACTTGTCTGTCACACGGCCCGAGCTTAGCTATGCTGTGCATATTTTGGCTCAGTTTTTTAGTGATCCGCAGCTTCCTCATTGGGATGCGACACTCCGTGTCTTACGTTATATTAAAGGTAGTCCTGGTCAAGGTGTTTTGTTGCGTTCCAAGAATGATTTGCGCTTAACGGCTTTTTGTGATAGTGATTGGGCCGTTTGTCCTACCACGCGTCGTTCTTTATCTAGATATTTGGTCTTTCTTGGATGCTCTCTTGTTTCTTGGAAGACCAAAAAGCAACCAACTGTCTCTCGTTCTTCAGCTGAAGCTGAGTATCGTTCTATGGCTGTTACTACCTGTGAGTTGAAATGGTTGAAGTCTTTGCTACTTTCGCTAGGTGTCTTGCATCCTCGGCCTATGCGATTATTTTGTGACAGTCAGTCTGCTCTTCATAGTGCTAAGAACCCTGTTTTTAATGATCGTACTAAGCATATCGAAACAGATTGTCATTTTGTTCGAGATGAGTTGCTTGCAGGCAACTTTTCTACTGCTTATGTTCCCTCTGGTCATCAGTTAGCTGACATTCTTACTAAAGCTCTTGGCAGACAACAATTTGGTTTTTTACTGCGCAAGTTGGGCATTCGTGACTTACATGCTCCAACTTGAGGGGTAATATTAGGAGTCTTTCCTATTTAGGCCTCTTGTATATTAGGCAAAGTATATCTTTATAGTTTCCTATTGTGTTTTGGAAAGGAGTTTTAGGTTGTATATATATTCTTGTGTGATTAATGAAAAGCTTTGAGCCGTTTACTCCTAAATCTATTCTCTTCTTAACAGAATAATAAGTTACTTTACAAATGTTGCATGTATTTAGAAATGGAGAGGAGGATTAAGGTTGGCCTAATGGTTTAAAAAAGAATTAGAAAGGGAGCAAACAACTCCCTCCGTTTCTTTTTAACTACACACTTTCCTTTTGGTCCGTTTCTTTTTAACTACACATGTGTTTTTCTATTTTTAGTAACAGTCACATCTACTTCCTTTTCCACCTATGTCATCCACTTTTTAATATTTTAACCCACTTTTTAATTTCTCTTTCACTTTTCAATTTCTCTCCCCTCCTTGCATAGTTTGAACTTTCTCCTTACCTTTAGAAATGGAGGGAGTATATAGGAACATATTATATTATGTAATAGCGCATCCGTTTGTTATTAGTTGCTTCATTTTGACTTTTAAGTTTGCCAACATAGAACTTTGACCATTAATATGTTGAACTATCTAAAATTTTAGAGTAAGTTCAGATTTTGAAAATATATTGATGAGAAAAGTTCAAAAACATATTTCATAATAGCATATGATTTTATACGTTTGGTTAAAAAAACATGGTCAATGTAGATTATGGGGTATTTGAATAATGTTAATGATAGAGTAGAGCAATTAATAACAAACAAGAAATTCTTTTTTCGAATATTTCTCAATACATATATTTGAAATATAAACTTTTTACAATTTTTACTAATAGATAGTTAAAGATATAATGGTACAACAATTTGGAGTATCGGTCCAATTTTTCACTAAACAATCTGCTCACTCAACGAGTCTAACTAGTTTATCGACCATGGTTAGCCACAAAGAACATTCGTTGCATCATTTGGGTGTGAAGAAAAGATAGGAAAAAGAATATTTCGATTATGTGCAGATTACATACATGATACAACATGGATCTAGTAAATGTTAGGACCATGGATGGGTTCGAGTAAAGAATGATAATGACCTACTACGGGACAATGAAAGAGTCTCGTGGAAGAATGAATTAAGATAGTACTTCATATTTGAGTTTATGTTATTAATGATACTTATAAGTGATGTTTATTTGGACCATAGGAGGTTTTCCTCCCATCTCAATCAAGATAATTTTTTTGTCATCTCAAATAAGTGAGTCAAAGCCACTAATAGCAATAGCATTGTTGGCAATTTTTAATCCACTATTGTATATGGAATCTAAGCTATATGAAGGCTAACAATCCTGAAAGAAAATTTATATTATATATACAGATATATTCTTCTAATATTTAAAAAGGACTCTTAAACGTTATCTGTATCTTTTGGTATTAGATTTCCATACAACTTTTATTTTTATCATCTCATTCTTTACAACGTGCAAAATTAAATACAGTTCAGTAAAAAAGTAAGTTTCGTTGGTAATGAAATAGAGTGAAATGTAATAAAATAGGTTTAATTTGACAAAAAGTTATTTTGGTTGATTAATCAAAACAATATGTTTTATATTGGAACTTGAACTATTCTTCTTTTATTGCACAATTCAAATGAACTAAATAACTAAAATTTTTTTAAAATAAAAAAATCATAAATGTTCCTCTAAATTAAGGATTGGTAAAAGTCTGCGAAAATAAACTTTATGATTGGAATTAAAGTACTTTAATTAACAATGTTAACATGGTAAAACAAGTCTTTATAGAAAAGTAATAAAGGGAAATCAATCAAACCTTACTTTGCCTATCTTTCTTCTATATGAAGTACTAGCTTAAAGCTTAAATAACAAGTGGGAGATCTTCTAATCATTGTTAATGCCATAAGAATCATAGGCTTGTACCTCATAGCTCATACATCATAAATCCAAAGTCTCCCCTACAATCAAGGGAAAATTAGAACTTTGGTACCTATTATAAACAACTAAACAAGTCATTGACTTTTAATGATTTTTAAAACCCAAATATTTACATGATAGGACGTTGCCGGCCCAAAGTTAAAAAGACAAGATAGTCTCGCTCCATATTCTATTATTACAGATCCAATCTTGGAATAATTTTTGTTGTTTTTTTTTATAATTAAAGTTGGACATTATTTCCTTTTTATCTTTCAACACAAATATATAAACCCCACTAAAAGCCATGACCACTGCACAAATTTATGAACCTCCAATAAAATTTGGAGAGAAAGAGGAATACATTTGCAAAAGAAGAATGAATTTATAAGTTACGATAATACAATTTGGACAAAAACTTTATCTAACACTTGCAATAGTTCCTTTTCCCCTAGTGGTGCAAATGAAAAGACAAGAAAAGTAACCCTATTATCAAACTACTTGATTAACGATTTAGAAATCACAACAATAAGATGATTTATATAAATCAACATAAGTAGTTGATTTAAGAAAATTATTTTAGATACGTCAATGTGCATAATATGTATGAAAAATTATATTATATCTCCATAAAAAAAGTAAGACCTCCTTTAATATAGGTTTTTAGCTGACTTAGGTTATTGATTGATTGTTAACTTTAGCTTCTTAATACAGTCAAACTATTACAAAATATGTTTGATAAAGACTTAAATTGTTCGGAAATTTGTAGCCAATATGAAAAAGTGGTTATGATATGAAAAATAAAAAAGTCGGTCATATGTACTGAAATAAGTACCAAACATCTTTATAAACAATTATTAATACTCCTTCTATCTCAAATTACTTGCTACAATATCCTCTTCCACAAAAACTAGTTACTAAATTATCTTTTCTATTTTAGTTGGAGACAACAATAACTTACAAAAACAACAAATACAAAATAGTTAATACTAGTAACTTCAAATAGAAGTCAAAGTGAACCAACTTTCATCAGTTGATACTATTATGGAGTTCATTGAATTAGTGTTGCATTTTATTTGTTGAATTTAAAAGGTTTTATCCTTTAAAGAGAGATAGAGCACATGCACGATGATTAGAGAATGATAAACACAAGATTAAAGAAAAAAAAAGTGTCAATAATCAATACAAGTCAATCCAAGGAGTAAAATGATCACATTAATCTTCTTTCTTATGCTGCCAAAACAAAAGTCTTCTTATTATTGCAAGAACTGAAACTCGTCATTACGACAGCACGTAACTCCTCTAACTCAAATTATAAGGTGAGACGATCTTTTTGTAAACCAACTAACAATAAACAGTAGATGCTATCTAATTTAGTTGCTAAAGTTTGATCGGAATGTGATATTGAATCTCGTATGGTCGGCGGCTACATCACTACATTTAATCGCTTATCTTTAAAAAAAAAAAAAAAAAAACTAAAAATAGACCGACGAAGACAGTAAGTTTTAACTACAGTTCTACTGACAGAATTACTCCATAAATCAGACCCCAAAAAGATAGAAATAAAAACAGCAAGGAGTAGGTAGAAAATGGAACTTCAATTGGAGCTAAAAAGGCACCCATGAATTTAGTCAGAAACTAAAAATGCAATTGATCTTCATCTTAAAGTACCATTTACAATTGCAAAGTATCCTGTTCTTTCCTCTGCTTTTTCTTCCCTTTTTTCTCTTTCTTGGTCCCGCTTAAGCAGCAACTGCAAGCACCCACCTGATTTTCTCTCTCCTCCTGAAGATAAGAACAAGCTTTTGAGTAAATTGTGGATTAGTGTGATACTTGCTCTTGAAAGCTGAGAAATTCTTTGGGATTTCAATTTCCCAGAAATTTTGTGCCTTTCAGTGTTGATTTTCATGATTGGGTTATTTTGGGTAGTGAATTCTGAGTACAATCACAGCTAATTTTTGGCCTTTTTTCTCAATTTTGGAGTGTGCTTCTTTTGGTGCCAATTTTAGGTAGGTGGGTGTTTGTGTTTTTGTCCATGTTTAGCTTTGCTTTTTTTTTTTTTTTTTCATTCTCTGCCCTCTAATTCTGTTGGATAGATTGTGGAATTCCTTAGTTATTGTTTAATTTGGATATAATCTGATGTGGGTTTTTCTGGGTATTATATTTTAATCATGGTTGTATCAAAAAGATTGAATTTTTTAATCTCTACAGAAATCTAAGCAGTGGCTTATAGTATAGGTGTACTGTGATTAAAGAATTAGTTTGACTAATACTTTATTCTAATTGTATGTATCTTTGTGATTAGGACATCAGTAAACTAAGATCTTATTTTGCTTGTTTTTTTAATCATTAAAAGGAGTTCCTTGTAATTTTGAAATACTATGTGCCACTTCTTCCTGTAAACTTAAGCAAGAAATTTTACAGAAAAGTGTTAAGCTCAATGAATTGTGGGAACACTTTTCTTGGTGTAGGAAACCTTTTTGTTAGTTTCTTTGACAGTAGCTTAAGATCTAAAAGTGACTTGGGGTTGGAACTCATTACAGGAGTTGGCTTTGCAAGAGATTTATGTTGTGAAAGAGACAGTGTTGTTCTTTGCTTTGCTGTTAGCTGAGGACAATTTTGAACTGAAGTATGCCCTTAACTGAACTTGTTAGGATGTTTAAAGGGAAAGTGGAAGTCACCCAAGATGGAGCATCCAATTCTATTGATCCTTCTTCTAGGTAATTTCAATTTTTTGGATTTGGAATTGTATTAGCAGGCTAATCTTTGTTTCTTAAGTTTGTCGGTCGTTTCGATTTAAGATTTTCATAATTTTGTACTGATATCTCTGTGGTTTTGGGGATGGATATTGGATGCAGACCGAATACTGATTGTGTTGAGCTGGTTTGGGAAAATGGTCAGCTCATGATGCAAGGTAAAACTAGAAAGATTTCTAATTCAAACAATTTCCAAACAGTTGGTCCCAAGCCTCAAGATGGTAGGAATGCTAGTAATTTTTCAAGAATGACCAAGTTTGGCACAATGGATTCTGTAATGGCTGATTACCCATTGTCTGTTCCTTCTTGTGAAATGGGTTTGGATCAAGATGTTGACTTGGTACCTTGGTTGAACTATCCCATGGAAGAACATTTGCATAATGACTATACTTCTGACTTCTTACATGAGTTATCTGGAGTTACCATTAACGATCTCTCTACGGAGAACCATTTACCATACCGGGAAAGGAAAAGTACTTTTCATGGTGATGGCCATGATACTTCTGTGAGTTTGAAACATGGCCATACATCTAAGGCCTCTTCAAGTTTTGAGAAGGATAATAGAGGTGGAAGTAGTGAGGTACCACAATTTATGTTTCCCTTCCAGCAAAGTATCCCTAGATCAGGAATCTCTGATATAACTGGTAACAGTGCAGGCAATGCCCATCATGTTGCTTCGCGAGACTCCGCAAATAATCCATCTTCATTGAGTGCTTTTACCAGCTTGAGATTGCAGAAGCTAGATGCAGGGCAGCCTAGCACTAGCTCAGGCTTTACGAATTTTCCCTGCTTTTCTCGGTCTACTGGTCTTTCTAGAGCTAATCAGGTTACTGTAAACCCCTCAAAGAGATTAGAGAATATTGATAAAAGATGCACCTTGAATAGTAGTAATCCTGCTAATTCTACTCTGGTTAATATGGATAGTGGTTATTCCCAAAAGGATATAGTTTCTCACAACCAGTCCATTATGACACCAGCAAATGGAAATTCAGAAGCTTTGCCTGCAAAGCTTACTCAGGAGCCTCATTCTGCTGATCAACCTAGAGAAGACATTGCTAAAAATCACGTGTCAAAGAATCAAGCGGGTGATGCACCAATGAGCAAAGTGGGTACTAGTGGTGATAGGAATATGGAGCCAGTAGTTGCAACATCTTCTGTATGTTCAGCTAATAGTGCGGAAAGAACTTCAGATGAGCCTGCACGCAATCTGAAAAGAAAATCTCATGACACTACAGAGTCAGAAGGTCCAAGTGAAGTAAGATAATTAATTCTTCCTTTATTTAATGACTAATCTAAGGATTTCATTCTAATTTCCATTTCTCATGTTAAGCTGGAAATCGATCAACGTGCAGGAAGCTGAAGAGGATTCAGTGGGTGCAAGAAAATCAGGTCATGGTCGGAATGGCTCAAAGAGAAGCCGAGCTGCAGAAGTGCATAATCTATCTGAAAGGGTGAGCTCACGTTTTGCAAATTAGTATCAATAATGGTGATGTTTGGTTTGGGATTCTAAGTGGTGTTTATGTGCCTTTTGGAATGCTATCAACAGAGACGGAGGGATAGAATTAATGAGAAGATGCGTGCACTGCAAGAGCTTATACCCAACTGCAATAAGGTATTTCTTTTGTGCTTTTTATCCCTGATTCATTTATTTTAGCCGTGTTTTAACTTGTGAAGTTTGTGAGATCTCAACTTGAATTTCTGATGTTTCAAAGTCAAGATATATGATGTAAGCTTGATTTTTCTATCATATATGCTAACCAGTGCTTTCAAAATACTAGGCGGACAAAGCTTCAATGCTTGACGAGGCTATAGAATATTTAAAGACGCTCCAGATTCAAGTACAGGTGAGGTTCTTATGTTTCCTTACGACGACCGTCTGATTCTTTTTGGCAGCTCTTTTGGTATAAAGTAATTTAAGTAAATTGGATGGTAACAAAATTTGTGTGGTATTTGGCATAAAATGTTGATATCCCATTTGGAGGCCCAAAGGTGATGATCCTCCATTAGAAAATGATTTTCATTGTTTATATTGTTTAGCACTTATCATGTCTATATGTGGCTACATTGGTGCATTTCATGAGGACATTCTCATGAAAAACTTCATGTAGGATCATACACAAACTTTGTTCTCATTCACTTGATTTTACCTTACACCTAGAGAGCCATCAAAATTATAAAAATATGTTGGCTTATGCTGGTTAGTAAATGCTGCAGATATTGTCGATGGGTGCCGGGTTATATATGCAGCCTATGATGCTACCACCAGGAATGCAACCCATCCATGGAGCCCATATGCCTCATTTCTCACCTATGGGGCTTGGAATGGGTATGGGAATGGGCTTTGGGATGAATATGCTCAACATGAATAATGGTCCGAAGATGCTACCTTTTCAAGGCCCGCATTACCCTGTCCCTGGAACTGGACCCACATTTCAGGCAATGCCGGGTTCTAATCTTCCTGCTTTTCCGCATCCTGGTCAAGTACTACCAATGTCCATGCAACAAGCCCCTATAGTTCCTGCTCCAATATCAGGAAGTTTTCTGAACATGCCCATAGGATGGAATGCCTCGGGTGTAGCTGGGTCATCAAGTGCATCACAATTAGCTCCGCCTGGTTCTAAGAAGGATGCTAACCCACATGGGTTATCTAGTATGGCTAGCAACAACGTTAACAGCTCCTTGAATCTGGCAACTATTCAGGTAGTTGGTTTTTGTGCATACTTTTGGATGTATTTGTATTATGATGTGAATTTTCTTCAATTATTGATTATCCTTCACCAGATATTTCATATATATTTCTTTGGTCATTACTGACACATACCTAAGTGAGTTGGACCAATTACATTACATGTTTCAGTAGGAATAAATGCTACTCCCCTGTCTTCAATAACTTTACCCTTTTGGTTTGGCACAAAGTTTGAGTGAGTTTAATGTGGGCCATTAAGTAGATAGTGGGTAAAAAAGTAAGATTCGATATACTATAGTGCTTTCTCTTCACCTAAACTTATTTGAACTATACTTATTAGACCTAATTGGAGTTGATCAACCCTAATTTCAATTTTCACCTTATGTTTACATCTGATTGGATTTGATTTCACCTTATATTTGCATCTGATTGGATCTACTTAGCCTTGATTTCACCTTATGTTTACTTCTTATTGGCCTTAAAACTTTAAACACCAGTGGCTCACACCAAGCTATTTTGAGAGAGCCCACAATGGTGATTGAGAAATGAAAATTGAAGACAGGAGGAGTATTTTCAAGGCCTTTATAGAACATCACGAGGACTTTAGTAGTCGAGATATTTCTTTTGTCTAGCACATTCACCATATCTGTGTTCCAAGGTCATTGTTTTCGTATGCTGAAAATGGTTTCGTATCTGTGTATGATAATTGCTATCTGTGTATGATAATTGCAGGGATCTAATGAGGGTAATCAGGTGTGCCATGATCAAACACAAGGTGTTAATGCCTTAGAAACTGCCAAAGGAAAAGATGCTATGCATAGCTGACAGGAACTTGTTGCCTAAAGATGACAAACTGCAGTAATATTCTCATCTATAATGCTATTGAGTACAAAATAACATGTAGCCTTTTTCTAATGTATATATTCTCAAATTAGATGTTGCTTGGAGATGTCCCAAAGGTTACAGGAAGCATAGGATGCTAGATTCAACCCCCACATAATAAAGGGGGCCGCTCGACTACACAACATTACAGATCAGAGTGACAGATCTGACTGTAATGCAGAGTTTTTTCGCCAAGAATGCAGATTAGTTTCGTTTTTAGATGTGTACATTTTATGAAGATGACATTGCACTTTGGTGTCGTAGTTTCTGATCTCCTAGGTGTAAACGTGGTTCAGATGTACATTTCGAGAGCAAATTTCTTTTTGGGGGAAATAGTAGTAAATGAATAGGTTTATTGTCATACATCTTAATAATTCCAGGGAGTTATGAGTCTTATGACCCCTTTGGCCTTGCTAGTATTGGTTAGTGGTTGGCCTTAGACACTGTAGACATCAAGTATGAGGAGATAATATGGTGGCTGGGAATATAAGTGCATGATGTAATATGAAGTATAAGGTAGATCAATATTTGTATTTTATTAAGGCAGTTGAAATAAAGCAAGTGCTAGCTTTTCCTCTTGAAGTCTTAAATATTCAAACTATAGTGCATTATTAGAGAAGAATCGAAGATCATTGTCTTCTTCGGTTTACTTTAAGTAAGCTACTAAAGAATCATCTCCTCTGTGACCCCCGAAAATAAGTAAGAACAAAGGATTGTCACGGAAAAATTGATATAAAAAGAATAAATAAATAAGTTTTTAATATCTCTCCAAAATTATCTCAACTTTTAATTTTAATTTATTTGGAATAATCTCAACTTTGAAAGATATCTTATCAAAATTATCAAAATCGTTAATTTTTCTATTCACCAGACCCAAAATGAATTGGCGTTAATTAAGAATTTGTTTCCTCAAAACTTGGGAGTATTCGTGAATAATTAGAATTGGTTGTTTTATAAGAAGATTGTTGGCGGTTGTAATATCAATTTCTTTAAAAAAAACTCTTTACATAATACTTCCTTTGTTCTTTTTCTATTGCAACAATGAGTTTGGACACGGTTATTAAGGAAGTGAAAAAAGGTGGGTAGTTTAGCATTAGGTACCCCTCTAATTAACTAGAGTATGAGAGAGAAATCAATTCTTTTTTCTTTTTGGTCTTGAGAGAGCCACAAGGGTAATTGATGTAGACGGGATTTGATCTCAGGTCCTGGACGTCACCTCCCAAGACTAAACAACTATGCTAGTTGACATTCTCAGAGAGAAATAAATTCTTTTTTTTTTTGATGCAAAAGAGGGCAACAAAAGCCCGAACAAAAAAAAACAAGGAAACTAAGAAACAATACGGGGAGTAGTGACTCCCATGATGTCCTCACGAAGCAGTAAAAGTATTGAATGCGGAGGCGCATTATAATACATCACATTTTCGAGTTGGAAACCCCCTACATTAGCTAGTCTATCCGCTACTTTATTCCCTTCACGAAAACAATGAACCAACTGAAAGTCCCACTCCGAGGAGTGAATTAAAGTACGACAATTATTGATGAGGTGGTAGCACTCTCCACCATGGTGATTGGCATTCTTGAAGGCTTCGATACAAGCTTGAGTGTCCATTTGTAAAACTAGCTTGGTGATGCCTAAGTTTTTGGCTATTTCAAGTCCCAACGCAGCTGCAAAAACTTCGGCTTTGTAGGCAGAACAAGTTCCAAAATTAGCCGAGAAAGCTCGAATAAAGGAGCCCCGCGCGTCCGTAGTATCCCGCCTCCATCGCCTAAACCCGGCCTTTAGCGCCATCGTGTTCAAGCAAACCCGGGACATAGGAGGAGCTAGCCGCGCCCGCCTCCATCAGCTAAACCCAGCTCGCCTTTAGCAGCTCCATCAGTGTTCAAGCAAACCCAGGACATAGGAGGAGCTAGCCAGCGAATGTAGGCTTCATGTCTAGCAGGTTGGTGTATAATAGAAGCAGCACCATTACCATTGGTAAAGCTGGTCCAAGTTCCTTCCACTTGGGACTGCAGAAAAGCCCCTGTATCTACTGGGATCTCACGAGAGTTATCGAACATGATACAGTTTCTCCAACGCCAATTCCACCAAAGCACCAAGGCAAAGCAAGTTGGCCACTTATCTGAATTATTAAGGACCATCTGCCTTCAAGTTTCTCACCACCCATTTTTGAAAATCACCTTGAAAAAAGGAGGGGTAAGGAGCCGCACCTCCCACACTTGCCCATATGCTACGGGCTGCTGGACAATCACGAAAGAGATGGAGTAGAGACTCATCCCTATTGAAAGAACAACGCTTGCATCTAGGATCGTCAGAAAGATGACGAAACACTCGATTTGTATTGCTTAGGATACGTTCATGAAGCACAAGCCATAGAAAGACTTTAATTCGTTGTTGAACTGGAACACTCCAAACGAGATCCCATTTGGGGTTCGAGGGAATAGCATCATCCTCTCGTATGATAGAGAGTGCGTATTTAATCGAAAAGCCCCCTTTGTTGGACCCTTTCCAGTAGCGAAGATCACCAGCATTCGGGTTTTCAATGAGTTTGAGAGCAGCAATATTTTTGAGTATTAGAGGAGGGAGAATGTGAGCAAATAAATCCCATTTCCAACCCACACCACACTCCCACATATCTTCAACTGTAAGACCTTCAACTTCTGTAGGAATAGCAGTCAAAGCAGCATGGCGAAGCGAAGTGTCAGTAACCCAGCAGTGATCCCAAAAAGATGTGCTTCAACCATTCCCAATAGCTATGGCATAACCTTTTTTAACCCAGTGGGCATTTTCAGTGATGCCCTTCCAGACATTAGACATATTAGAGGATTTCTCAAACATGTCAATGTCACATCGCCCTTTACAATACTTGTGCCTGAGAACACGAGCCCAAAGAGAATTTGGCTCAGTTAAAACTCGCCAGCCCAATTTAGTGAGAAACGCTGAATTTGTTTGCCTGGAGAATCTTAACCCAAGCCCACCTTTATTACGAGGGAGTTGTAAAGTCTCCCAGGAGAGGAGATGGATCTTCTTTTTCTCATCTGAACTGCCCCAGACAAAACGACGAGTGCGCTTATCCAGTTCGTCACAAATAACTCTCGGCAATTTTGCAGTTTGCATAGAGTAATTGGCTAAGGCAGTAACAGTTGTTTTAGCAAGAGTAATACAACCAGCAAGAGAAAGATACTTGGATTTCCAACCTGAAAGACGCCTATCCATCTTCTCACAAAGATGAGCATATGTATCTCTGGTCACTCTACTTGTCAAGGTAGGCATACCCAAATAGAGACCCAAGTCGTCTGTAACTTCCATTCCCAAAATGTCACAGATATGGGCTTTCATTTGAACTGAGACATTTTTTGAGAAATAAACCCGAGATTTGGCTAGACTAACTTTCTGACCCGAGGCTGCACAAAATCTTTTAAGACAATCTTTAATAATCAAAGCTTGACTCGGAGTGGATTCTGCAAATAAGATGATGTCATCCGCAAAAAAGAGATTTGAAAGTTTAGGGCCACCTCTACTTGCATGAATCGGCTTCCAGGCACCTCCAATGATGGATTCTTCGATTATCTGATTAAGACGCTCCATGCATAAAACGAACAGATAAGGTGAGAGAGGGTCTCCCTGTCTGATGCCTCTTGACGGAGAAAAGGCCTCTGTAGCTTCACCATTCCAGAGAACTCTCATAGTAGGAGAAGTAACACACTCCATAATTACCTCCACCATCCGAATAGGGAAGTTCATTTCATAGAGGGTATTGCGAATAAAATTCCATTTGAGTCTGTCATAAGCTTTTTCAAAATCAATTTTAATGGTCATGTAGCCCGTAGCACCTTGTTTTCTCTTCAAAGTATGGATAACCTCCTGAACAATGACAATGTTGTCTGTAATCTGTCGCCCAGGAACAAAACTTGTCTGAGTATTAGAGGTAATTTTTGAAAGAAGAGGTTTGATTCTGTTAACTATCGCCTTTGTGATAATTTTGTAAATTACATTACAGAGACCAATAGGACGAAATTGAGAAGGAAGTTCAGGTTTATCAACTTTGGGAATTAGGACCAGAAAGGTATCATTTAGATTTGCCGGTAAGCCTTTGCCATCAAGAACAGCCATGACTAGTTTGTAAACATTAGGAGCAACGATGTCCCAATTTTTCTGATAAAAGAGTGCTTGAAAACCATCTGGACCCGGGGCTTTGAGCGCCCCCATATTCTTCACAACGTACTCTATGTCGCAAGGGGTATATGGTCTGCTTAACCTGTCCCAGTCTTCATTGGACAATTCCGAACTAATACCAGTAGGGATATCATAATCCCCTTCCCCGCCATCATCAGTATATAATGTTGTGAAATAATTCACAACAATACTTTTAACCTCCTCCTTATCATGAACCCACTGATAATTAGAGTCTTTAATAGCTCCAATATTATTTTTCCACCTTCGGATAACCGTACTAAGGTGAAAAAAAGAAGTGTTTCGATCTCCGTCTCGAATCCAAGTCACTCTTGCCTTTTGATACCACAATAATTCTTCTTGCCCAAGGACAATATCCAAATCTCGGCGAAGTTTAGACTCTAGTTTAATAAGACTCGAATTTCTACTTATGGCAAGAGACATTTGAATACCCTTTATGCGAGCCATAAGGGTCCTTTTTTCTCGAAAAATGTTATGAAAGTGTTCTTTGTTCCAGGTTTGCAGCTCATTCGAGAAGGTAGAAAGAAATGGAATTAAAGGAGCAGTTTGATCCCATCTTTCAGACATGAACCGAGAGAACGTTTCATGAGTAAGCCAAGCCGCTTGAAAGCGGAATGGTCTGTTCAAAGAGTTGAGAGGAACAAACCCATTAGGCGAAATTAGAAGAAGGCAGTGATCGGATTGTAAAGCAGGTAAGTGACGAACATGAGCCGAATCAAATCTGAGACTCCAATCTGTGTTACACAAAGCACGATCTAGGCGAGCACTCCTCCAAGTCTCAACCGAATTACCTCTTGACCAAGTATGAGAGGCCCCGGAGAATTCAACCTCAACAAGTTGCATATCTTCAACCCAATGATTAAAATTACAGTTCCTACGAGACGTTGCCGAGCAACTCGAACTACGTTCCCAGCCAAACCTCGTCTCATTGAAGTCCCCGGCTAATAACCAAGGTTTATTATTTCGATGAGCAAAATCTTGTAACTCACGCCAAAGGTCTTGTCTTTTTGTGGGGTCGGGACTTGCATAAATAGCCGAAAAATACCCGGGTGTTTCACCCACCTTAGTAATTTCCATGGTAATATATTGATGATTCTGCTCAATAGGATCAATAGTGACAAGCTCCGGTTTCCAGTAGACCTAGATACCCCCACTGAAACCCTGCGCATCCACGCGAGTATGGCCATTATAACAAAGCATATTAGCAATTTTTAAGGCATGATTTCCACCCATATGTGTTTCCACAAGAGCAAGAACTATAGGTTTGTGAGTTCTAACTAATTCTTTAAGGACAGTCATAAACTCACGACTACCGGCACCTTGAACATTCCAAACCATACACGTTATGGGGAATGAATTGACGGTCAAATTATGAGTACTATTCATTAAACCCGGGGAGTTGGGATAAACATACTTGTACGCATCAGAAAGTAGACGCAAGGCTTGATTAGTTGCATTGGGCAACTTCAACGTGATCATCAATTCCGGGTTCACCCAAGATTCCATCATCCATGAATGAATTTCCACTTCGAGTTTGTGGATCAGGGGGTCGGTTATTCCCATGTACGGTTCCGTCATGGGGTAGCCTGCACATATTATCTTCTCTGGTGGGATTTGGAGGGAGATTGGAGTCGGAATTTGAAGTGTCATTGGAGGAGGAAGGAAGATTGGCTGCAATGTTGCTTGGTGAAATTGAGTGTGGATGGCGTCTGTGGTGGCTTGATGTAGGGGTTGTTGATTTTCTTTGCCGTGGGAATTGAAAATCAAGGGCTTGATTTGTGGTGCTTCAACATTGATATTGGTCACATTTTTTAGAATAGACTTTGGTTGAGTGGTAGATTTTTTTCTAAGAGTTTGGAAATTTTTTGATTTACCAGAAAAATTACCATTTACAATAGGAGTGGGAATATGACTGCCAATATTGAAAGGGTATTGCGGCAGAGAATTAGGGAGGGCTTGAGAAGAATTACCTAAATCCACTGCATCAGAAAGGCTTGGGATATCTTCATGCGTGATATTAGGGGATAGATTATGAGTTTCCTTATCTAGTTGAACTTCCAAATTTGCATCCTCTAAAATTTCAAATCGAGAACCCGGCAAATTACTCCTTGATTGTTTGGGAAGATCTGGCTGGCCACGGGATTTGGCGGGATTAACGCTAACTGGTTCAGCCAGTGGTTTGTCCACTTTGGGAGGTCTTCTATTCGGCGGTGGTTTTTTGACCATCATCCACGAGCCATAATCATGTTCCACGATCGGAGAGGGAAGGATGGGTACGTCCTTAGGAGGACCAGAAGTATGGACATGGTGATCCTCTTCCATTAAACTTTGATCCTGATTCTCAGTAGGACAATTCGAGGATTGGTGGCCAATCTTACCACAATTGAAGCAAATCATACGCAGACCTTCATATTGAACTTTCCAAATTTTTCCTCTCAACCAGAATTTTGAGAGTAGGGGTTTGGAAAGATCGAGTTCGACACTAAGCCGAGTGAACTGGCCCCTCTGTGCTAATGCAATATTATGGTCAATTCGAGTAACTTTGCCAATTTTGTTCCCAACTTTTTGTAAGAATTCCTTATCAAAATACTCAATAGCTAGGTGAGGGATACGCACCCAAGCAGTTAGGAAACGCATAGGTTTGTCATCAGGGACAAAATTTGGGATCCATTTACGGATAGTTAGATAGTTATCATCTAACATCCAAGGACCTTGAGTAAGCACGTAATTGTAGTCATCCATACAAGAGAATCGAGCAATAAAGTAGTCGTGGCCAATGTCTGTGAGAGTGAGGCCTCCCTTCAATTCCCATTTCTTTTTAAGCCTTTTCATCAAAGCCATGTATCCGATTTTGCTATCGAACATTTTAATTATGAGAGCATGTTTCCAAGGCTGCCTTAGTCTCCTTTTCTCTTCTTTTGAAAGAAGAATAACAGGACATCTGGGATCATCAAGCATATCCTCTGGCAACTCGTCATCATCAGACAGATCATCATCTAAATCATCCATTAACATAGGACTGGATATGAATCCTTGCAACTGACCGGAGGCTGCCATATCTCTAAAAGAAACTTGCTTGCTTGTACCAGCGGGTGATTTGTTGGGAACAATCAGGGGGGGAATGGGATTAGTTTGGTGGGGTTTTTCCATGGAAACTGTTTCTTGATTGAAAATAAGGTGGGTGATTTTGCATTTGGATTTTTTTGTAGACCGAGTGAGTAGATTGCCCTCTTGAGGGGAGGGAGGGTTGAGAGAATTTTCATGCGCCATTATAAATTCTTAATAAAGTAAAAACAACTTTATTAGGAAAGTGGGTAATTAATGATGATTTTAGTAAGATAAAGTAAAAACAATATTGTTAACTAAAGTTGTTTTATCTACTAAAAGTGGAATTGTTGCTATAAATGTAAAACTACTCAAATTGGTAATTGTTGAAATAGATAAGAACGGAGGAAGTAGGTAAGTTGTAATTGTATTACATTGAGTTATGACTATGTCAAGGTCACTGTTAGAAAAGTGATTATAGAAATATTCTATTAGTTAATGATGTGACATGAGTCATTGGGCATAAAAATATTGACAACATATAAATTAAGTTACTGATAAGCATTAGTATATTGTTATAATAAGGTTGTAATCATTGATAAAACTCTTGAAGAATCTGATGACATTGTAGATTTGCAGTAGAGACTAGACTTAAAGATAACTATTGTATACCTTGAGACACATTTACACAGGATACGAGTCGTTCGGGTTTACAAGTTACGGAAATCAAACTCGATCTCAAATGTTCGAATCACCTCAAAAACAGAAAAACTTTACCAGCCACTAGTTAGTAAACATATTCTACAAATTGATCAAGATATCAAAGGTGTGTGTCGTAGTTACTTTTTGACAATATATGTGTGATTACACGCAACCTTAAAAAAACCCACGGCAAATCTGGGCCAAGTATATTTCGATGATTATACATTCGCCAGAACCAGAAATAAAAATTTTGGTAGATAGAAATCCCGCCTATGAAAATTGAGATTGACACACAAATTATTTGAACATAACTTCACCTAGACTTTATTTGGTTTACAGAGTCCAACTTCTTATAGTCAATCTATTAAAATTAGGTCACCTTTGAAGAAAAATGAAGCAAATTTCTATTCATTATACTTAAATTCATTCAATTAATTTTTATGGACCATATGAATTCTATCCTCCAACCGGGTATAATCTTATACCCTATCACATTGGAGATGTGCTAGAAAAGTTGAACATCTTTATTATCACCTAGGAATATTTTTCAAAATATGAACTTAAAATTTCAACTCTAACGTCTCTCTGCTAGATACACAACTTCTCATGTTTTGTAAGAGTTTAAATCTTTAGGTGACTAATAGTTCATTTGAAAAGCCAAAAGAACACCGAATTATATATTCTTTTACAAGACTCCAAGATACCTATATACATCCGGACAACTTAAGCTTAGATGCTACAAGAGTTACACTTGCGTGGACCAAAACCACTTATTTAACATAGTGACCCTTTTTTTTCGATATAGTAACCTTTTTAAATTTTAAGATATACTATACAGTTACTATCTACCATAGTAACTATTTTTTTTTAATATAATCACTTTTTCTCACATTAGTTTATCATGATAAAATTTTCACTTTGTGACATAGTAATCTTTTTTTTTCATAGTCAAACTTCATAATTTATATCTATTCATCTTTTATATTTATTTTTTTATATAGTGATCCTTTTTTTTCATAAATAACATGAATTAGCATTAGGTCCACACTAAATTAGTGTAAACCAAGTCCATATAAGTTTTTTACTAATAAGGTACGCCATTTTGCTAGTGAATCATAAGCTACAAAGCATACACGATTACAGCCCCCACATATTTTCAAAAAGAAATCATCGAACGATGCTTCAGTAGTTGTTTTAGTTAGTGAAAGGGATTGTGGGTAAAATCTACAAGTTTTACACCAAGTTGACGGTAAAAAGAAATACACACACATACACATAAATAAGCTGGTGTATTGAGCTCAATCAACTAGGATAGAGTTTAGATAGTCAAGAACTAGGACAGCTCAAACATAATAGTAAAATTACAAACAGCTACTGGAAGTTATTACTATCTTCCAAGGAGATACAAGTTCTTATGTCAGACCGTCATAAAATTATTACTTAGATTTAAAAAAAAATAGATGTTACAAAAGGTTAGATATAATAAAATGTATCAAAAGTTGTACAAAAAACCGTAAGCAGTTGAAAGTCGTAGATAATTACTTAAAAGCAAGCAAGATTAAGAAGTAAAAGCTAGTCGTCTGACTGAGTGGGTTTAACTATCGAACATCCCAAGAAAATACGCCTTTCGCCCGTTTGTTTGCCCAGTACTCCTTTAAGAGTTCTACCGAGTGGGTAGCTAATCTTTTCCTTATGCCCATGGGGTATGAGAAAAAGTTGAGAGACTATGGAGATGGAACAATCTTTTAGGAACAATCTTTTAGGAACAATCATAAACGGTAAATGGGGCAATCTTTCAGAGACGAAAGGAGTAGCCCATCACTTCCAAGTTCCAACATAAAAATCAATGGCTTTTTCATCAGATATCATTCGATAAGGTAAAAAAAGAGAACATGTCTACAAATTCAACGTATTCAGAGTTCGTGTTCTAACAACAGAAGATGTCCAGGAAACATACCAAAGAATCCAAGACCAAGTTGACGGAACATCCAATTTTCGCTAAAAAGAACAACGCAGTTGCAAAAATGCGGATCCAGAAACTTCAAATAGCTCATTGAATCATAACTTACACATCCTCTTTAATGCCTCGTCTTGAAGGTGCAACGGTTATCAACAGATAACAATGGCCAGTAAAAACACCTTGAGCTTTATTTAACTGCAAGCCAGTCTCACACTTGTTCATCATTGGCACCATTTTCCACCTTCTCTACAGGCTTGTCTGCATCTGCCTCTAACATAGGTTCATTCCCCTCTTCCCTGTTGATCTGGTTGCCAAGGTCCCCATCTACTCTTTGGGTCTCCACTTTGCTGTTAGAAACCGGCTCTCCAACAGCAAAACCATTATTTTCAACAGCCTCTTCAACTACATTATCAATATTCTCCGAAACACCATCCGGAATTTTAGTGGTGTCCACATTCTGCTCCTTAACAACTTCAAAATCATTGGGAGAATGTTGCTGCTGAGCCTCAGAAGCTAGTGACACACTTTGTGAATCCGTGATTGACGTCACATCACCATCTACATGCATGCCATTTTCTAAACTAGCTCCATTGACTGTTTCAGCAACTTCTCCGTCCTGATCAGGTTTAGCATCATTAGAGGAATCTATTTCCATGGTGCTCTCAGGCTCGGGAGCTTCAGAGCCTGGTATAGAAGCCTGATTAGCTGCTGCTTTTTCAGCCAACTCTTCTGCGTGTTTCTTTGCATCCATTTCTTCCTGCTTTTCAGCCTCTATTCGGTAGAAATTCATGAGCTGCTGAGCCCTCTCTAATTCAGCAACAAGATCTCCATAACGTTTCTGCAAAGTTTTCTCAAGCTCTTTTTGCTTCTGGACTTCTTCCCAGAGACCCTTGATCCTGAATGAAGCTGCCAATTTTTCCTGTCGCTGCAAAGCTAGGAAGCAATCCAATTCAGTCCCCGCAGTGTTCATCTGTTTGAACGTGAGCTCAATTTGTGTTTTCAATTTATCAGCCCGCATCTGAAATACATAAATTCACAGCTTAGTAACATTGTATAAACCAACGTGGGCAACATCGTAATCGATCATTCTGGTACTAGATCACTATCTTCCTACGTACACAAACTTTAAGCTAGAAAAGTATGCTAATAAAATATCTATGTTCACTACTTCCCAAGGCCAATACATCCACAATGCTCCAGGACATTTTCTGGAGGATTCGACATTTCCCCCTTTACTTTTTAAACTGTTACACATAATTAAAATCAAAAAGCATCTTCACAGCAGGTACGGTTGTTGGCTAGTCTCCATACTCCCAAACACTTGACTCACATCGTATAGAACAACTCTATAAATGATCTCTAGATGCATAACCTATATTTAATGTTTATAAAAAGCCAACCCATCATAAAAATACTTCAATTAAAAGGTCATATGGAAAATTATACAACCGTCTTGCTAGACATGCAAATTGAGTTAGAAATTAATTGCAACATTACACAAGGCAACTTGTATTTTATAGCCTAGTAAGAATCATGGCTTAGACTGCTAAACACATTCACTGGAAATCCAGAAGTGCATGAAGTTCGACATTATCAGAGGTGAGTGGCTAAATGATGCAGAACCTTTTTTTAATGTGTATAAAAAGCCAACCCATCATAAAAATACTTCAATTAAAAGGTCATGGAAAATTATACCACCATCTTGTTAGACATGCAAGTTGAGTTGGACAATAATTGCAACATTACACAAGGCAAGTTGTATTTTTAAGCCTAGAATCATGGCTTAGACTGCTAAATACGTTCACTGGAAATCCAGAAGCGCATGAAGTGTCGACAATATCAAAGGTGAGTGGCTAAATGATGTTGTGTTTCAATCTATACACGAGACCATGAAGTTTAAGAGTAGGTAAATTTTAGATCGCTAAATAACTTGCTATCCTCTGAGAATAAGAAAGGCAATATCAGCCCTCCACCCCTCCCCCCCCTTCCCCAAACCGGCACAGATTCAAAAAAAAAAAACTGAAACAAACTTTCTGAGTTCGCAATAACAAGATCACCTCATTAGGACAGGGACATTACAACCAACCTTGTAACCATGGGTAAGAACATCAATCTTCTTCTCAAGCCGTTGTGCCTTTTTGTTATCATCATCCATCTTCCTTTTAACATTGTCAAATTCATTTTGTAGGGCAGCAAGTTTCTCTACAGTTCCAGCCACACTGGAGAGACCATAAGCACTACGAGTAGGAAAGTACATCAAATCATTTAAGCAAGTCGTGTGTGCCTCAACAAAATCATCAAGAGTCTCCTCCTGATGTCCCATTGCTAGACGTAGATACTGAGCCTCCTCCTCAATGAAAGAACCAGCCTGCCATAATGAATTCCGGCATTCAAATGTCAGAATAAAAATTATATAAATATCATACTTACTAAACATTGAACAACAGAAAATGTGGAACTTGAGCAATTAAAAAATTATAAATTTGCAGCAAGCAGAATTATTTCATGAATAACTTCACCTCACACATTCGAATTTGTTTAAATAAGCTCAATGCATGGAACATAAAGACGTAAGTCATGCTTAAGAATGAACCACCTTTTGAAAAAAAAAATAGGCTAAGGCCCTGTTCACTTCAACTTTAAAAAATATATTTATTTCAATAAAAATCAGTATAAAACAGTTTTAATCAGTAAAATTAGTAATACTAAATATTAGTGGGAAAAAAACAACTAGGGATCAGCAAAAATCAGTTTTAATCAGTCAGTTTCCATCTATAAAAAAAGTTTTGATCTGTAAAATAATTTCACTTCAGTCAAAGTTCAGCTGAAGTGAACAGGGCCTTATAATCACGAGCAACTTCGAGAATCTACTATGACAGATATACTTCAAAACCCAAGTTAAAGAAAAGCCATATAGGCCCTTTTCAATAGCTTTGCAGGGTATAGAAGAAAATTCTCATCCATCATCTTAAAAAAGAACATGTGCTTGTCTCAGCATTAACATATGGATGCACATTGCTCTCTGTGGCCCCTGAACAACATTTCTTCACACCACAGAAAAAAAATCATCACCCAAGCAGGTACCTCAGGCACAGAGAGATGAAGGTGGGACGACATAACTGTAGTAGACTGTAGGCTAAGGTCCATAGAAGAGTCAGAAACCTCATACTCATTTGCCTTCCCCCGTCCTAAAAATACCTTTGGACAGCAGTACCCACCCCCCCAAAAAAAAAAACCCAAATAAGGGTTATGGTTTAGATAGGTCCATACTAATCATATCAAAGAAAGTATTTGTGAGATCAATTCTTTAAATGGAATACAGTCACTATGAGGGAGTATGTTTACCAAGCTTCTTTGGTATTATATGCCTGGAAGCTTTGCTAGAGTGCCTTAGAAGTCTCTTATCTTTCCTAATGGTGTATATGTGTAATGCCTTAGATTAGTATTAGTATTGCAGTTACTGTTTTGGCAGACAAAGACAAACTTCATCATATAGGTGCTAAAGGAACCCATGCAATGAATCTACACAGCATCCTACTTTTTGTATTTATGTGGCAGGAGGTGCTGTAATGGTTGGTATATGATCATACCATAAACTTCCATTGAAGAAAGAAGCTTCAAAAACCCCTTTCCCCGATCCTTGAAAGTAACAGCATGTAGTGAAGATTGTACAATAATAAATACTGCAACCAGAAAAAAACAAAAGCTCCTGACTTTTTCTTCCTTACCAAACTATGATCTCTTTATCATCCACTTTTCTGATGCATGCACTTCCTCCCGAAACAAATTAAGCTTTGCCTCTATTTTTAGATAATCAGCCGTAGGTAGCATAACAGTTGGTTGAACTATCTTGTCTTTCCAAAGAGAGTAATTTCAAAATTTTATTGATTCTGCAAAATGGAATTCGAGTCTAGAAAGGTTTTGTTACAACTATGGGGCCTAGGAAAGATCAGAGAAACAACTCTAATCCACCGTCTTAGCAGAGATTCTAAACGCATTAGACCCACTGAACATGGTGTTTGGTAGCAAAGGGCAGCATCAAACTCATAATCTTGAACAAATGAGTTGCCTATGGGATCAGTTTGCCGAGCTGTTCGACATGGTTCTCTCAAGCACCTGAACCTTCCGAATGAGAGATATATTTTTGTTGGAAATACTAAAGCGGATCGAAGATCTTCCCCAGACGGAAGAATAAAGAAGTAAGTAAAAAGCTATAATCCATACAATGAGCTTTCTGGCATGGAAGCCAGAGCAGCTGATTCATCAACGTGGTTGTTATGTAAGCTTCTCCTGACATGATCTTTTTCAGGGAACTAAACTGAGAGCTCTGAGATCTCCAAGTTGAAAGTGATCTCATGATCCACAGTCCTGAAAATAATAATAAGCTTTCCTTCCATTCTTGTGGCAGAACCACAGCAGAAATTGCCTTTTGGCAGGATACAGGATATCCTTGATTTGTATAAAGGCTTTATATGGTAGCTTCATTTCTCACATTTCATTATATGGACTCCTTGTCTGATGTCCAGGTTACCAACTTAGGCTATAGAAGTTAATGTAAAGAAATTGTACAATTGAAGCAGGTAAAGAAAAGAAAGAAACCAGCAAGTGAATTAATAGAAAAATACCTCTTTCAGCTCTTCTTGTTCAAAATCCTCAATGACAGGTACTACATTAGCACTACGTTTGGCTCCCTTCTTTTGCTCTTTATCATTAAGTGGATACTTGGCATTATCATGCTCCAGCAAGCTCAGTAACTCTTTTCTCACCAACTCATCTGCTTGCTCAATGTCGGTAGGAGGGGCAAATGAGCTCTTATCTTCATCAGCTCTCATCAATGAACGCCTAATGAGCTCAACAGAAGCAGCTGGAGGACGAGGAAGCTCCCTTTGCAGTACTTTTGATCTCTTTCTGAGTAATGCCTGATACCTTGCCTCTTCCTCAGCCTTCTCACGAGCTATCCTATCAGACATGTCCTCTTCAATCTTTTCCTCCGGTTCTTCAGTATCCTCAGGTTCTGGATGAACAACTACTTCATACTCGTTCTTCGGCTCTGGAAGACCGCTTAAACCCATACGCAGGTTTCTTTTCAGTTCAGCTTGTCTTCGAAGTTCAAGTTTTGCACTATCATGCATATCCATTTCTTCATTTATATGAAGCTCATCCCTGATAGGAGTTCCTTTGGGTGTCATACCAAAAGAACTACCATCCCTGGAGGGAGTCATACCAATCCTTGGAGTAAGACCTGTTGCTCCAGGAGTTGTCAAAGGAGTAAGCATCGGATTAGGAGTTTGAACATCCCTTTTCTTTGGAGTCACTCCTGAAAAATCTGAAGGATGCAACTCCGGGTTGTCTCCTCCAAGCAATGGTGTTTGAGATTCCCTCAGTCTAGCCAAATTTTCAGCTTCCATCATAATAGCATCACCCTTACCAGCAGGGGTTCTTTGGGGAGTACGCATGGGTGTCATCCCTTGTCGAGGTGTCTGAGAATAATTTGCAAGAAGAGCATGTGTTGCACCACTTCCTTCAGCAAGTTCTTGATTTCCGACCAAAAGATCACTAGCATAGCCCATTCTTGCAATCTCCTCCAACTCCTGGTCAGAAATCTGTGGAGGAGGAAGCATCAATTTCGACCTCTTTCTGACTGTTTCAGGATCATTAAGCTTGTTGGCTTGCACTATTGCTGCAGGAGCATCCTGCCTCTGGGCAATCTTATTCTTCGCAATGTCTTGTTTCCTTAATCGGGCTTCCCTATCCGCCCTTCTCTCTCCTTCAAGTTCCTCAATTGTTGTGGGAAATTTCGGTTGTTCTACAGGTCTATCTTCTTCAGCAACATCATAGAACCCTGAAGGAGGCCTTTTCTCAAATGGAATTTCAGCATTATAATCTATTCCTTTCCTCTTCCTCTTCCTTTGCCTGACATCTATACCGGCTGCCTTGAGTTCTCTTCTTTTCTGCAAAGAAGCAAGCCTCCTTGCCTCTTCAAGCTGCTTTTCTCTAGCTTTTCTTTTAGCCTTTTTACCCCTTGTGTTAGCTAACCGAGCTCGTGCTTCAGAGAGCATTTCTTTCTCATCTTCATCCATATCAACAGGGTCTGGTCGTGCAGGCTTAGACTCTGGATTGGGATCAATTTCTCCTGGACGTAATTTACGTGGGTCATCTCCAGGTTCATAATTCTCCTCCTTGGTACAAGCTGCATCAAGAAGTTTCTCATACCGCTCAAGACACTGAGATGGCGTACGACCAACAATAGGTGCTATAGTCCTCCACTGAGTTGGCATAAGCTTTGCAAGATGAAGTAGTTTCTCATCTTCTTCTCTGGTCCACTCTGTCTACAATTTTCAGGGAAAACCAAAATCAGCATCACTTCTAAGACTTCTTCATATTACTGTCAAAACACCAAGAGAAGCAAACAGAGGAACAAGGAACAGCTACCAGGAAGCAAGTCCATACTCCAAAATCATCAAAATTTTCCAATGGACTTGGGTAACCAACATGATAGTGTAATCCTACTTTTGATTCAATAAACAAGCAAAAAATGAAAATAAGGAGCATAAATCTAGCAATAAACTTCAATCTTATAATGAAATACAAAATGTTCTGACACACCCTAACCGTAAATGTCGCATAAAAGCTATCTCGGTTATGCCATTGATTAGAAAACAGCAAAAGCCTAACTACTTCTAATATAAAATCCGTAATTACAGTAGAGCAACTAAAGATATTTCATGATCACAAAAAGCTCTGCTAGGTCTATAATCATGTAAAATAGTTATTTCTTCCAAATCCTTAAAATAATTGAACAAACAAACCCCTCCAACATAACCCAACCTAGACCCTCTAAAAATGTTATAGTTCTAGATCGAATCGGCCTCACTTCTATTTTCTCAAATTCTAATTCCTGCCAGACATAACAATACCTAAAAAATTGACATTGATGTGATCTTCGCCACCAACAGAAATGACATAAAAACCCAAACTTAGATATCAAAATTAGACATTTAATCACATAATACACATCATTTACAAGAAAACCCAAACACCAACTCTCCAACTACAAATGAAAACCCATCCGACTTAAAATCGATTAAGGTTTCAATAAAACAACAACTAATACAAAACAAATTGCGAAGTAATTCAAAATGCGAAGATAAGATTGACAGCAATAATATCAGAAATACACTAAAAAAATCAAACCTAGAAATGAGGAGAGAGAAAGTAATAGAATACCTTCTTAATGGAAGGGTCAAGCCACTCATACCAGCGAGCTTTACACTGTTTAGCAGATTTACGAACAAGGAGAGAAGAAATACGAGCCCATTGATTTTTACCATATTTCATAACAGCAGCTTTAAGAATTTCATCTTCGGTGTTCTTCCAAACACCTCCTTTAATCATAATCCTCATCTTGAATTCGTTTTATCAATCGAACCACAATCAAAATGATTTTTAGGGTTTTCGTTTCGAATCAGGGAAGTTTGAATTTTGAAAAAGAGGATGAATCTCTCTGTGTCATACACTACAGAAGAATGGAAATAGGAGTTTAGAGTGTGATGATGTTGAATTTTTAGGGTTTATGAGCTCAAAAATTGACGGCAATGGCGGGTTAAGAGGAGAGAGAACGGGTGAGGAGGGATTAAAAGAAGAGCAAAGAAAGATTACGATGGTAAAGTTTTGCACTTGTAGTTTTTTCCTAATTTTTTCTTTCTCCCCACTCCAACACTGAACTTCTAATCGACACCCAAAATTATTTAAAATCGCCCCTAAAAAAAGTTCAAATTACATTTATAACCTTTTCTTTTTTTTTTTTTTTTACTAAACCACCACACCCACCACCAGCCACCTCACTCCACCACCATCCACCTCCTGCCAACATCACCCCCATTGCCACAGCCACCCCACCAGTAGCCCCCACCCCTACAAGCCCCACGAACATCCCCCCCCCCCCGCAACCCCCCACCAAAGATCCCCCACCCCATGCAATCCCCACCAACAGCCCAAATTCGAGTTCCCCATAATCCAAGCTCGAGGTCGTGGTGGTCTTTAGCTTCTTCCTCTTCTCTTCGCGTAGGGATTAAAGCCTCCAAAAATTTTTTGGGACAATGGGCGAACGTCCGGGCTGGACGTTCCATGGCCCGAACGTCTGGCCACAAGGTGGGTGGTGGAGGAGGTGGCGGGTGGTGGATGGTGCAAAAAAGAGAAGGTAAAATTGCCTATTAAAAGTGGACCCGGGGCGATTTTAAGTAATTTTGGGGCGACGTTTAACAATCCCTCCAACACGGCCGCGAGCTTTTACAGGTATAATCTTATTATATACAAGCTATATGTGTGTGTGGTGATGTATAAAAATTAATTCGTCAATAGAACAATGACATTATTTTTTACCAATTTAAATATTCATTATATATAGGTTTTTTAGACATTTATTAGAGACGGGTGACAGATAAGAATTGACGGTCTTGTGTACTAGCTTCCAGACCCATGATGTGCAAGGGTTAAAACTTAAAATATGGTTTGAGATATCATAATCATAATGAATCGGATCATCGTGTCTGTGCTTATGAAATTGATAGATATTTATAAGTTGTATGGGTAATAAGTAAGAATTGAAGTTACTAAACATTTGTTTCACCTTATATACCTAAAGCCTAGAGAATCTTGTTTTATGCTAGTTGATTTCTCAATTGGTTTCATGAATTTTTTTTTTTAAAGAAAGGTGTTGTGCATTACTTAAGAAAGGGAAAAAACGTCTATGAGTACATAAGTTGCAGCTTGAGTGCAAACATGACACTCCTACCGTTGCTCAACACCAAAAGGAATAACTCTCGCGAGGTGATGAGCCACACAATTGTCATCCCTTCGCACATGAGACTAAGTAACAGACACAAAGTTTTTACAGACAAACAAGACATCTTCTAAGATAGAATTAAGATCGAAAAAGAAAATAGCTCTCCCTTAGAGAGCCTTGAAACCAAGCTTTGGCAGCCGGTTTCAAATATAACACGAGCAACCCTGTGTTTTTGGGCTAACCTTGCTGCAAACAAGAGGGCTTTCCCCTCTGCCACTTCATGAGTTTATTTATTTATATGCTATAGTTTCTTGAAAAAAGATAGCTCATTTTGGCGCTCAAAATTAGGTTTATTTTTAATGTAATATACATCTATTTATTACATGCACTACCATGCATAATCCTATATTACGAACATATAACTCATGTTACTCGGACTCGCGTAAGTAGGTATTCAAGTATTTGACTCACTTATTAAAAACCTTTTTCTTGTTTTTATCTAAAATGAAATGTCGAAGTGTCAACATGTACATCTTAGTGTTGAAAATCCAATACGAACACTTCAAGTAAAATAAAGAGTCCGAGTAATATAGATTCGGAAGAAATAATCCTCATTCCCCTCCTTTTAGAAGTGTTGTTTTAATATTTTGATATTCTTTTGTTCTATTCATGTCAATCTACTTGGAACAAATTGACCAAAGTTTCAGAGAAAATATTATTTTAGAAGCATATGACATTATATTTGTCACGTTGGTTATTCCACATTATGTAAAGGACCCCACTCTAATACGGACCATACATCCCGATCAATCCCTTCAAGAACTTCAACAAATAGTATTAATCAGATAAATTTCATATGAGCTAATAATTATAAAGTGATCAAACTCCAGAGCATGATATAACATATAGTTTCAGAGGTCATTTGGTTCACCATAAATTCTATTGGAATTTGAATTTCCTAGGAAGTACAAAATAGGGTAGTTGTTTAGTATGCAGGAAATAGGGAATTCATGGGAAATGGAAATTCCTATGTAGCATGGGAAATTAATCACCAACCCCCCTTGGTGATTAGAAATTCTTGTATCAATTATAAACTCCTATGTTCAACCAAACATCCAAAGCCATTTCCTAGGAAATAGAGCAGGGAAATTACTTCCCATAAAATAAGACTACCCATGGAAAGTAAGTTCCAACGGTAACCAAACGAGTCCTTTAGTATACTAAGAAAATTCCAGTAAGAGCTAACTAATATAGGCAGTAACCAGATACAGCAATGGAGCTTGATATGTCATTAAGTCCCAGAGTTAATTCTCTTGAGCCATCCAGAACAGCAGTCATAGCAGAACAGGCAACTACTCTTCAACAAGCTGGTATACCGGTGATCAGTTTGACCACTGGACAGCCTGACTTTGATACCCCATCAATTATAGCTAAGGTTCTGCTTTTTTTTTTCCTATGTGTGTATCTTCATCATAAGTTTAAGCTTATGCTAAAAATTATTAGGATCTGTCAAAATACATCACTGCCTACCTTTTCTCCTTCTAGATGGGGCATTATCAAATATTGTAGTTTTGCTTGATGGGTTGCAAGAAATGGGTACGGGGTTCGAATTAATTCGGGACGGAAAATGACGAGATTTTTTTAGGAATGGGTACGCCTACCCATACAAGACACATATCGTATCGGGTACGGGTACAAGTACGTGACCTAGTAGAAGTACTGCTAGCTAAAATTTAGGCTATAATCGATGTACAATTTGTAGAGTACATAAGCTAGTAAGCAAGTTTGACTACCCTTACACAGGCTGGAATTTATAGTTTCCTCGTACTGAATTTATATGTTAAATTACACAGGCTAGAATAAGAGCAATTGAGGGAAGTTGCACAAAATATACACCAATTGCTGGTACTGCAGAACTCAGGACGGCTATCTGTCACAAACTGAAAGGTTATACTACAGTTTTTCTGTACTTCCCTTGTATAACTTACTTTTGTTCATGACATACGTATACCTTAAGTTTGGTTTTGATTTATATTCCACTAAATTTCATATTATAGAGGAGAATGGAATCTCTTATACACCCGACGAGATTCTGGTAAGTAATGGAGCCAAGCTATCCATCTTTCAAGCAGTGCTTGCTGTTTGTTCTCCAGGAGATGAGGTAAATACACTACATCATGTTACAATTGAGGTCGTTCATATAAGAGAGATTATTTAGCTATTCATTCTCCACATAACAAGAAATGTATGTACATTCTTACCCTTTGTTCTGGAAGACCAGAACCATGGTCGAGCTAAAAAGGTAAAAATGTCAATATACCTCTTTTTTTGTGGTTGGTCAGTTCATAACTGTTATGAATGATTTTTGTTTGAATCATGGAGTTTTTCGAAACCAAAGGGGAAAATAAGGAGAGTATGAGGACTTTGGGTAGTTTGCTCAAATTCCTATGAGAGGGTTTGTTCTAGCGTTCCTCCTATTTGTATTGTGGAGAACAGTTAGGTCGATATCTTTGCTTTTTGGATAGATATTAGTTAACTCCTTGTTTTATTTGGGTAACATGTTATTTTTGTGGTTTATACATACAGGTAGCTCCATATTGGGTGAGTTACCCTGAAATAGCAAGGCTAGCTGATGCAACTCACTGTTATTCATGAAACAAATATATCACAAAATTTTCTATTAGACCAAAAACAGCTTGAATTAATGCTCAATGAGAAGTCGAGATTGTTGATTCTATGCTCACCTTCCAACCCAACAGGATCTGTTTATCCTAGGGAGCTCCTCTTACAGATAGCTGAAATTGTAGCAAGCCACCCGCTTCTGGTAACTAATCCTCCGTACTACCCGACGAACTAACAATCACTTATTAAGAGACACAGTTTAGTGGCTCGCAATAAGTTATCGTGGATCCACCTTAATAAGACTTGTACATACAGATATGTCTTCTGATGAAGTCATACGGTGCTTAATTCAGGTACTATCAGATGAAATATATGAGCATATCATCTATGCACCAGCAGAACATACTAGTTTTGCAGTATTGCCAAACATGTGGGAAAGGACCTTGACAATTAATGGGTTCTCCAAGGTAATACATACAGATTGTGTTATCAGATTTTACTGATCAAGACCAACTCCTCAATGAACTCCAATATTTCATTTCTTTAAGCACCTCAAACCAAAAAAGTTGGTGGCTGACTTTGTCCCTATCCTCATCACCTGATTTTGCTTGAACAGGTGGATTGTTGCTAATTAGAACTAAACTGATTTCTACTCATCAAAACTGATTTTTACTGATTAGAACTAATATTTACTTACTGATCAAACTGATGTTTACAGCTCTAAACAGAAATTCAGAAAACAAAATTAGATGTTGCTTATTCTCGAGTGATTTATTGCTGATTAGAACTTATTCCCTTATCAAAACTGATATTTTACTGATCAGAACTCTCATTTGTCCTAGACCTTCGCCATGAAGGGTTGGAGACTTGGATATCTTGCTGGTCCTAGGCACTTTGTCGCTGCGTGTGCAAAGATTCAGAGTCAGGCATGTATTAATACGAACTCCCGTAAAAAAAATACAACTCTAACTCTGCTGATATCGAAACTATAACTGAAGTAAACTCAGAAATTTCTAACAGATATTTGGCTGCTGTTATGTTACAGTCTACGTCATGTGCTAGCAGCATATCACAGGCTACAGGAGTTGCTGCTCTAGGAACAGGTAAAGGTGGTGGAAAGGAAGTATCAGACATGGTTAATGCTTACAGGGAGAGACGCGATTTTTTGATTAAAAGTTTTAAGCAATTACAAGGCGTCAAGAACTCAGATCCTCAGGTACTTGCAAGTTGCATGTATGTTTTGGTATCGCTCCTGCCAAGCGGACTCCTATGAGTCCTATAAGACCTTGTGACCTAATAAGACCACCAATTTTTTATGCTTTTTTTTTTACAATTGTATATTTTCATTTACCTTCTAAATTATCTATCTTTCAACTGTTTTTTTATTAACAAATAGTGATCGGACTGGGTCAGATTATCTGTTGCATACTCGAACATTTCTTCTCGATTAAAAGTTATGAACAACTTCACTGATCCTCTTGCTGCTGCTTCTGTAGGGAGCTTTTTACCTCTTCCTTGATTTTAGCTCTTACTATGGGTTAGAAGCGGAAGGGTTTGGCATGATAGATAGTTCAGAATCTTTATGTTGTTCTTTACTCAGCAAAGCTCAGGTAGTTAAGCTTCACTTGCTTTTATCTAAGGTCTGATCATAAAAATTGTAAGCTAGATAGCAATTATATGAAGTATAACCCAAGAAAAAAGCAATCGCATCTCTCTCCGCCCTTTCAAAATCAGATTTCATCGGTAAAATGACTAAAATCAGTTTTAATCAGGTGATTTCTCTACCAGGTGGCATTAGTCCCAGGTGATGCATTCGGAGATGACAAGTGCGTAAAAATTTCACACAGCATCTCTCTCCACGCTGCAAAAGGCCATGCAGCAGATTGAGAAGGCTCTCCTACATCTCAAACCAGCAGTCTGTGTTTAAGACTATGCAAGTATTTTTCACTGTAACTTTAACTAACTGTATGATGTGAGCAACTATGCTTACTGTATCTTTTAATAATGTAAGGTAAATTGTGAACCTTATTCTCTAGTACCTTTCACTAATGGTTTTTAGTACTTTCTTTCCATGTTATATGTCTCCTCCTCATCACTTGTTAATTTCAACTGTATTTTCACTAATGGCATATTAGAAAACCCAACCATAAAACATTTCTCCCTGTTTAAGGAGGTGGCATTTTATTTTCCTAGACATCCTACATGGTATATGCGACTATTGCTTCCGGGCGAAGGGAGTAGAGTAAAAGTAAATGGAGAGATAGATTCATCAACAAAGATGGAACTTGGAAAGATGCATGATTTCACTTCTAGAGAACTTCATGATACTCTGGTTCACGATATCAGTGGGACGAAACAGTTCTGCTTAAGTTTTATGCATGCTTTAGAAGATGGCTAGTGAGTAGTGGCTCAAAGAGAATCAGAGATGCATTGGACAATTTATGCTATTCTAGTTATCCATATTTTAAGATGATTGACAATGAATCAATGAATGAGGAATGTGTTTGTTTACGTATTTGGGGATCCTTTTATCTCAAATAGGAAGAGGATGTTCAAATTTTCCATCTTTAGCATACACCTTGTAAAATTGACCAATCTGAAATAACTCAAAACCTCTAAACATGAAATTGATTGACATTATTATTTCCCTTTTCAAAAGTTTATGTATAAAGACCCATACACAACCTAACCTGGTTCTAACACTACCCAAACCTGAAAAGAATAACTCATCACCAAACTACAACTCAAACCGAATCGACTTCCAGCCAAACCGAATCGACTTCCAGCCAAATGCGATCCGAAAACTACCTCTACCTTAGTGCATGTCAACTGCCCAAGTAGAATCACAGTTAATTAGTTGTGCTCGTGACTTTAAACAGGTAGGTCCTCAGAAGATCTATTACTGGGGCCTGGGGGGAGGGGTTCTCCCCGGACATCAATGGGTGATTGAACTTTCTTGAACGAAAGCTGGGTTTGAGAGCGATTGATATTTCATCTCAAGGAGCCGGGTACATCTATGAAAGATTAGACACAGCTTTCTGCTCTCATTTAGTCTTGATGTCATCTATGAAAAACAAAGATCCTACACATTAACCTTATACAACAGCAATAAGCCAATCAAGATAATGGAAGTGAATTTCTAACTCATAAGCGAAGCTTCTTCCCTGCAGGCTGTGCATCATCGATAGCCGAACTATCGTTACTCTCACCCTTCTCTCCCTTCTTCCGGGCAATGATTTTATTAATCTTATGAAGATCGTTGTTGAGCTTTTGATCCTTGTTCTTCCGTGTTTTTCGTCCATCTTGCATCTTCACACCAAACTGGAAAGCAGCTTTTGGCATTGCTTCCTTTTGCTCATTGTACTGGGCCCACTCTTCCTCTGTCTCAAAATCCCACCGATGAAGACGGCCTTTAGCCTATTGAGCATTTTAAAACATAATAAGCACAACGTCATCACTATAATCACCAGAAAAAAAAAAAAAAAAAAAAGAGTTTTGAAGAGGCAGGTATCTATTTATAATGCTCTATCTTGGTCGGTCCCCCAAAAAAAAAAAAAATTTACTTTTATAAAAATTGAAGCTCAAGAGAGTAGTATGATTAGCCAAGACTTAAAAAATATATATACTGTAATGAAAGATCTGTCAATAGAGGAGGAGAAATCACTTACACGCCCGCCCATATCCATTTTCGACAAGTCACCTTCATCATCGCTGTCCACGACCTCATGATTATACTCTTGATAACCAGGGTAGCATTCAGAATAACTTTCAGATATGAAGTTGGGATCCTTTTCCCGAGCATCTTTTTCCCTCAGCTGTTGAAGCCTTTGATCATCTCGCTTAAACACAGACCCCAACCCTCGATCCTTCTCCTCTTGACTCATTAAGCGAGGATCTTGAAGGACATCTCCATTGGCTTGCATCTCATATGCCTGCATCTGCTGCAGATATTGATCAGGATAGGCCAACTGATCAGCATATTGATAGTCCTGTGGCCACTCCCCCTGATATGCACCACCTAGAGCTTGAGCTTGTATAGCAGCAGCATAGTCATTCTGAGATGAGCCATACAATAGAATAGCAGACATAAGAATCTAGCACATGAATATGCTATCAGATATATAGCCACACAATCACATATCTCAAGACCAAGATAAAAGACCATTCCCAACAAACTTACAGCCTGATTCCAATCTTGGGAGGGATCAGAAGGAGGCACTGGTCCATAAACAGGTTCATCGAAATAGGAAGTCCTTTCCTTATTTCTAGGGGATTCTTCCATGTCTTCTGAAATGGGGCTTTGACTCATATCTTTGCCTGGTACTTCAGTAATCACACCATCACCAACAAAGATGTCGTCCTCCTCAGCACGAGCAATAACTGGCTCTTGTCTATCTTTAGAATCCAGAGTATTCTTTATTAAAGGCGGGGGCGGTGGGAGAAAATTTTCTCCATTTTGATTCTTTGATGACAGGCCATCAGGCTTTGAAGATTTCTCATATTCATCATAATCATTGATAACAGTTGGGAGTTTTCCTACGCAATGACACAGAACAGAGGAGACAAAAACAAATTACCTTTACAACAAACTGTACAGAAACACAAACTGAATGAAGGTGCAAGAGCCGTATGCATCACAGCAAGTATTCATATAGAGATGCAAAGTTTTCAATATCAAGCACTTCCCCCCCCCTCCCGCGGGCGGTTGAGAAGTGGAAATACCAACTGTAGGAGGAACAGAGCCACAAGGGTCGCAAAGTTTTTCTCTTCATACACCTTTCCAGCAAGGGGTTGGGACTGTTGAATTGTGAACAGTGACAGCTTTAGAGTAGCAGTGGGTCTGGTGCAACTTGATTGCTATGATAGCTAATAATCTCTGGCCCCTCTTTAGTACAATCTTTCAGCACATGACTAGGGTTTATCATGAAACTTAAAAATATGGCTGAAACAAACATCAGCTAAATTTACTAGACAGACAGTCCACCCCTGAAAATAAAGAGGTGCAAAAGACCTACTAAATTACTTCCTAGTGGCCACGGAAAGGAGGGATTAACAGAAATGCAGAGGTAACAGAAGTCAAAAGAAAGTTGATCTCCATTCTCTAGTTCCTCCTGTAAACCGTAATACCCATAAGTCTATTGCCTTGATAGGGTAATAAAAGTCAACAAGATCATGATTGCCATCAATACCAAGCACAAGTCTCAATTCTCAACCACCCGACAAACATTTGAGTGTCATTCAGTGTCTTGCCACTACTTCAATTATACTTATACGATACTCCTAAAACTTATTCTTTAATACTATATTCTTGAAGGAAGTTTCGCTAAAATAGAATCTATCACAAACATTTGGCAACATAGGCTTCATTTGGATCAATGGAAACATTTCAATATGTTGAACACTTGAATTAACCTCAATCAAGTAAAGTCAACCAATTTACTGTTTAAAGAACTTTAAAAATTCAATTTCAAGGCCTGGAAAGTAGTGGACGACTTAAAAAACCTAAAAATAACATGACAATGCCTCTGCGCAGTTCTAGACTGCTAAAGGCCATAGGGAAAAGATTGCGTAAATCTGTAACCATTTGCCACTCAGTGCCCTATGAGGTATATCTGTGAAGAACAATGGACGGTCAAAAATCGTAAACCCTGAACCCCCTACCTACATTCAAATAAGGGTCTGAATTTTAAGACCCCGCAGGTCTCTACCTACCTAGACTCATTGCCATCCCTAATTGCCATCTCATCCGCAGGTCTGTACTTTTGTCAAGTTAAAATGGAACAAAGCCTTCTTAACCATTTGCAAAAAAATCCTCCTGAAAAAGAAGACAATGCAGCAGTTTACCTTTGACTTCCTTCTCCTTCTTCTTTTTCTTGAGAACCTTTCCAGATGATCCTAGACGAAGATATGACATAATTTTGGCAATCCGGTCCAGTACAGAACCATCAACATTCACGGTTACCATTTCCTGCACAAAGCAATAATAACAATGAGATGAAAATTTACACTTGTATACGAACAATTATCAAAAAGATTGCCCACCTCAAGTACTGGGCAGTCAGCTTTACTTCTATGCAATGTGGTTGGAATATCATGAGAATAAATATTTTCCTGCCATGCAAAAAAAAGAGGCGACTGTCAGAACAACCAATTTCCATTCCAAACAATCAGACAGCTCACGTCAATCTCAAATTCTAAACGGAAGCAAAACCATTTTTCACATACAAATCTGGCTCATGATAAAAGGCTCAATCAAATTAACTATTCTCCTACAGTCCCTATATTAAACGACATATTTAGGCCATCCCAAAATAATAGCCCAATTTCTAAACTTTTGAACTTTTAAACATTATCTTAATGATACTTATAGCTAAGAATTTTAAAGAAAGACAAAACAGGTATGGTGGAGAAATAAAGCTTTAGAACTCTAAAATATGAAGGATGATTATTGTATTTGACCAACTCCTTAAAAAAAGAACCACACCCAAATGTGGCCTATTTTCTAGAAATGGAGGGAGTAGTGTGTTTGTCATCTAATGGAGGAAGATCTCTTACTGAATAATAAATGGATAGCGCCAGTAAATCGAATTATACTGTACAAGTCATCAAACAAATTCCAGAAAAGAAGTAAAGGGCTCCAACAGAGATGACCTAAATATTAAATAAGTAACCACTGAAATGGCAGGACCACATACCTACATCAAATATGATTAATTTATAATTGACAAGCTCTTTATTAACTTCTAATTAACAAATTGAAAATATAACTTCTTTTCCTATTGTTTCAAGGCAAAATGTTTAAAAGAACAAAAATAATGGTCATGGTATAATGGTCACGGTTATAGAAGCAATCTCCATTAAAATTCTTAACTTATACATTGGAAAAAAAGTAAAGAAAATCAATTAGTTAAGCTAGATGAGGATGACTAGTTTCAAAACATCTAACTAAAAAAGGTATACTTTAAGATAATTTTTTTTGAAAGCTCATTCAAGACTTACTTAATCTCATACTCAAAACAAAGTAATAGCTCTGCAGACAGCTCATCAAGATAGAGATAAGCAAAAGAGAGAAGACTTCCTCTGTCTATTTTTAGTTGCAACAATTTCCATTTTTAGGTGTTTTTTTAGATGCTATATTTCCTTTCTTGGTAAAACTTTTGGGGCAATTTGACCATTTTATTCTCACTTAACCTACCCTCACATGCAAAAAGCATCGACAATTGGATCAAATTTACTCTGTCGTCTCTTTCCTTAATATTTGTGCATTAAGACACTTGTTGCAACTAAAAAAAACAGAGGTAGTATTTGTTTGTTTGTGGGTCACTTTAAGTAAAATGCAAGTACTTAGAGGTAAAGGAGTCAAACTATAATTTATAATAAATTTATACACGATATGTGCAACAAATACTTGTTTCCCAAACACAAAATACTTGCACGAATCAATTTATTAAATAATTGTTTTTTTATGATCTCATCAGAGATCATAAAAATCAAAGATGAGAAAGAGTGCCCAAATTGATATAAAAATAGTTTCTTTGGAGTGATTTTCATCCCTCAACAGTATAGTAGAAACCAGTGTCATAGAAATTATTTCGTTTAAGTATACAATCAAAACAGAACAATTAATACTTTTTGATAGACTTAAACTTCCTTTTTGCAAATACTACTCATAGATAAACACCATCAGTCATTTTAGAAACTCAGAGCAGGAATAAGAAAAGGACAAGAAGACCACAAAACTTGTTGCAATGTCCATTTATTGGAGTTTTATGACGGTTAAGTCCTATTCAAATTTATGTAGTAACATCATTGGCGTCTGAATGAGACATTGGACTACAATGCCATGCAAAATAACAAAATTACAAGAACAACACTAATCCAGCAACTTACCATGTCAAAAATAAACGCCATTCGTCCGGGAAGAAACATCTCATTTGTTTTGATGACAGTTTGAGGCTTGACCATCCATTGATACACAGACTGAAAGATATTTAAGAAAAAAATAACAAACGATTCAGGAAGTCACAAGCTAAAGCCACTTGACATACTACAATACAATAACACCAAAATCAAGAAATATTTAGACACCTTTGCAGTAGCTGTTCGAAACGATACAGGCTGGTCGTCCTTAGCTGCTCTGGAAATGACAAAGTATTATTTAGGACACGCTGTGAAACAAGTGTATGGAACCAGATGGCCTGAGTATATTTACAAGAGTTACTACAGCATGTGTTCGATTAATCAAAGTATGCCCACTCAAGTTACTTAAGATTTCAGAATTCATTATTGCATTTGGTTAACAACCAACATAGCAGCAATCAGATAAAACAAAGAACAAGTTCAGTCTTGACAGTATCTTGTTGTTACAAGAGCAACTCCAATGATGACACCCATATTCTCTCTCAATACAATAGTTTTGTGTCAACACAATCTTTCCAACAACAAGACACTAGTAGGAGTATAGGACCCCACTGTTTGTATTATACATTACGACTATTATTCTGTGAAAAGAAGGGGAACCGTTTTTCTCCAAATGAACGGATACATTGGATAATGTGGGAAAAGAATTATACTACTTCCAATAAAGAAGCAAGTCTCAAAAAGGATCTTCAGACCCTGTTGAGACTATCATTGGAGGTATAACAAATTTAATCATCTAGGAACAAGCTGAATGATGTACACACAAGAAACCAAGGCAAAAACATTCACCTGGATTTTCCATCAGTATCTTCTTCGGACTCTGGCTTTTTGTCCATCTCACTTCTTACTTTGTGAAGTAAAGCATAATCCAACCCCTTGACCAAGTGCGTATGCTCCACATCACCTGGACAAAACATAATGAATCAAATGAGCTATAGTTCGGATATAAATAGAGCAGCTACTTAGAAATAAACCAAAATTTTAAGAAATCGCAGAGATAAAAAAAACTCTTAAATATCAATGAGGAAATAGATGTAAGGACAAAAGGCACTACACAATATGGAGGGGAAGGGGGGGCAGGGACCATTAAGTTAATAATAGGAGTCATTTTAAAATAAATGCTAAATTAGCAAATTATCAAATAAAAATGTTGCAACATACAACCACAACATTAGATGTCACTTTTAAACAACCAACAGGCAGCAGAGGTTACACTAACATATCGACATCCAAACGACCTTATAGAAGTTGGATACGGTAAAATATACAAACCTCCAAGGTACTTGCTCCGCTCAATAGCTAGCTTCTGTGAATCAGCAGCCCTGTCATACAAAAAAAAGCGCAGCTGTTAACCCACTTATCCAAAACAATTTATAAAAGCTCCAGCGGGAACTAGACTAACTTGAGATCAACGTTGCCAGGAGGAGCAACAGCATGAAATCCCAGATCAGTGGGCTCATAATCAGGATTCTGGTCTTCCCTCCGCTCCTTTGCACGGTCGCGATATTTTGGTAATTCTGGTTCTTCAGGCTTCTCCTCCCTTCAAGATTGGATATGTAACACAAGTTAACCACAACACCATTCATGTAAGCCATCATTAAAAAAAGTAAATTATGTTTGGACTAGAGCAATCATTATTACACTTTAAACCAAAGGCTTATAATCAAAAGATTGTGCATTCAAAATTTATCCACTACATAATCGCGTGATCAGAAACAAGAAGCAAGCTTCTGAACAATTTTACAACAGGTTGAAAAAAGTGTCGGAACATTTTAGACAAGAAACAGAAAATTTATACTCCTTCCGTCCAACATTAGTTTAAGACTATTCGCCTTTCACGATCTTCAAGACACCTTATATTTTCAGTTATAAATTAATAAAATTATCACAAGTTGATAATTTGAAGATATATTGAGACAATTCTAACAAGATGACACAATAACAGTCTATCATGTATGATGACAAATACAGATAGTCAAAGTTGATGCATTTTTCCCAGAAAAGTCAAACTGTGTAAACTGATGTGGGACGGAGGGAGTAAAGGGGGGCAGCTCAGCAGATTGAACTCAAACCAATCTCAATTTGTTGACATAGGCATAAATGAAACAATTGTCGCGTAACTTCGAAGTCTTAAACCTATAGCTTCCAGAGAGGAAATCTAACAGGAGCGCATAGTGATTTGCTTTATCAGCAAGTCGAAGTGACTGATAATAGCAGTACTAAGTGCGTACCAATGTCATATGCATGCCATTTATCAGGAAAAAGCATGGATAACTCCTACAAAGCGAAAAGATTACCAAACAATCTTACGTTAGTAGTTTGTTTGGACACGGGCATTTGGCGGGAAAGTGAGAGACGAGAAAGGGAGGATATCATTTTCCCTTATTTGGATACAACATGAAAGAAGAGAAGGGAAGAGAAACGGAAAGATGCAATTTTCTTCCCTTCCTAATAAACCAATCCTGAAACTGTAGAATGAAAGCGCAAGCTCACTCTTCTCTCCCCTTCCCTCCCATACCTTACCCTCCCATTCCTTACCCTCCATGATCACTAATTCACTATCCAGACAAAGTGTGAACGATTGATTACATGTGTCGTTATATCTCTTCAGAGCAAGCCCTTTTTACACTCACCTCCAACGCCTAAACTAAACTTAATCGTTTATTAGGTATTTATTTTAGTTGTATTATGTAGGAGTATTATGTATATACTTGTATAGAACCCTAAACCTAGTTTTTCTCTCTAGCCGCCTCCCTTTTCCCCTTTTCCCTTCATCAGTAAGGGGCTGCCATGGATGATCTCATCCATGGTAAGCCCCTTTTCCTCTCTTGTTTTCACTTTCGAGTTTGTCCTTTTGTTTTGTTCAATAAATTAGTCTCTCTTTATGAGAGTTTCTTGTGCCCTAATATGGGAAGACTAGTCTTCTCTGTTGTGGAGGTCTCCTTCTCCCTTATGGGAGTTGTGAGTCTAGTTTTTTTATTTGTAGGTATGAGAAATTGTTCTCATTGGTTGAAGTCCAAAACTATCAACATGAAGGTATTGGAAGCTCGGATGCGGTCAATATGGATAGATCAAGAAGGTTCTTCTCCAAACTATGTCAAAATGATAGACGGTTCCATTAATAGTTGTTTGGGACAACAAATACAAGGGACTTGCGCCACAATATTCGATCTGGTTCATTGTAGTTTCATCGAAGACGAAGTTGATCTGATCTTGTTTGATTGTATCCTGTTTTTCTTTATTACTTATTGTAGATGCCGTTTGACTTTCAATTAATGAAATTTCTCTTTCAAAAAAAAAAACTAAACTTAATCGTCGAAGAGCTTCCATATAGCTAATCCGACTTACACTTACTTTTGGACAACTTAAGTTTTCATATTGGCAATTACATAGCCACCTTCTCCCAAGTTCAATCCCATGCTACACCACCCACAATAACATCAACCCATTCAGCACACAATTCACTAAAAAGAAAATTCCTTTGTAATTTCTCGAGCAATTACCAAAAAAATCCCCTCTTTTTGTATCACAGACAACAACTTAACCCAGCAAAGAAAAATCAACAGATATAAGTATATAACCAATTGCAATCACCATAGAAAAGTGAAAATAACCGAAAATATTTCTCATGAATAAAAAATAAAGGTGCATTATCAAATTTACAAAAAAAAAAAAAAAAAAAAAAAAAAACAATAACATAAGCTAAAACCCTAAAACTTGAGAATTACTAAATTACTACCATCGTTTCACAATCATAAACCCTAATTAGAAGAAAGAAAAACGCAATTGTTAGAGATAGATTAAGAGAGTGAAAAAGTACCCTCCATGAAGACGTTTGTGAAGGTTGGAGTTAGTAAACTCTCGAGTGGAAACATCTTCCTTTGAATCTTTTCTGCCCTTATTTGGTTTCTTCCCCATTTTCGCACTCTCGGTTTTCTTCTTCAATTAAATTAGCTTGTTGTTGTTGGATTCAACAAACTTTTATTTGAGGTTGTTTAAGATTACAATTCAGCTACTGTTTTGATCAATCAAGCCCCGCCCAGGCGCCCATCATCGAGTGTGGGGTTCGGTATTCTATATTTGTACAATGGTCGGGCCGTGTTTTGAGATTTGGGATTTTGGCCTATCTTTTACTTGTGTTTTGGCTATTTATATGGAGAAATTGCTATTTTGCACATGTATTAACCTTTGTATATCGGGTGGCATTTTCGTAAATAAAATGTTATCGATAATAAGTCGTAGGAGTCAAATATTAAGTCGTGAATATTAAAAAAAGTTATAAAAAGGAAAATTACAACTTAATAACAAATCCATACTCCTCTCGTATTTTTTTATGTTTACCACTTGGAATCTCGATACTATTCACAATTAGAGAGAATCTTTTAAATTTTTCTCAATATATAAGAAAAAATATAGTCATGTGGGGTCTTGTTTGATTCGTCTCAGTGAGTATCCTATTAATATTCAATTATTATAATTTTTACGAATATGTAAGGAAAGAAATTTAAGGTAGAATAAGTGCATTGGCAAACGTGCAAAGTCAAAGTAGGAAAGATAAAAGAATACAGAGGGAGTACTACTTAATATCAGTAGCATTTACTTACGAAAATGTCACTTGATATACAAAGTTTGTACATCTCAGAGATGAATTAGTAGTGTCTGTATATAAATAGCCAGAGCACAAGTAAAAAGCTAAAGCGAAAATAGGTCAAAATCCCAAATCTCATAACACAACCCTCATTTATACTACTTCCGGTTCTAAAAGATCATCCCTCTTTTACATTTTTCACTATTCACATGTTTCACTTTGGCTGTTGTTGTGACTTATACATAAGAAAAAAAATATAGTCATGTGGGATCTTGTTAGATTCGTCTCAATATGTATTTTATAAATATCTACTTTTTATAATTTTTACAAATACATAATTAGAGATATTAGTGTCCAAAGTTTTACATTAGCATGCGTGATTAGGAACCGGAGAGAGTATCTTTAGGAACCGAAGAGAGTATCTTTTTCTTAATATGGTAAGAAGAAATAAATTTTAGGAGACCCTCCTCGCGAGGGGTAATCCTAAAATGTCATTTACAAGGATGGGGTGAAGGGTAGAAGTAGAACAGTGAAGGATTTGAAATTTGAAACTAACAAGATGACCAACATTAGTTATCCAATCTGCTGCTTTGTTTTGCTTCACGATAGATATGTAGAATATGGTAAGTCCGAAATTGGAGTAGAAGGGCTTTAATGTCTTCAATGATGAGTTGTATTTGCTATGGGGATTGCCATAAGTTCTTGACTGCATTGATTACCAACAGATTATCACCTTCGGTGTGAATGTCTTGGATATCATGCTTTAGAGCTAGGAGTAATCCTGTGTGAAGGGCAGTTGCTTCAGAAAACATAATTATTCTGCCAAATAGCCTTGTATTATTCTAGAGCCTAACATTAATGATAAAATTTGTTAATTTTTTCATAATTACACTCTTTAGAGGTTGATTAATGTTTTAAAAAAATCATTAACTATATAAAAACAAGAGCTTTGATTTCATTTATTCTCTTTCGCGGATCGCCTGGAGTAATTAGTGTAACACTTCTGTTAGACTCAGTACTCGATTGGACATACGATTTTATGAATAATTTGAGATCTTAAATTGAGCAGAATTCGCTTATCGGCAAGTTGACTTTAACTTCATAGTTCTTTTCTCAACAAGTAATCAACAAGCCAAACTCAAACTCAATCATGGTCGGTTCATAAGCTTGTTGATAATTTGCAAATAGATAATTAAATTATCTTTCAAAGTTTTATGAGAAAATTATATATATCATTTTCTCCGCAGCCTAAAATTAATTATAGGTACAAAAGGAAGAAAACTATTGACACAAGTTGCGCAAGTCGAATACTAGTATGGAGTTGGGTAGTAATATTACTAGTATACTGATTGTTGAAATATGGTTCATTGATTGACTTATTGTGGAGCATATTAAACAATGATTTTAAGCTTGAGGCTCTGTAAAATTAGTTACAATATACGTACAAATCAATATAAATTAGTTTCGGTTTATTTGGTAAAAACCATTTTATCATTTCAAAGTTACTCAAGTTAGCGAGAGTACTTGGTGAATTTTGTCCGCAAATTATATCGTGGACACGCCTCTACAATGAGCATCGTGCGCACGATGAACATATGGGACACTTTAAATGAACATAGGTCATTTTACTGAAACTGGGTTTTGGACAACTTTCTCTCTCCTATACTTTATTGACTTTGCATTAATTAATTCTCTGAAACTCTTATTGTATCTCTTTTGATTTGTGCCATCTCTTAATAGTTTTCACTCTCCTCATTTTCTATCTCTCTCATTTGTTTTATTTTATTATATTGCTTTATGAGATATATTTTTCATTTTTTCTCTATCTCCTAATTTATCTCTCATGAAGTTTATCTACAGAGATTGTATGTTCAGTTTAGGTCAGTTGTTGTTCATGTTGTTTTTTTACTGAAGTTCATTTAGAGTGATCATATGTTCAGGTAAATTATATGGTAGCAAATGTATAATCTATGGAGATCGTATGTTTTGTCTAGGTCAGCTGTTGTTCATAGTGTCATTAACTGGAATTTATTTAGATTGATCATATGTTTATGGAGTGTGTAAGATAGAGAAAGTAGAGAGAAGTTGGAGAGAGTTTTGAAGAAAGAGAAAGTAGAGGGAAGTTGGAGAATTCGGAAGAAAGAGAAAGGTTTTGGGTAAATATGCTATGAAATGGAATATGTAGTGTAATTAATGTAACTCTAAAAAAAGTAGTTGTCAAATCAGTTTTTAAATATGTTTGTATTCGTTGGATTTGGCTTAATGTTTGCTATGTTCCTTATGAATTTGAATTTATCCATGTTCATTAGATTTGGCTTAATATTTTATTAATTTCGGTTGCTTTTACTGTTTTAAAGGCTGCGTTTTACCCTGTGCGCACGATGCTATCTATAGGACCGTGTGTAATGATCGACAAATTGATTTTGTCAAACCGCAGTTTTCAAACTGTAGTTATCAGTGTTTTCCCCGTTAAATTGGAAAAAGGGCTCGAAACTGAAGAAGAGAATGTTGACAACGATGAAGAGGTTAGCAAGAAAACTCGACAACTCTCTCCCAAATTCCGACAACGACGACAATCATCTCCCTACCGTTGACGATTCTCGCCCCATCGATACTCAAGGTATCCACCCCCTTCATCATCTAGGGTTTAATAATTCTCATTTCGTATAACTCTCAAATCATTGAATTTTAATTGATTTTTCTCTTTCTTTCTAAATTTATTTATTTCTTTATGTTGTCGTAGAACAAGAAGAACTCGTTCGATCCCTTGAAAAAATTTATTCTCAGCAAAGTCGATTATGGAGGGTACAAATTCAAACTCTTCTTTTTTTGGGTATTTTTTCTTACATTAATTGAAAATTGAATTTGTGTTTTGATTTTTGATTGTAGAATGTGTTTGCGGCATTGGTGTCGTGTTACATAGCATTTCTTCTGTTCTCGATATTCCACCAGGTTGCTTATCCATGGGACTTGGTAATTTCCTGCTTTATTAGCTCGAAACTCGATTATTGATTGCATTGCTAACTTTGAGATATTAGAGTTGAAGCTACATAGATATGGTCTTTAATTTCAGTTGGAAAATGGAGTTTGTGTTTTGTGATCCTTGTTGTTTTCGGAGTATGTTAAGTTTAGATGTGGTGTATTGCTTAAATGCGTGGAAATGGCGCTGTTGGTGAGTTAGGAATTGCAATCATAGTAGGTGTAGTGAGGTTTTCGGTTAGTAGGACTGTTATGTTGAGATCTTCGTTGATATCTAAATCCACTCTTATCACAGGAGATGTTGAAAGACTCAATTGTACTAACCTAAGAATCAATGATGGCAATGGTTCTAGAAAGTGAGGTTCTTTCTAAATCGTATTGATGGTATGAGGTTGCCAAGTTAGGAATCGCAACCATATTAGGTGTGGTGAGGTTATTGGTTATAGTAGGACTGTTATGTTGAGAACTTCTTTGATGTTTTATTTCTACCTAAATCCGCTCTTATTATAGAGGAGATGTGGTAGAAAAACTCAATTGTACAAACCTAAGAATCAATGATGGTAATGGTTCTAGAAAGTGAGATTATTTTTAGATTGTACCAATGGCATGAGGTTGTGTAGTGGTGAAATTTGGATGGATGGGAATGGATAATTGAGTATATTGATTGTTTGTTGATGAGGATTTTGAATGGTGTGGGGTTGCAGTAACAGTTTTTATTTATATAGAAGGGAATGGATATGATGTTTGGAAATTCTAGACTTCTCTTGGGATATTGTGATTGTGCTAAAGGGTCTAACTAATTCCGATATTTATGTATCGAACAGCGTTTCCATGCTTACTTTATGGAGGACATTGATTCATGGCTTATCATACTTTCAGGTTATCTTTTTTTTTCTTTATCTTGGCTATTTCGTACACCTTGAAACTTTTCATTTTACTGTTTAAACTTTGTGAAACGAAAGTATATCACTTTTATATCTGCAATACTATTAACTATGCAAATGTTGGAGCACCTCAATGTATTATTGTGGTTTATGTTTATACGTGGAGAGAAGTCATAAGAGAGAAGGAAGTTTTGTGTTGTGTCGTTTTGGCTTTAATGTTCAGTGCCAACAGGAAGTTCCTTGAAAATAAGTGTGGCCATTTGGTGTGATTTTAGTTGGCTAACTTTGGTCCTATGAGTCCAATGGGGAATTTCTGAACTTCCCGCTTTGTATGGCCCCACAACTCTTCTATCTCTTGTTTAGCTACCTAAAATTTAGCCAAATATATTAAATCCCCTCTCCCTACTTCCAAGTTCCAACCCTCACAAAAGGAGAGGAACATGAGTGGAAATAATAGTCTTTACTAGTTATTGAAGAAAAGCTTATGTTCCTCTGTCCAGCAACTGAGACTTGGTCATGGCATTCATGTTTGTTCGGCTCCACTACTAATTCATTAACTGTTAACAGATTGGTTAGCTATTATCGCGTGTTTAACAGCCATACTAGGGCTCATGAAGAGTTCAGAGCACCACAGACAGTGGATGTGGTATGCATTCTTTGGTGGGATAATTCTTGCTGTCTTCTGGCTCTATTACATGCTTAGGTAAGCAACATCATGTCAGCTTCTTGCCTTCTTTATTCAATAGTACATGACTTTCACGGTCTCCAATGGACTACTTTGATCGCTAATATTTTGAATTATGTATAAATGGAAATTATAGAAATATATAATTCGAAACTGCACATTGAGAGTTTGAGAATGAATATATCAAGATCCCACATGACTATGTTAATTTCTAACTTTGATCTCCATAGTCAAGCTGTTGCCATTATTAATATGGGACAAAGGGACTAAAAGCTATGTATGTATTGTGAGGAGTCACGACTGTCTTTTGTGGCAAAACATTCTAATCAAGTAGTACTGTGGATCATTTTCTTCTCATTGTTTGTTTTACATATTGTAGATTGCCAAGGTTTCGGTGGGATGTCATTTGGCTTCCGTTTGGTCCTCTAAGGTACGTACTTGGAGTGGATGGCACTTTATTACCCTAGATTTCTCATTAATGACTGGCATTTGCTAATTGGTGTTGCAATTCTTGCCCTAGCAGTGCCACTGGAATATGCCTTTATGTGGATCATCTACTTCACGAATCTTCAGAAGAAGTTCGAAAGCTTAGAAGTTACATGTATGCCTTCAAGACGATCTAAGTTCCGTCCTAAAGTAACTTTGCAGTTTTGCACCCATTCTTCCGAATTTTGTGGGGTCATTTTGCCTTTCATGGACCCTGGATGGGTGTGTCTATGTCTTCTCATTGAAGAATCCAAGGGTAGGACCCACGTGCATGTAGCTTTGACCGTTGTTATCTTGCACCATTTGTGTGGAAGTTTGTTCGTTTAATTCGCTTCGAGTAAAAGATGTAGGAAACGGGTCAAAGAGTAACAAGCTGAATTTTTTGCTGCCAGCTTCCCCTCTCGTGTAGTCATTGTTACCTACACCACTGTGTCATTACTAGAGTAGTATTGTAAGTTCGTAACATCATTTTGCTATCATTATCTACTTGTCTCTATTTATCATAATTAAATCAAGTATTTGTTTGTTTAATCTTTCTCCTTGATTACTCACTTCAAATCTTAAGATTACCTTTCATTAGAAGGCTTAATTAAATCTCATATAGCCAGCCTGCTTTATGCGTCGATGTTGTCTCCACTTCAACTTGAACTCAACTCTCAAGGCAAAAACAAGACCGTGCCGAACTTAGCAAACTAAGCTCTATTGTGAGCAACTTCAATTTTTTTTACTAGTTTCTACTTTTATGTAAATTTATTGCTTAAGCTAGACCGATTTGCAAAGATATTCTATTTGGGAGATGCTAAGAGGCCCAAGACAGAATATTTTGATTCCGCATACTCCCTCCCTTTCTAAGTCAAGCTTTTCCGATTTTGGCATTAGTTCATAACACTACAATAAAAAAAACTTAAATTTAAGATCTTGTTAAATTCGTCTCAATGTGTAGTTTTAGAATATCAACTTTCTATACTTTTATTAGTACACAGTTATAAATATTAACAATCAAAGATGTGTCATGAGGCAATGTAAAACACCAAAGAAAAGCTAGGATGGAATGTGAAGAATTCCCGTTCCGTGAAAAGAATAATGGGTTTTTCTACATAGTACACTTTTGTTTTTGCGAAATTCTATGTTGTACCCGACGTTTTTGAAATTTCCACGTTGTACCCCTAAGATTTCTTAACGTTACACAAAATACCCTTATACACGATATCAAACAGTAGATTTTGGGGTTTTTTTTTTCTTGTGGGTAAAGAGTAGGATTTTTTAGCGCTTGTTAGTTTGAGCGAGGTTAGACTAAGTGAGGTTTGGAGTAGGATTTTCTACTTAGGTAAGGGTATTTTTGTGTGACGTTTATGTGAAAGTTTAGGGGTACAATGTGGAGAGTTCAAAAGAATTTACATGAAAAAAAACCCAAGAATAATTTTCCTACAAACCTACGATAATAACTGTGTAATGATTGTATGGCAATGGAAAAATAGAGAAGATCCAAGTTTTTTTTATACCATCGCCCATCGATATAAAAAAGAAAAGGATAACTAACCTAACAACTTCACAATTATTGCTTTTTTCTTGAGGTGATAATAAACCTACTATCCTTTGTACTCACATATTACTAAGTACTAATACCATTAAGGCTTCTTTTTTTAAGTGAAAAGATATTCTAGAATTATTCAGGATATGATATACCAAAGATAAAAAAGACGATAATGAGGTAAAAGAAAAACAAATTATGAGCCAGCTAAACTATTATGCATAGAACGCCACACAGTAGCACTGTATGTCTGCGTCAGTATCATGCTTAAAACCATGGCGCACCATCCTGATGATGCGGCAGATCAACTTCACTTGAGGAGAAGAACCAAATTCATGAGCAAAATTGTAAGTCGATACACGTTTTAAGTTTGAAAGATAGGTAACAAAACATAATAAAAAATCCACTAATGTTCAGAACAATCTCAAAAAGTAACAAGGTCAAACTATCTAGTTTTTGCTTAATCTTCATCTTCAATGACCTTGGTACCAAGACCCTTCAAACCCTCTGCAGGAATCTCAGCAACAGTCACCAGGGAGTAGAGCTCCTCCTTGGCATCCTCATCGTCATTTCTCTTACGTGCAATGCGGACACGAATCCTCCTAGGAACACTCCTGATACCTCTGCTCCAGATTTGCTTGTTAAGCTTGACGTCTACTCTCACGTCCTTGGTTCCCATTGCCTTCTCAGCAAATTCTCTGATTTGCTTAATGGCTTTTGGTGCCTTCTTCTTAAAGGTGCTGCCATTCAAAGTTAATGCGATGAATTCAGTTCTACATCAACAAGTTTCCTCACATATTTCAAAATTATGAGCAAATACGAGTTCTTTTGACAGTGCTTATGGCATAGCAAATAAAGTTGGTCCCAGTGATTTACAAGGAATCTGGAGTGAGCTAAAACACCACCAACCATGATCACTTCACATTGCCAGATATCAGAAAAGAACTCAAATATTCAAAGCACTAATCATTCATTCACACTTAATGCGTCAATCGAAGACGACACTTATTGGACCATGATCCTGCTTCCCTAAAAATTCATGTTTCTAGTCAGTTGATTAGCCTACTCGGACTACTACTATATCATCAAACAATCCCAAATTTACAACATATAGGATGAAACAGAATCTAAATGTAAGCTAAACTCACAGATTTTCAGCACATGCGAAGTTTATTGACAAAATATCCAGTGTTTATACAACTTAAGAATGAAAGTGCTGCAACTCATACATCCACATTCCTTTTTCCTGTTAAAATTATCTTGGGCAGTGCTTGATGGTCAAAATAATTTTTATTTGCATATGATTTCCATATTATTCATTACTAAAATCAGACCAAACCTTCATAAGGTCACAAATCTACAATTAGAGGATTGAGAGCAACAATCACATAATCAAACAACATTATTAGATGCACACTACAATCCACAAAAAACAATATCTGCAAAATTAGTTCTTGACTTATACAACCAGCAGATTCATCAGACAAAATCCAATAAATCAACAAGCAACAACAAGAAAACATAATTAAAAACAAAATAACAAAGATTGAATAAACATGAAATAGCCCACATAATTTGAGCTCCACAAAAACAATTTCCAAATACAAAATCAACATTTCCACAACCTAAACCACTAAATTACTTTTATCACTTCATAAAAAACCCTAATCAGATCAAAACCGAACCCTAATTTTTTAAAAAAACAACATACATTGAAACTTGAATACACCTTCAAAATCACTTGAATAAACATGGAATAACCCACATAATTTAAGCTCAACACAAACAATTTCCAGATACAAAATCAACATTTCCACAACCTAAAACCCTAAATTACTAGGATCAAATCATAAAAAAAACCCTATTCAGATCAAAAGCAAACCCTAATTCAAGAGAGAGAGAAAAAAGTACCATCCATGAAGACGTTTGTGAAGATTGATGGTGTATTCACGGGTGACAACTTCTTCCTTTCTACCCTTAGTTTGCTCCACCATTTTTGCTCCTCTTTTTCTTCCCCGAAAAAACTTACCTTTCTGCATTCATCAAAAACAATTTCAGTCGTTAATTTAAAATTCGCCATTAAAATCATCAGCAAAAATAAAAGGGAAGATTTCAGAGAGAGAGAGAGAGAGAGAAGAGGAGAGAGAAAAAAAAAACCTTGGTAATGCGACGGCAAATGGAGATGAGCAGAGAGTGGGGAAGAAACAGGAAGGAGAGTTTTATGTGAGGAGGCGAGATATGAAAAACCCTAGTAATCCTCTTTTTATTTGGGTTTTGGGCTTTGTTTTCTGTGGCAGTGTAATTGAGGCCTCATGCTATCTGGGGTTTTTTTGGCATTTGGCCCGACTAGGTTTATCGAGTTTAGTAAAAAAAAACTTTCTAATCAATAAATTTGCGATAATCATTTTTTTATTTTTTGAGGGGAAAAGAGTGGAAAATATTATATTAAGGCTATATTCAGTTCACCTTATTTTTGCTTATTTCAGATCAGATCATATCAGATCAGATAAGATAAGATAAGTTCAGATCAGATCAGATAAGTTCAGGTTATGCTTATATTTAAAAACTTATTATTATTATTATCATCATGATTATTATGATTATTAGTATTACTAATGCTATTATTGTTATTGTAATAATTATTATTAGTGTTGTTATTATTATTATTATTATTTTTATTATTATTATTAATAATATTACTTTATACAATTACTATTACTATTAATATTACTATTTACTAGTACATTTGTTCAATAAGATTATTATTATTATTGTCGTTGTTGTACTTATTAATTATTAATATTGGTAATTATTATTAATGTCATTGATATTACTATTTGAAGCTATTTGTGTTCAAGAAGAAGAATGTTCTTTTGGCATTTGTAAGTGTTCTTTTGGCATTTGTAAGTGTTCTTTTTTATATTTATTCTAATTAATAATTTTGATATGTGATGTTGTACATGTAACGAACATGACAATAGTATATGATGTTTATTTTTTAAAATAATTTTGGTAGAATAATATAAATTATATATTACTAGTTTATATAAAACATGAGTAGCATGGGATAACCTAATGGTGTTGTCATCACGTTCAAAATTTTCCCTACAAAGGATTTCAACTTATCTTTAAAGACAAAGTTTATATAGAACAAGACAACGATATAAGAAGAATATTTAACAATTTTAATTTGTTCAAGATCATATGATTATATATATTTATAGGTTTATTTATAATAAAAAAGAACAATTTATTGACATAACAAAATCCAAACCTGTCATCAATATAAAATAACATTTATCTTTTATTTTTAAAATGTGTTCTTTAAATAGATCTTATATGCTCTTTCAGTATATGTTCTTTTTTTAATATCATTAAATGTTCTTTTCATTACTACCTAAATTATTACTATTAACGGACCTTGAACATGAGTGTTCTTTTATTTTTAATTTTTTTGGGCCTCTTTCGGGAATCCCGTGGTAAGATGAATTTTCTCTGGACTGCCTTCGCACAGGGTCACTCACCTAAAGACCCAACAAGCCCCAACCCCACCCACAACAATATTGAAATATATGCTTCCACCAAGATTTGAACCTTGGTCTCCCATGTGGGAGGTAAGAAGTCATACCTTTGGACCCAAGAGTCCTTAGTCTTTTATTTTTAATTGTATGTTCATATACTAATGTGCTCTTTTTCAAAAAAAAAAAAAAAACTAATTATGCTATAATAATAATAATAATTATTATTATAATTATTATTATTATTTTTATGTTATTGTTATTATTATTATTATTATTATTATTATTATTATTATTATTATTATTATTATTATTATTATTATTATATTATTTATATTATTATTATTATAAAATTATTATTATTATAAAATTATTATTATTATTATTATTATTATTATTATTATATTATTATTATTATTATTATTATTATTATTATTATTATTATTATTATTGAAAGTTGTGCATAGTAATAAAACGATAGTAATAGTAATACTAGTAATGAAATACAAAGTAATAATAATATTAGTAATAATATGTTTTTCAAAAGATAAGTTCAGATCAGATCAGATAAGTTTAGATCAAATCAGATCAGATCAGATCAGAAAAAATAAGTTCAGATCAGAAAATTTCAGGTGAACTAAACATAGCCTAAGTCGAGCTCCGCCAAAGTAGTAATGCTTTGGGGGAAATTGTTTAACCATACAATTTCATCACCACTATTGAACTCCCAATGAGCTAACAGGCGGGCAACTACATTACCCGCTCGTTTAACATGAGAAAATAGAGAAAGAAGCCAACAAGGAAGCAAGCCTAACAATATCAAAATAGATTGAAACAAGGGAGCAGCACCCCTTCTTTCACTCTTCACTGCCTGAACCACTTCAAGAGCATCCCCTTCCAACAAAACTACATTATACCCCAGCCTACCAGCCAGGGGCGTTCATAAATATCCGATCCGGGGCGATCTGATCCGTGATCGGTCGATCCAATCCGATTTTTCGGATATCCGATCCGCTTTTTTAGTTTTCGGATATTTCGGATCGGCTACGGATCAGATTTTTTTATTTTCGGATTTCCGAAACATGGAAATTTTTCGGTTTTTTCGGATATCCGATCCGAAATATCCGTTTTCAATGACGGATATCCGAAATATCCGATGATCCGATCCAAAACATATTTTATGAACTTTCCTTTGAAAATTTCAATTTTTTAGTTTTCGGATATCCGATGATCCGATCCGAAAATTTTCGGATCGGATTTTCCCCGATCCAAAATTTCGGATCGGGTCGGATCGGATATCCGAAATGAACACCCCTACTACCAGCCACTTCAAGAGCATACCGCGCCGCTACAGCCTCCGCTACGCCTGCAGACCACCTGGCAGCAACTTTCCTCACACCAAGAGCAATAATCTTACCATTGCAGTCCCTACAAACCACCCCCCAAACCAACTTCCCCCCCAACTAATATGTGCATCAAAATTAACTTTTATCCAACCAGCCAAAGGGGGATTCCAACTTACAGACGAGGAGACTAAGGGGCCAGTAGGTGCATGCACCTTGCCCGCATATTCGCAATAGTCATGAACTAGCTTCACAAAGCTACCCGCAACCATCCTTGCATCCGAATGCTCTTGTTCAAACAGAAATTTATTCCGACAATGCCACGCCGTCCAAGCCAGAGTACATATGGTTCTTAACTCATCACGAGAAACTCTACCCCTTAGCCACTCCAATCTGTCGGCAAATGAAGTAGAGGGAGCATCCGCCAGCACCAACCCGAATTCACTCGAACTCCAAATTTGTTGCGCAAAGATACATTCGAATAACGAATGAATTATAGTCTCGCTCTCACCCCCACATAATGTGCATCCGCTCGATTGGATAATATGGCGAGAGAAGAGGCGCTCACTGACAGCAAGGCTGTCCTTGCAGGCACACCACACAAAATGAGATAATTTTGGAGGCCCCTTCAATCTCCGCACCCCTTGCCACAACTCCGTTTCTCTAGCTCCAAACTGCAACGACCAAGTTCGAAGGTGTCCCAATCTGCCTAGCCAATAGCAGGACTTAACTGAGAAAAAACCATCACGCGCAGGCCACCAATAAAGCTCATCCATTGGCCAAAACCCGGAGAGAGGTATGCTAAGAATTTTCTCCCATTCTTCCTCAATAAACACTTGTTGCACCTTGTCAGTTTTCCACCCTCCTCTTTCGAAGTCTATTAACTCACAAACACGCAAATCCAACTCATTGTTGTCTTTGAACAGTGTTGGAACAAAGTATGAGCCGTCACCATCAATCTACGCCATGTCCCATACCCGGATATTCTCTCCATTTCCAATACACCACTTTAGGCCCTCAAGCAAGAGTGACTTTGAGCCCCAAATACTCCGCCAAGTGAAACTAGGATTATATCCGCGCAACGCCTCAAGGAAGCTCGAGTTTTTGTGATATCTTGCTCGAAACATGGTTGAGAGGATAGAAGATTCACCCTTGCATAGTCTCCATGCCTGCTTAGCTAAGAGTGCCATATTAAAACAATGTAAGTCCCTAAATCCCAAACCACCCAACGACTTAGGAAGACAAAGTGATGTCTAACTATGCCAATGGAGCTTCCATTCAGTACCCTGTGCACCCCACCAAAACCGAGCAAGAACGGAATGGAATTCATCAATAAGACCAGTTGGGAGGCAGAAAACACTCATCATATAAGTGGGAATGGCTTGTGCAACAGATTTTATCAAAATTTCCTTGCCAGCGCGAGATAATAGCTTCTCCCTCCATCCTTGAAGTTTCTTCCATATCCTCTCCTTAATGCAAGCGAAAGTGGCTTTTTTAGACCGGCCAATCACAGTTGGGAGTCCCAAATATCTCTCATGCTTATCCACCTCTTTCACCCCAAGTATTTGAATTATCTCATTGCGACGACTTCGATCCACACTCTTACTAAAAACAACTTCCGTTTTACTTAGATTCACTTTCTGACCAGATGCTCTCTCATATTTACTGATGATATAAGCCACCATAGAGCATTCTTGAACGGAAGCTTTTGAAAACAAGATGCTATCATTTGCAAAAAACAGGTGAGAGACCATCGGGGCACCTCTACATGTCTTCGCACCATGAATCTTATTCTCATTAATTGCTTTTGAGATAAAAGTAGAAAATGCGTCAGCACACAACAAGAATAAATAAAGGGAAATGGGGTCTCCATGACGAAGGCCCCGGGAAGGAGACAATGAGCCCTGTATGCCCCCATTGACCTTGAAAGTGAAAGAAACACTAGATACACATGCCAGTATCTTATCAATCCAATCAACACAAAAACCCATCTTCAGCATCACTCTCTCCAGAAAGCCCCACTTTACCCTGTCATATGCTTTACTCATATCCAATTTCAAAGCACAAATACCCTCATTATTAGAATTCTTTCCTTTCATAGCATGAAAAATCTCGAACGCAACCAACGCATCCTTAGTAATCAGGCGCTTAGGGACAAAGGCGCTTTGATTCGGATATATTATGGAAGGAAGGACCACCTTCAACTTGTTTGCAAGAGTCTTAGAAAGAATTTTGTAAAGCACATTGCAGAGACTAATTGGACGGAAGTCCATCATAGTTTTCGGAGCAGCACATTTGGGAATAAGAACAACACAGGTTTTATTTAGCACACTCAAATTCACCCTGCCCCGCCACCAATCTTGAATAAATTCAATCACATCCTCACCCAAAACATGCCAAAATTTTTGATAAAAGAGAGCATGAAGGCCATCAATACCTGGAGCTTTGTTTGGATGCATAGAGAACAAAGCCTCACAAACCTCCTCCCCTGTAGGACTCATGCACAGGCCCTCATTCATTTCCTGAGACACGACATGTGGTAACCCCGCAAGAGCATCATCAAAATTTTCGGGATGGACAAAAGCAAAAAGATCCGCAAAGTATTTCTCCGCAATTCGCCCAATATCCTCCCTGTCATCACGCCAAATCTCCTTATCATCAAACAAACCTTTGATACTATTTTTCCTCCTCCTTTGGCTAGCCTTATGATGGAAATAATGGTATTCTTGTCCCCATCACGCATCTCATTAGCCCTAGCTCTCGCATGCCAATGTGATTCTTCAAGTTGATGAATCTCATCCAACTCTATAGAGATTGCACTACACTGCGCCAGAGCCGCAGCATTCATCACACCATTCTGAATTTTGCTAAGCCTAGCCAGCGCCACTTTCTTGCGCTTCTTTAATTGCCCGAACGTGGCAATGGCCCACGTTGACAACTTCCCAAAACTCTATCAAGTCTGCTCCATATCCCCTCCCCAACGCTCTCCCTCCACTCCTCTTCCACCACTTTCATACACTCCTCCTTAGAAAGCCACAGGGCCTCAAATTTAAAGAGTTTATTGCCCCTTCTATACATGTCATTGATTACAGTCTTCAAGAGCAATGGTGTATGATCAGAACGATAACGAGGTAGATAAATAACTTCCCACGAGGGAAACAGGTTACACCACTTCTCATCCGTAATCATACGATCTAATCACTCCTGAACCAAAGTAGAAGGTGAATTGCCCCGTTGCCATGTGAAAAGGCAACCTTTGAACCCCAAATCCTTCACAACACAATCTCCATAGCCTCACGGAAAGCATCCATTATCCTCTCACTATGAGTCACCCCACCCACCTTCACCGAGTTACATACAATCTCATTAAAGTCCCCAAAATAAAGAAGGGGAGTCTCGCACTGTTGCTTCAGCTGACGAAGTAATTGCTAAGTCAAATGTTTGTTACCCAACTCGGGCCACCCATAGATGCCAATAGCATTCCACAACAGTAGCTTGTTATCATCAAGAACAATCCCATGGATATGATGAGTCGAACAAAAATTTATTTGAACATCCACATTGCGCCACCAAAGACCCATGCCTCCCGAATGACCAGAACTACTCAAGCAAAGCCCATCACTAAATCCACACCTATTCCTTATCTTCTCCAGAACCTTAACATCAATAATTGTCTCCATAAGAAAGACAATGTCAGGCAAATCACTCCAGCATATAGAATGGAGTGCATTAACTGTCCAAGGGTTGCCCAAACCCTGACAGTTCCAGCTTAAAATTTTCATTGCTCTTCGCGGAGTTGGTCAACACCAACCTCTGCTACTTGAATCATCTCATGATCCTGACACAACATATTTTTTTGCTTTTTGACAATACCTGTACTCACATCTCCTTCCTCCAAATTATAAACACCATTAGATTTTCTTTTACCCCCCACGTCCCCATCATCAGTAAAGTTATCATCCATCCCCACATCATCAAATTGAGCAGTGCAAATTTTAATCCCCCCATAGTGCAATTTAACTAGGGAACAACAGACAAATTTGACTTTTGTATCATACCTTTTTTCCGCAGCTTTTTGTGCCTCGTGGCTTGTGTAGAAGCCCCCACATGGAATGAAAGAGTCTCCTGGGTGCAACTATAAATGTCAACATTGGTCTCCACAATTGCATTAATGCCATTACCCTCCTGGTCAACCTGCCTCGAAACAGGATATGTCCCCACCAACACAACATTATCCTCTTCCTGACTTGCTTTCTGCGTACCATCATTAATATCTCCATCCAACACAGCCTAAGTATTACTCCTAATTGTCCTCACCAAACTCCCCTTCTCACCCCTCTCCTCCGTAACATACAACGCCCTCCTCCTTGCTGTGATAACCAGCACCTCCTCTTTGTCCCGTAGCCTGCCCTCGAGAAGGGAGGCTTTCAGCCATGTTCCCCACCCCAACTCCGCATCATCTTCATCATACCTCTCATCACAACAGTCTTTGTCTCCATGGCCCAACACACCACACCAAAAACAGAAGTTTGGCAACCGTTCATATCTATATTCAATCGAAGCCACACTTCCATCTTTACGTTTAATATGGTGCTTCCTCCGTAAGGGTTTATAAACGTTTAGCAGAACATTCACCCTACAAAATCATTCTAACCCAAAATCATCCAAATCCACATCCATTACATCACCCAGCGAGGAAGCAATCGTAGACACCTCCGCTTTAGATCTACAATTAAAGGGTAAATTGTAGAGCCGGACCGAGAAAGGGGATGTCTCAATCGCCACTTCAGATGGCTGCGCATCTCCCTGAATCTCCTCCAATAATAATAGTTTTTGATCAAAGCTCCATGGTTTCCCCGCAAGGATTTTTTCTTTGTCTTTCCAATGGAAACATTGAAAAACAAAGAGATTTGCACCAATCGATCGAATTATCATGCTTCGATTTAGAGCCCATACATGAGTCATAGTCCTCCTAAGAGCGTCTAAGTTCACCGGTCTTTCCGATACAATCTTTCCCACAAGCATAAGGGAGGTTTTTGCATCAGATTTCACGCCCTCATCACTGCCTATGTCAATAATCTCATTCTCATCCTCTTCAATATTCAGTTTAGAGTATTTTTCAACAAGGTCGTCCTCCATCTTTTCCGATTACTTGATCGTCGAGACGGTGACAAACGGCCAGACGCACTGGGGGGGAAACCCTATCTCGAGAGAGAATGGGACTTTTTGGTTTGGTCTCCTAAATTCCATAAATTTGCGATAATCTTACAATGAATAAATACCTTTTTTAACCATTTACTTTTTTGCATACTCCAACATGTTTCTTTGAACATTAATATTTTCAACTACATTTAAGTGTAAGTTATATTTGGAATCTACGCATTGAGATGAATCTAACACGATCCCACTTGATTATATTTTTTTGCCTTACATGATGGTGAAAGAATATAGTCAAAGTTGGTTGATGAGTAGTTGTCAAAAGTGAAATGGTGCAACTAAAAAATACGGAGAAAGTATTAGGTAATTGTTTATTTCCATCAAAAGATACTTGTTTATGGGTGTTTTCTAATGTTGCCCGTATTTTTTCTTATTTACCCCCTACTTAAATCCTCCTAGCGTCTTCCTCACTTAACCCCCCTCTCTCTCCTCATCTTGTCTCTCCAACCCCCATGCCGCCACCACCACCTTCAACTACATAGGTGCAGACGCAACTACCACACCAGTTCCTCTCCATGGAAGCATCACGAGGAGAATGACGCCAAGGAAGAAGGTGAAGTGCCCCACCGGATCTCCACTGGAGTCAAACACTCAAGTTAATTTGAATTTTTTTTCCGACCAAAATGGTGGTTTCTTCATGGAATCGTTTTTTTTCGTTGATTCTATGGCGGAACCGTCTAGTGGAATCGAAAATTTCAGGCAATTCCATGAAATTTTTTATATCAAGCGATTTGCCTCCCATATTTACTAAACACAGCTCGTATTTATAATGTATTATTTTTATTCATTTTCTCTCCTTCACTTTTCTTCCTTTTTTGTAACCTACCATAACCACCACTCGCACCACTCTACCGCCATTGCCACCGCCACCGCCACCGCCACAACGGCGAAGCACAATACGACCTCGAGCTTTGTAATGAAGTAGTTGATGAGATAGGAGAAATCGGAGATGGAAGAAAGTGAGATTGGAGAATCCGTCACTATTGTGGATCTGGAGATTCCTTCCTCATCCCAAAAGATGCTGGTAATTTTAGTGAAGTAAGTTACGATTCATGGTTGGAGTACCCGAAGCATTTGACAACGATGGCGACACCGGTGCCGGAGAACATGCTAATTGGAAGCGAAAACTTCGAAGATGGATAATGTTTTATCGAGCTCTCAAATTGCTAAGACACAGATTTTTGAACGAAGAGTCAGAATCTTGACGAAGAGCAGACTTAAAATTATGTGCTTTTTCTCACTCTACGCAAACAATTACCTCTTCTTCTCTTAATATATGAAGAAATCGATCTATTTTTCGGTGATAAATAACTGTAAACAAGAATAAATTCAAACAAAATTAGTCAGTTTTAACAACAATTTGAAGCAATCAGCCTCGTGCACCTTCTTATCCTCCCATCTCTTCTTCTCCTTCCTCATGCGCTCCTCCTTCCTCTTCAGTCAACTTTTTCTTCTAAAAAATTATTTGCATTGTTCAAATGGAACCGAACCATTTTTTCGGTTCCACCATGATGAAATTGAAGCATTTTTCCGTTTCCGCCATGGTAGAACCAAAAAAATGGTTCGATATGGTGGAACCATCTGTTTTTTCAGTTCCACCATGGTCGAAACGAAAGAATGGTTCGGTTCCACCAAAATGGGTTTGTTCCATTATATATTTGTAAGATAAAATTAATTAAAAAATACATAATACTTATAAAAATATGGTCAGTAAATAGCAGGACACAAAGAATTATCCATGGCCATATACACACCTAGGTATTTTGCCAGTTTTTTCTATTCCTGGGTGGAGCAACCAAAATTTTCGAATGGTTCCTCCCCTGAAAAATGCAAAAAAAAATCCGGACGGTACCATGACCATGTGGAAGGGGAAAAATGTGAATCGTTCGGTAATTGTGGCAGCGTTGACGACATGATCGGCCATGGGCATTGACACCGATTGTGGCGGTGGCGTTGGTGGTGGTTGTTCCTGAGAAGTGGTGGTTGGGTTCCAGTGCCATTTGATCGAGGTTGATAACTTTTATTTCTAGGTTGTTCTAAGTCATTTGATCGACGCCCATATTTAATCGAGGTTGATTACTTTTATTTCTAGGTTGATCTAGCTTCATTGATCAACGCCCATATATTATTCAACCATTATCTCTGAATTTTTTCCCTAGATAATGTCAAAGGGAGTATTAATTCCTCCTATGCGCCAAACTTCAAATTAATTCTGTGGATACCATCAACGTAGGACAGCATGCGAGAAAAGTTTTTTTTTTATTTCGGCAAAGAAAACCGCTACCTAGAGTAGTGGCTAACATTAAGTTAAGCCGCTACTCAAGGAAAACCGCTACTTGGTGTAGCGGTTCATTGCATAACATAAGCAACGCAATAGAAACAAAGAAAGTGGACGTGCGCGAGACGCACAGAGCCTGCGTGGCCCCACTTTCTTTGTTTCTCTTTTGTTACTTATGTTATGTAATGAAGCGTTCCTTATAACTTGTCTTAGGGATATAATATAACCGCTGGTCAACTTCGGTGAAACATTATTGGTATTAATCGCTACTTGGACTAGCGGTTTTATTAAAAAATCAAAATTCTGGCGTGCTGTGTCTTACGTGGACGGTATGGAGGGAATACATTCTAACTTTGGCGCATAGATGGAATTAAAACTCCCTTTAACATTATTCAGGGAAAAAATTCCATTATCTCTAGGTCCTTTTCCCCAACCTATGTTTTTTTTTTTAAATTAGTGGTTATATACTCATAAACTTTTATACTCATATATCATCTTGTTGATTTTTTTTTTTTAAAAAAAAGGGTCAATTAACGTGCAAATTTCCATTTGGTGCTTTATATTATTAAATACAAGAAGCTTAATGAAGTTTCAAAAATACCAAATCCCACTTTGTCCAAACCCTAATCCGTGGTCGTTCCTCTTTCTTAGTGTTGGTGGTTGCAAAGGTGGTGGTGGTGGTGCTGCTGCAGACCTGCAGTGGTTGTCCATTTTGTGGGGTGGTAGTTTAAAGTGTGAGAACGTGTTTTGTGGAAAGTGAAAGAGTAAAGAGGTGAAAGGGGTAAATTGAGAATTGCAAGACAAAAATACGGGTGGTTTTAGTAAAAATCGAGCGAAAATAACGTCGCACTTTTTCCACTATATAGGTCCTTTCTCACAACCTATAATATATGCTTTTATTGGCAACCTAGAAATTTGAATGATGTTTATGAGAGTATTTAATAAAAAAATAAGGTTTATATTAAAAACACATCTAGAACAGTGCTCTATAACCAGGGATGGCAGTGAGTATAGGACCCGACCCAATTTTGCTGGTCTATGTTTACTTTTTTTGAACCCAATGAGTGTGGGTCGAATTTGGGCATAACAAATCATTGGTCGAGTCTCGGTCCGGGTCCAATGATCTGAGACCCAGATTCACTAATAATTTTTAGATAAAATAAATAATTACACTTTTATGTTTAAACCAAAATTTTAAAACATTTTAATCAAAAGGGGTGTGTAAAAATATCAGTTCAAGTCGATCCGATATGTGACCCGGTCAATCCAATAGGATAGACCAGATATCTGTTCCAGTTTTTTGGTGTTCGGGTATTGGGATCAAATGCTCGAAAAATTCGGATGGGGATGTTCTATCTTCAAATTTCCAGTTCCATGATCGGACATCCGAAAATATATGGTGACCCGATCCGAAACCTACTTTTGGAACTTTTCTTAAAAATCAATTTTTTAGTATCAGATCACCGATTGTTCCGATCCGCTTTTTTTTAGGCAGGATTCGAATTACATTTTCTTCGATTGAAATTTCAAATCAGATTTTCTAAATCAACACATAACTACGTATTGTAGTATCAATCTAATCTCATTTCATATATCAAACCCCATAAATCAACCTTTGCCCCCGACCCCCAAATTTAGGGGTGTTCATAAATACTTGATGAGTGATATTTATATCACTCAAATACCTTATTTTCCTCATGTTTAGAATCATTTTTCCTCTTTATTTATCACTTTCTAGCTTATTTTGCTTAATTTAGAGTAATTGAGTTATTTGTAACTTATTTGTGAATATTAGTTATTTTGGCTATTTATATATGGTTTGGTAATGCTTATTTGTGTTTGATGTTGTAGGATCAACCTTAGAGGTCTCCATACCACACATCAAGCATAGAGTGGAGCAATTTTGTCGAAATAAGAGCTTTTGGAAGGATTTGTGCATAAGGTTCATATTCAAACGGTCATAACTTTCAGCATACAAAATATTTTTCAGTTATTCAAGTTGAAAATGAAATTTTGGCTCGATATCTTTCCAACGAGTGGTCACAAGCCCAATTCTGATGAAAAATGAAAGTGATATGGCTATTTGAAGTCAGGCGCGTCTGCCAGAACGGCGCGCCCGCTCCGTATTGTCCGGTGCGCCCGCGCCGGAGGCCCATAAACCCTCTGCCTGTATGGAGAGCCCACTCCAAACTATATGGAGCGCCCGCGCCACTTGACTGGTGCGGAAATCTCTGTTTTTCGACTCATTTAATGATGTAATGTTTAAATCATTTAAAAGGACGGATCCCTAACTTTTGAAAAGGGGAGAGGAGGGCTAGCCTCCATAAGCTTAGTTAGAGGTTTTAGTTAGGGTTTTTAGAGAGAGAAACTCTCATCTTCTAGAGAGAGAAGTGAGAGAAACTTGTTGAAAGCTTGGATTTTGAAGAATCTAAGAAGGAAACTTGAAGATTTGGAGACTCCTTGCAACTTTAATGAGAATTTCTTACTCTCTCTCATGTTTTGTTGCTTTATCTACTTATTTTCATGTCATTTTCACTCTATTTACTTATTCATCCTAGATTAGTGTTTGATTTCATATCTTTAGTTTGTTATTTATTTCATTTAATAATTTATTATGATTTGTGAGTATTTATTTTGCTTGGTGGGATGAAGCCATTAATGATATCATGAGCCTTTGGGTCATATTTGGGGTCATTTTGGAAAATGAAATCAAATGAGCAATAGGAGTTTTATTGTTGGTTTTTGTGATTGGCCTCCATGGAAACTTAATTATTAGTCACTTCAATGAAGGATTAAAAGATGAAATTGAAGAGTTGACTCCCTATTTTTTCACTTAACTAAACTTGCATGAAAATAGGGGTTTTAGTTAAGGGATATATTTAGTCATCTTGTTATTCATGTTCTTGAGTTGGGGGTTTGTTGCATGAAAATAGGACATAATCTCCAATTTGAGTAACCCTCTTTAGCTGGAAAGAGTAATTAGGGATTTGTTAGATGATCCCTTTGATTCTTTCTCTTTAGACTACCCCCTTATTTGCCTAATTGTTTTAATGATTGAAATATTTGGTGAATTCCCCTACCCTAGTTCCATTTATTTAATAGTTTTTAGTTGATAATTGACAAATCTCTTAACTATATAGCTTAGCCTAGCTTATTATAATTAACATTTTCGATGATTACCCTTAGTCGTCCTTGTGGAAGAATGACCTTTGCTTGCCATTATACTTAGGTTAGTGGTTAGTTAGCTAGTTTAATTTAGGGATTTTATCCAACGACCAAAATCTCTATTATCAAAATGGTGCCGTTGCCGGGGACTTCGGCTAACATTGATTTGTGTTGATTAGATGAGTCTAGGCCATTTGTGAATATTTCTCTTTACGTTGATTCATTTGATTTTCTTTTATTTTCCTTTTAAAAAAAATAAAAAATGGCAATCTTCTCCCTTCCCCAATTTGAACATGAGGTATTTTGGAGATATTATTGGAGACTTGGAGATTCTCTTGGTTGTGACCATAGCTTTGAAAAATGGGAAATTTGTGATGTGATGTTTGAGGGTCTAAATGAAGAAACTAGAAGGGTCGTAGAGTTTATGTCTAATGGTCATTTACATGCTCAATCTTTGGATGAGGCTTGGAGTCTATTTGAGTGGTTGGCTAGATATACATATGAATGGGAAATGTCAATACATATTAATCAAAATCTTGGAAATTTCTCTAGTTATGAACCCGAGACTTATATTCCTCCCCCATCTTGCGCTCATTTGATTGATGCATATTCTCATGTTAATGATGTTCATGCATCTCATGAATTGTCTTCAAACCCTTGCATGAATTCCTATGATGAATCTTAGCTCCCGATGATGATGAATCTCATATGCTTGATTGTGAACCCATTCCCCAATTTGATTCTCAAATTGTTTCCCTACCTATTGATGATCCCCTTTTGCAATTAGAAATTGATTTGAAATTGCTTAAGGAAAAATGGGGTTGCAATGATGATATCCTTAAGTTTAATTGTGTTGATTCAATGCATGTTGAAAACGAAAATCAATTGGGAAAGAGTAGCATAGAGCTTGAGGATGATTTTGAAGTTTTGATGAATAATGGGCATGTTCTTGAAGAGAACTCATCGATGGAAGAAGTCTCCCCTCTTAAGTCTTGTGATGTGAGTGAAGTGGTTAGTGAAAAGCCTTGTTTCTATCCCTTCCTCTCATATTCCATTTGCAAGAAGGATTGACCTTATTCCCTCCACTCCCATCTTATATCCATTCTCACTTCTCAAATCTCCTCCATTAGATGAGCCTTCTTCCTCATTTTATCCTCAAGTGCCTCATTTGATAAATTTTGAGGAAAAGATTGAGATTGCTAAGCAAAAAGAGTTTGTCGAGGAGAGTTTGCCGTTTTTTCCTTCGTTTTTATATTCTTTTGATTCTTCTTCTTCCTACTTTCTTGATTTTCCTTTTGTTCCTTCTTTTAGGCACCCCCCTCCTCGATTTTTGCATAGAATTGCACCATACCTTGTGCATGTTCACTTTCTACTTGTTGCATATGGTATCTTCTTTGAAATGTGTGCGAATGCATTTGATAAACTCTTGTGATCTTTGTCGGGATATTTACTAGAAAGGTCATGCTTAGGACCTTAAATAAGTCTTTCTCGGGAAGTAACCTGTGATTTATTGCTTTCATTTTTCTTTCTTTTTATTTACTTAATCTTCTTTTCTTTCCTTGATTTATTTAGGTACATAATTGGAATAACACTCATTTTCAATAGCACGTGGAAAGCAAATCATGGTGTTGAAAAGTTGATTATAAGTGGAGAAATTGGGTCATTTGCGGGTATTATACTCACCTACTATCCGGTAGCTTCCTTCCTTTTATATTTTCCCAATGCTTTATGATTTGTGGAGCATATGCTTGTTGGTTTGGATGTTTGTTCCCTCCCTTTGATCGTCTTGTTCAAGCATTGAGAACAATGCTTTATTCTAGCTTGGGGGAGTAGCTAGTCGCTAGCTTGGGAGAGGTGCATATATACTTTATTTCTTCACTTTTCGCTTTAAAAAGAAATTAAAATCCAAAATATTTTCCTTTAATTTCTTTTCTTTTTCATAAAAAATGCAAAAATGAAAAAAAAAAAAAAACAAATGAAAAAGATATTTGGCAAAATCCAAACAAAAAAAATTGAGGAAGAAATAAAAGTACAAAGCATTTCATGCCCTAGAAAGATGCTAGTTGATGATATATGTGGATTCCTTACTTTGATTTTGAGTACATGTTTAGAGGCTCCTTTTGGAAGAGTGTGAGCTTGGGTTGTGATGTTTTAGGAGGTGCTTAATCTTGATTGCATTAGAGTCTACCAAAATAAAACTAATGAATGCTCAATTGGATGTCTAGTCTTGAATCTTGACTATGTTGCTCATGCTTGGATAATTTTAGCTTCAAATTTACGATCCCTTGTGTCCTTAGATATGCTCATCATGTCCCCAAACAAAACTCTACAAGAAACTTAGGCTTTATTTTTCTTTATGTGTAACAAGTGGCACAAAAGCCACAAGTGCTCGTAATCTTCTAGTACTTTTGTGTAATGAAGTCCCATAATAAGAAAAAAAAAAGCCAAAAACAGTAAAAAAAAGGCGTGAAAAATGAAAAAAAAATGTGAAAAAAATGAAAAGCAAAAAGAATAGAAGAATTTCAATAAAAGAGGTCAATTTGTGGATGTCTCCCACACTTAGTTTTATTTTCTTAAGTTTTGAGTACAGTGGAGTCTAAGGCCTATTTGAGTGTCTAGGGATGGTGGAGTAGTGGTTTAAGCTTCTATAACACTTGAAGAGCCATAAGTTTTTTGGATAGCTAGGTGTTCTCTAATGAGCGAGTAAAAAGTCTAATTAGGTGTCCTATTGCAATATTGATTAGTTTCTTTCTCTACCCATAACCTATGAATACACTTCGAAATTAGTTGTCTTGAAAGTTGCTCTCTATCCTTGCTTGTGAACCATTTCATTGATAGTTGACTTGAGCATAAATCTTGAGTTTGTTGAATAAATGGTTGATGAAAATATAAGAGTTGTGGGTTTAAGCTCTTGGGAAACCATCGCGAGATCTCACTCGCCCTCTAAAGCGATTTAAGGGTTTAAAGAGCTTGTTGCATACGCTAAATGCAACCGTGATTCCTACGAAAGTGAGTTAGATTTCTTGCTTTATTAGTTTAGCTTTTAATAAATCTTTTTGCTCAAATCGTCTATCTTATTTCCCTTTGTGTCCAATTGTTTTGCTCGAGGACGAGCAAAGGTTAAGCTTGGGGGATTTTGATGAGTGATATTTATATCACTCAAATACCTTATTGTCCTCATGTTTAGAGTCATTTTTCCTCTTTATTTATCACTTTCTAGCTTATTTTGCTTAATTTAGAGTAATTGAGTTATTTGTAACTTATTTGTGAATATTAGTTATTTTGGCTATTTATATATGGTGTGGTAATGCTTATTTGTGTTTGATGTTGTAGGATCAACCTTAGAGGTCTCCACACCACACATCAAGCATAGAGTGGAGCAATTTTTACCGAAATAAGAGCTTTTGGAAGGATTTGTGCATAAGGTTCATATTCAAACGGTCAAAACTTTCATCACACAAAATATTTTTCCGTGATTCAAGTAGAAGATGAAAGTTTGGCTCGATATCTTTCCAACGAGTGGTCACAAGCCCAATTCCGATGAAAAATGAAAGAGATATGACTATTTGAAGTCAGGCGCGTCTGCCAAAACGGCGCGCCCGCTCCGTATTGTCTGGTGCGCCAGCGCTAGAGGCCCAGAAACCTTCTACCTGCGTGAAATTGTATGGAGAGCCCGCTCCAAACTATATGGAGCGGCCGCACCACTTGACCTGTGCGGAAATCTCTGTTTTTCGATCCGTTTAATGATGTAATGTTTAAATCTTTTAAAAGGACGGATCCCTAACTTTTGAAAGGGGGAGAGGAGGGCTAGCCTCCATAAGCTTAGTTAGAGGTTTTAGTTAGGGTTTTTAGAGAGAGAAACTCTCATCATCTAGAGAGAGAAGTGAGAGAAACTTGTTGAAAGCTTGGATTTTGAAGAATATAAGAAGGAAATTGAAGATTTGGAGACTCCTTGCAACTTCAATGAGAATTTCTTACTCTCTCTCATGTTTTGTTGCTTTATCTACTTATTTTCATGTCATTTTCACTCTATTTACTTATTCATCCTAGATTAGTGTTTGATTTCATATCTTTAGTTTGTTCTTTATTTTATTTAATAATTCATTATGATTTGTGAGTAGTTATTTTGCTTGGGTTGGATGAAGCCATTAATGATATCATGAGCCTTTGGGTCATATTTGGGGTCATTTTGGAAAATGAAATCAAATGAGCAATAGGGGTTTTATTGTTGGTTTTTGTGATTGGCCTCCATGGAAACTTAATTATTAGTCACTTCAATGAAGGATTAAAAGATGAAATTAAAGAGTTGACTCCCTATTTCTTCACTTAACTAAACTTGCATGAAAATAGGGGTTTTAGTTAAGGGATATATTTAGTCATCTTGTTATTCATGCTCTTGAGTTGGGGGTTTGTTGCATGAAAATAGGACATAATCTCCAATTTGAGTAACCCTTTTTAGTTTGAACGAGTAATTAGAGATTTGTTAGATGATCCCTTTGATTCATTCTCTTTAGACTAGCCTCTTATTTGCCTAATTGTTTTAATGATTGAAATGGTTGGTGAATTCCCCTACCCTAGTTCCGTTTATTTAATTATTTTTAGTTGATAATTGACAAATCTCTTAACTATATAGCTTAGCCTAGCTTATTATAATTAACATTTTCGGTGATTACCCTTAGCCTTTGTGGAAGAATGACCCTTGCTTGCCATTATACTTAGGTTAGTGGTTAGATAGGTAGTTTAATTTAGGGATTTTGTCCAATGACCAAAATCTCTATTATCAATACTCGACCCGGCCGATCAAATACGTGATTTGGTTGATCTGATCCGCTATTTTGGTGTTCGAATATTTCAAAATGGGTATTCGAAAATTTTCGAACTGGACACGGATCGGAAATTTACATTTTTCAGATATCCGAAATTATTCTTAACATGCGGATATTTTTTGGATATTTTCGGATACCCGACAGAAATATCCAATTTCATAACCGGATACCTGAAAATATACAGTTTGACATCCGGGTATCCGAATATCCGATCAAACTTTTTTCGAGCTTTTAATAGAAAAAAATCAAAATTTATAGTTATCGTCCGAAATTTTAGAATATCTGAAATTTCGGATCAGATTGGATAATCCGAAATGAACACCCCTACCCAAATTCCTTAATGATTAATAGTATGGAAGACATGGATTGAAGGTTCACAACAAACACATGAAATGTTGTAGGAAAAAGTTGAGCTTTTCCATTAGAGCATCCCAACTCATAATTTTACAAGTCATGAAATAAATAAAATTGCATTGCACTCATAACAAAATATGTCATTAGAGTTTGTCAGCCCATGACAAACCATGAAATAAGTTATACGATAACAAACTTCGTGATTTTGCCATGAACTACTAGTAGACCTAATAACCTGACACGTTAAAAAAAGGGTGATACAATATATTATTAATGTGGGAATAATACTACCTTTGTTTTGTTTAGATGAAACAATCGATTATATTAATACATTCATAAAAAGGCAAATGTTGTACTCAAAAGATAGAGGAAGTAGAAAATAAACTTTGATTTTGTGATGTGAATCTGCCCTTAATTTTCGTCAATATCATCCTGGGGAGTTTGAAAACTGAGTTTGACCCATTGCATTTCGTGGAAACTGGAAACACATAAAACAGATTACGCCGCTACTTCTTTACTTCACCCACCTTCAATCATTTGCAAATCAATTTTATAATTTTTAATCATTTCGAAAATACTAAATTGGGAAAAATTTCGAAACAAACTAGGGTTTTCTGATATTTCGCTTGAATTTCAGTTATCTCTATTCGCTCCTTAAATTGCAGTTTTGTGATGGATTTCCAACTTGTTGATCGAACTCTAATTGCTTAATGGTATATTGACTGGTGTTGAATTGTCCAAATAGTGCATTGTAACGAATATAATATCATTTCTTTGATGTTGAAAATTTAGGCTTGAATTTAGTCCCCCTGTAACAAATTCAGGGTTTTTAACTTGTCGAAGTTCAAGTTTGTCGCTTTGCTTAATCAAATGCTTAAGTTATAACAAGAATTAAAGAAATTGCATTCTTTGACGAGAAGCAAATTTGATTGAAATCATAGTTGGGCATGTGGCTAATTCATTCTAAAAACGCGCGTAATATCTTATTGAAATGTTAGCTCAGCACTCAGCAGAGTGGTGTCTGATCAATGTTCTTGTGTATAAAGAGTTTAGATTCACACTGGTATTGATTGCATTAAGATGCTTCGATTCGAACAGCTTCCTGTGTCCTATAAGTTCTTCTCATCCACTAATCACTGTGACATACGATGCTGTCCTAGTTTTTGTAATAAGGACTAGAATTACACTATGATTTCTACTAGCTGATCCGAGATCAAGCCTTCTTTAGAAGGTTCGTGCTAAGCGTATTAACGTATTATTATATATTTAGAAGGCTATCTGGAATTGCTACCCCGATTCACTTGGTACGAATGTTTAAGTTTGTCTCTTGATTTTGTATAGCTGTATATCAGCCTTACATTTCTACTTCAAACACGAGTGGTAGAGGACGGCAGTTGCCTTCATGAATGATGAGATGTACTGCTACAGTGCTACTGAGCAAGCAACTAGTCCAAAAGAAAAGAAGAAACCAGAGAAAATGCTTTTGTACGTAGAGCCTCATAGAAAAGCTGCTGAACCCCAGAAGAAGGTTTAGACAAACTAGCATGACACAAGGGTCACATACTTAGTGGAAAACAAGGTGAATGAGAGAGAAGTTGATAGGAAAGGAAGGGAAGTAGGAGAGAAACAATGTGGATGCTAACATTCGGCTCCATACTTCACCATCGTATGTCAAAAATAATCGATAAGCATTCCAGAAACTTCTCCTATCTTATTGTGTATGCTAATCTTGTCTTTTTCGCTTTCCATAGAGCTTCTTATGTGTATAATGTAGCATATAACACAATCTTATAAAGCTTTTCCATGCTTTTAAAATGCCTGCTCTCCTTGCAAAAGTATGAAGGAAAAAAGAAATGAGCCAAAAGTATACTGTAGTAGATGCTCATGTACCGAAGATATTAACACAACTACACACGGCTTCAAGGGAAAGCTTAACACCTTGCAATATCACTTGAGCAAGAGGTTTCCATTATAATCTGTATTGCGTTATGCGTACATGAATACTCGTTTACATGACTACATCCCATGCTTCCAAGCTAGAACATTATTAGAGTTCCCACCTCATATCCCTGAGGTTTTATTAAATGACGAAGGAAAGCCATCACAAGACAGTATTCAGTGTATTTTATCAAACAGGTGGCGTGCAACAAACAAAACAAAACAAAGAGAAGAGGAGAGAGAGAGTTGAGGTCGGGTTTCTAAGGTCGTGACTCGTGAACAATCTCAAACTCACAAAGGAGCATGAGGACGATCCTCTACTGCACCAGAGTTCCGAAGATCAATGGTTGCTGTTAATCACGCTCTAGTCGCACGGTCATGATTCATCCACCAGACTTAGTTTCCTGTCTCCTAAGAACTCAAGGATACAGAGGTACGAGCCTATAGAACAGATCCTGTTCAAGTAAGGTCGTGCTCTTCGCTATTAACGTGTCCTATATAAACTAGCGCGTTTATTGGAAGACAGCCGATGTGGGATTTCTTGGTCTTAGAACAGGATATGTTGGAATGCATTGCATATTATTGGCGGCTCGCGATGCTAGTGTGATCTTTATTAAAGGTTAAGTTCAAAACACAGCAATAGCTGGTGTACTTAGGAGGGACTAGAAAAGAAATTTTAGGTGTTTCTTTTTTCTTTCTACCTATTATACACTGTGAATATATAAGGCAGAAACCCATACGGTAGAAAAAGGTCATTGAACATTTGAACTCACTACGCAAAACTAATAGGTTCAGTGGTTCACCATTCCTTTATGAGTTGTAAAGCTAGTTAATCCTGTAAAATGGCACATTAATGTCAATGGTATGTGGTCTTTAGTTAGGACTTGGCTTTTATAATTTAGTAAAGTTCATGTTGCTCTCTGAGAAAACTTAAAATGGATAATTTAGCACAAATAGTGGGAATGAGAAATCTAATTTTTTTTTTTTGACATAGGCGAAACAGAGAGAAATCTAATTGCGTGACAAGACAAAACAAGGATTGAGAAGATATACAAACATTATAGCATATCTTTTTTTTAAAAGTTTGTATCTTGATTTATGGGTCTTTTCTAGGAGTTTCTTCCTTAATCTATGCCCAATCTCATAATAATAGAATCATTTGTCCCCTTCTTAGAAGATGGGCTTGATGTTATTGATAGAAAATATACGAATTTTTTCCTTGAATAATGCAAAATAGGGTTTTTATTCCAGAAATATGCCGGAAGGGAAATTAATTCCCTGCGTACCGTCCACGTAGGACGGCACGCGAGAAAATGTTTTTTTTTTATCCCACGTAAACCGCTATTTGAAGTAGCGGTTTATTTTAAATTAAACCGCTACTTCAAGTAGCGGTTTATACACATAAATCGCTATCTTATACATAAACCGCTACTTGAAGTAGCGGTTTACGTGGTCAAGATCTTGCAAACACAAATCATACTCTACAATATGTAAACCGCTACTTGAGATAGCGGTTTACGAAAAAAAAAAAACGCCTCTCATTGCTGCTTCCCCATAACTGGCCAAAATGCCAGAAACATAAAAAAAAAAAAAAAAAAAAAAAAAAACCTATCCAACCTGCAATTTCAACACCAAATTCCATCCAAAAACACCAAGTCTATGCATACATCAAACACCAAACACCAAGTTCATCCACATTCACATTTATCCAATAATTTCTTAATTACGAAGTAAGATTAAGAAAATATATCAATCACAAACAAAGTTTAATATTTAACATAGTGTTAACGAACTATACAAACAACAAATGAAAGTGCTAAGACCCCCTCTTCTTCTTTTGTGAAGGTCTAGATGAACTAGGTGTGGTCTCACTAGACTCTGCAATGGCATCAAGACAAGATGGAGTGGTGGCAGAATGGCGTCGGTAGGTCCTCTGACAGACTGGAGGCGAAAGCAAAGGTGCCGTGGTAGATGTATGGGCAGCAGACATAGAAGATGTAGAAGTCGAAGTATGTGCAGCAGAGGTAGGCACGCCCTGTAAGATGTGGCCATGTCCAGCTCGGCTAACAAAGATCAATACACGGTCCCCTCATGGTCTCGCAATGTACGGTGCAAACAACCGGCGCCCCACATCTCGGAGGCAATGACTCAGCGGCCTCTATTACAGGTCTGCACCTATGAGCAACATCGATAAAGTATGTGCCTCGCATAGAAAGAAAAATACATATTATATAGTCGGATAAATAAATAAAAGTATAACTACAAATCATGGCACTTACCAGTACTACATCTGCAGACGCAGGCTGATAATGTGTAGAAGGAGGTCGCTGATGCCGGTAATGTGGGTCTGACAACATGCTAGTAAATGATTCAAATTGCATGCTAGGAGCTGATGCCGGTACCTCCATGCTATCCCTAAAGTCCATTGTGGGTACATAACCCACATTACTTTGGAGATTTATCTCCTTGGGAACTTGTTCAATGTACACCTCCATTGCCATGGCTGACGTTTGTGTCACTGAAAGCCACATAGCACTTAGTGACTCGTCATCCTCTAGTGCAATTGGCACATATTTCCCCGGCATCGGATATCTCATAAACAATTTCAGTTCCACATACATACGATCACATCCAACAACGTCATATACCCTATTCAGAATCTCTTGAAACATCATACCAGAATTGATGAACAAATTTTTTTTCCTTCCACCTCTATACACAATATCAACGTCATTTTGAGATAGTTCACCATTCCAATAAAGGTATAAAGGATATTTAGGTTGTTCCATATTCTACATACAAAAAACATAATGTTAAAGTTATTCTTATTCTACACATTCAAACAATATGAACCCAATTCTTCACCTATACTAGTAGCATTTGCAACCTAAACACAACAATTCATGCAAAATTCACCATCACAAAATGCTCAACACCATTATTAACCAACCAATATAAGCAATAAATCATCTTCCAATTCATGCAAAATCAACCATCAGAAAATGCTAAATTATGCAAAATACTAAATTATACTAATCAAACCCAACAATTTCCATCTAACAACAGTTACAAAGCTAAAATACATAACAAATATGACATGCTAAGCGAATTAAAAAAAAAAAAACAAAAAATAAACTCACCTGGGTTGTTGGTGGTGCGGCTGTGATCGACGGTGGCGTTCTGATCGACTGAGCTCCGGTGATCGACGGTGGTGTAGCTCCGGTGATCGACGGTGGTGTTGTGTGGGTTGTGGGCGACGGTTTAGTAAGAGAGAGAGGGAGAAACAAATTTGAGAGAAGAATCGTCGAATATGAGAAATTGGGAAAGTTAGGGTGTGATTTGGGGATTATAGTAAACCGCTACTTGAAGTAGCGGTTTCCATTAATGAACCGCTACTTGAAGCAGCGGTTTACTTTAGTTAGCGCCAAACATCAACTTGGGGGTCCAGGTACCAGTAAACCGCGACTTGAAGTCGCGGTCAATTAATATTAACCGCTACTTCAGGTAGCGGTTTATTTTTACTTAACCGCTACTTGAAGTAGCGGCTTACAAAGGTTAACCGCTACTTGAAGTAGCGGTTTTACTTAAGTACAAAAAAAAAAAAATTTCTCGCGTGCCGTCCTACGTGGACGGTACGCAGGGAGTTAATTTCCCTTCCAGCATATTTCTGGAATTAAAACCTTATTTTGCATTATTCAAGGAAAAAATTCGAAAATATACACATAATATTCTCTTTCTAAATATATCTTTACAAATCCTGTTATCATGATAAAAATAAATCCTAAATCTAGGAAGAAAACATTATGTGTAAATTCTCTATAAGTTATTTTGGTGCTTTTTATGGCTGATCAAGATTTCAAATTTGGTTTTCTTGAACCACCGTTAAAGTTGAAAGGAGAAAAAAAAAAAAGAAAAAAAGGAAAGGCAATAAAAAGCTTCCAATGAAAATGAGCAACTCATTTCGTCCACTTACCTTTTGAGCGAAGATATGATCAAAGTCATGAGAGGGACTATAATAGCATCACTTGTGCCACTGCTATTTTGGACTCGAATCCTCGGAACATTTATCACAGAGATGTATTAAAATACTCCCTCCGGTTTCTATTAGTTTATCTATTTTGACTTTTAATACTATTCACATTCATGAATTTGACTATCTCTCGTGATTTATACTTGAGAAAAATATAGTCATGTGAGATCTTGTTAGATTCGTCTCAATGTGTATTATCCAAGTATCTACCTTTTGTAATTTTTGCTTATTGATAATTAGATATATTAAGGTTCAAATTAGTGCATCGGCAAATGTGTCCCAAAGAAATGAGTAAACTAATAAAAACCAGAGGGAGTATATACGAAATATTTGCTGAACATGATTAATATTGCTAAACTCCTTTTGGTACTTTGAACTTGTTTTTGTTAGAATTTCTTTTTACAAGTTAAGAAAAAAAAGACCTGAAGGATATTCTGATTGAAGAACAGGCAAACTAATACACAATACAATTAAAAAGAAAAGAGATTGACTACTAAATAATGGATGTAGACCAGTAGTACCGGGTGTGTCTTGTGTCTTGTTTTTACCCGTTGCATAAAAAAAACTACTACATAATATTCTTCAATGTTTATTAACAAACTAGAAAGCAAACAGATACAGTTTTACTAATTCATAAGCTTGAACAAATTAATAACAAATTTAATAAGAATAATCTCAATGAAACAACAAAACCAAAAACAAATAAAATGATCTTGGAGTTCACAGAACCTCAAACCTATACTCTGTGTATTCACAAATCTATGAAACACAAACCAAAAACAAACCAAAACAACACAATAAAAACCAACCACAGCAACATCACAAACACCAAAAATATGATACAACCAAAAAAAGAAGACCTTCAAATTCCAACTTACAAATCACCCTTACTTGCATCAGTTGAGATCGTCTTCGAGGATGGAGATTTCCCGAAAATACCCTTCTTCGCTTTGACAAGCGAGCTCTTCACCTTCGACAAGATGTTCTTTGAAGCTGGTTTGCTTACAACCTCCTCCTTACTTTTCTCTTCAACTGTTGCATCAGTTTCCTTGGTCTCTGTTCCTTCTTCCTTTGCAACTTCTTCAGTGTGTCCATTTTCCTCTGCCTCAACAGCGGGTGCAGGAGCCGAGGATTTCTCTTCTTCTGCCTTCTTCTCTCCTGAAGGTGGAGGAATCACCTCGATATCTCTGCTTTTTTCAGCCACTTCTTGGTTTTGAGTTGCTTCTTCTGGCTTAGTTTCCTCAGTTTTCACTTCTTTTTTGCACTCTTCTTCAACTTTCACCTCTTCTGAAGCTTCTGCTGTTTCTTTTGCAGTTTCTTTCACAGTTTCTTCAGCTCCATTCGCCTCGTTTTCTTCCTTAATCATGTCTCCTAGACTTGCCCTTTTGTTAACTTCACCATTTTCTTCTTTTTTCTCAGTTTCAGCAACTATATCTGAACTTTGCACCTTCTCCTCAGATTGCTCATTAGCTATTTCCTTTTTTTCTGACTCCACAGTCTCAGCTGCAGCGATTACTGTCTCGTCCTTAAAAACTTCCGGCTCTACCTTCACTGTGTCTTCAACTGCCGGTGCTTCTTTCGGCTCGCTCACTTTCTCCTCGACTTCAGAAGGTGGCTCCTGCTTTGACTCTTCTACAATTTTAGGGTAATCTATGGAGGCTAAGTCTTTCAAATCCACCACTTCCTCCTTTACAGGTTGATCTTCTTCTACTGCTTTCTCAAATTTCTCACTACCCACTTCAAGAGTTGGTTCAACTTCAACCACATCACTGGTTTTTACAGTCTCAGAAGCAGCTTCTTCTGTCAACTTTTCTTCTTCCTTAGCCTCCTCTTCTTTCACAGCCTCAACAGCAGCTTCCGCTACCTTGGGGGCCGCTTCCTCTGCTTCTGTCACAATCACGGGAGTGACTTCTGATGTTTCCTCAACCGTTGATTTGACAACATCGATGTCTCTAGTAAGCTCAGAAACATCCTTCACTTCAGCCTTCTCTTGTTCAGGCTCTTTCGCAGCATCACTGATCTTCTCTTCATTCTTTGTCTCAAGAGCCTCTACCTTGGGTTGTTCCTCGGCTTCTTTGATCACTTCTTCAGTTTTCTCTTCCTCCTTTTTCTCAATAGCCTCTAATTTGGGTTGCTCCTCCTCGGCTTGTGCTTCAGTAACCACTTCACATTTAGGAGCTTCAACCTCCTGTTCTTTCTCTTTAACCACTTCTTCTGTTTTCTCGTCATTCTTTTCCTCGACAACCTCTACTTTGGGTTGCTCCGCCTCGGCTTGTGCTTCAGTAACCACTTCACATTTAGGAGCTTCAACCTCTTGTTCTTTCTCTTTAATCACTTCTTCTGTTTTCTCTTCATTCTTTTCCTCGACAACCTCTTCTTGGGGTTGCTCCTCAACCTGAGTTTCTACCGAAACTTTATGGTCATTATCTACAGTTTCATCTTGCTTCACTTCTGCAACATCTTTTGATTCAGACACAAGTGCATCAGGTGCACTCGTCTTTTCCTCAGCAGCAACATCTTTTGATTCAGACACTGGGAGTTCAGGTGCACTAGCCTTTTCCCCATGAGCAAGATCTTTTGTTTCAGACACCGGGGCTTTAGGTGCACTCATCTTTTCCTCAATAGCAACATCTTTTGATTCGGACACCTGGGCTTCAGGTGCACTTGTCTTTTCCTCAGCAGCAACATCCTCTTTCTTTATCTCCTCTGCCTCGGTTTTCTGTTCTTCGGTTTTAGGCGTGTCTAGTTTCTCAGTTTCTTGGGGAGAACAAGTATTAGTTGTTTCTTGCTCAGACGATGTGATCACTTCTTCTGGTTTTTTCTCCTCTACTTTCTCTACCACATCTGGTGTTTCCTTGTGCTCAGCTGGCTGCTGAAGTAAATTGAGAAAATAATGTTTGTGAGACAACAATAAAAAAGAGTTGCATAGAAGAAGGATCCAGACACAAGGAAGGAATAAATATGCACATCTAACACAAAAGCAAAGGAAAAAGGAAGCAAAGGGTGGAAAATTACTAAAAGGAAGAGGAATAAAGGGTAGAAAGTATACTGATACTTCCATATTAAACTAACAGTCATAGAATAAGAGCAAATATATTTCTTAAAAATAGAATTGTTATATGATGGTTGCATCATGTGACCTGCGCAACCCTCTGATAGCCCTTAACATATACGACCTTAAGATATACGAAACAATCAAAGAAATTAGATATACGACCATTTTCGATTGGTGAAAATCTAATAAGTTGCCTCAACTACGCACTGGTTGCACCTGATATCTGAACCACATCCATATTTGATCATGTTTCATGAGAAAGATAAACATATTTATGAGTCCCTGCAAATTTTTTTCATTTTAGTAGCTTTTCTGGTACAATTTATGCACAATATAATTCAGAGCTTTCCCACAATCAAAAAGATTGCTGATCAACATATTACTCAAAATTTGCACAAGACAAACTCACCCTTTAGTCTATACCTATAGCCAAACTTTTCCTAGCAACTGAGGATAGAAACTGCTTTTATATTACAACTTGATGATTAATATAAAACAGACTTAAGCTAATAAGAGCATATCTGCTTCTAGGCTAAGCTACATACTGATCTTGATATTTAAATAATATTTCATCAAGGTGGTACTATTAATGCTTTATCAATAGTCTAAAAAATGCAACACTTTTATTTTTGCATTGTTTAACACTGCAACACACCCCACTTTAACATTTATCTGAAATAGAAAGTCCATTCTATTATGCATAAATGTTATTGAATTCGTCTCAATGTACATGTTAAAATATAAACTTTTGAAAAAAATTCTACGAATAAATAGTTATTCATGTTAATGGTCAAAGTCGTGCGTTGTCAATTTCGAAGACCGGAGCAAGCACATGTTTAAATCACTGATACCATATGAATGAAATTCTTCACTTCAAATATGACTATGAATTTTGTACATAGAAAACTGAAACAGGGTATGATGTATAATTAATTTTAGTAAGGAGATCCATAATCATATTATAAAGCAAATACAACACATAATAATTCTAGAAGAAACCCAAAACTAGATTAAAGATTCATATAAAATAAACATAAATCATAAAAAATGAAAAAGAAAAAGGAATTCAACAAAAAAAAAAAAAAAAAGCCAAAAGAAAAAGAGAAGAAAGTAAAAGGTGAAATTTATACCTGATGAATTTGTGCCCCAGCAACAACAGGAACAGAAGTATCAGAAACAGGAACTTCAGTTGCCATAGTTTTGATTCTAAGAAACAAAGATGAAATGAATGAAAGAAAGAAAAGAGAATTATGGGACTTTTTATTATTTCTTCTTCTTTTTCTTCTAATTCTCTGTTTGGTAAGTAATCAAATCAAGTAGGGAAACTTTTTTATCTCTATCAGAATTTCTTTATATAGAAAGAAAGAAAATATGGTGCTGGAAAAAGAAAAGAAAAGGAGAGATTAAAGAAGCAGAAGTTTAGAAGAAGAAAAAAACAAAGAGCAGTAGTAGTAGTAGTGTAGGAGCAGCTAAGCAAGAACAGCAAAAATCCTCACTGGAAAGCGGACGGATTTGTGGGTTGTGACAGATAAACACATGGACTGCTAGCTAAGCTTGATGGACTAATTGGATTCTTATATTCAATATTTTATAAATTTTAATATAAGGTCCCCCAACCCACCAATTCAATTATTTTTTGACTCAATTAAGTCACCTCATTTATATATATATAGTATATACTACTATAATTGGAATGAAATCTTTAAAGATTTCAGTAGCTTTTAGGCTAATGCTTAACGGTACAATTTCTTATATAGACTCGGGTGTAATATATCAGTTACTCCTTCCGTGCTAAAATATAGTTCCCATTTCTATTTAGGGTGTCTTAAAATATAGTTTCCATTTCTATATTTAGTTCCATATTTTTCCGTAATTTGTCTAGAAAAACCGTGTCCCATCATTTATTTGCTTCTTGAATTTTGTTTTTTGCTTTGTTTATTCAACCCAAGTGTTACAATTAATGCTCTTTCACCAATTATTCTCCATTCTCTCTCCTAAAATCATATTTTCCCATACAATATTTATTTAAATAAATAAAAAATCTTTACTATCCCTTTTAGATTCTACTTATATAAATTACCGTGAAAAAAGGGAAATGGGAACTATGTTTTGGGACGGAGGGAGTAGTACTTAGTAGTATGTCATACCAAGGATCCTTGGGTCCAATGGTATGGCTTTCTATCTCCCACAAGGTTCAAATTTTGGTGGAAGCAAAATTTCAATATTGTTGGGAGGAGGGGAGGTTAGCTTGTTGGGCCTTTGCGTGAGTGGCCTTATGCGAGGACAGTTCAGAGGAAATTCATCTTACCACGGGTTTCTGAAAGGGGGAAAAAACAAAAAGTGAGAGAGTTAGTAGTATGTCATATATCTAAAAAAAATTGATGTTTGATGTATTTTGTCTGGTGACTGGTGAGTTAGGAAAAGCTAAATTGGTAAGTAAATCATGTGAACTTAGAAAAATGTGCACGAGATTATTTAATAGCTAAAATTGAGATGAAACGCACTAATAATGCCTTTGTTTCATTTCATAAGACATGTTACATGATATGACATGTTACATGCATGATATTTAAGGCCGAGCTTAAACGCTAAACTCTCAATACATATTGATAATATTTATAGGAAAAGATTATATGAAGTTTTAACTTTAAGAAAATATAATGATTGACTTTTACAATTTTAAATGTTATATTAATAGATATTATTGGTCAAAGAAAATTATAGAGAATTGTGCTTGCTTTATATATAGATATAGATGGAGTAAATAATTAAGTCACTCCCTTTTTTTTATCCTTCTCACTTTCCTGTGCGCGTCTCTCAATACACATCTTTGAACTTAAATATCTTTTATTATATATTAGTAAAAATTATAACGATTGAATATTAATAAAGTATTAATTGAGACGAATTAAATAAGACACCACATTGCTATATATATATATATATATATATATATATATATATAAAACCCAAAACAAAAACATGTCATGCTGCCACATGTACTTCCCCCTCCCCCACGCAATCAAATGACATATCTATATCTATACTAATATATTAAAAAGCGTTCCTAAGAAAGTCTACGTGCCATGTGTCACCCCTCCCTTTTTTTCTTGCATTATGTTATTATCCATTCAACTAACAATCAAAATGCACGGAGCAGGATTAGAACACTAGACCTTCTAGGTTGACAATCTCACTTATTAGTCATTACCATCTTAGCTAGCAATGAGTTGTGAGATATCTCTCCATATTAATATGTAAATCCCTCATTTACATATGAAAAATTAATGAAAAAAGACAGAAAAAAAATTTGAAACTTTCTCAAATGCAAATAAAAAATAAAGTACTCAATGTATGAAGCCGGGGCATCGCCCGGGCCACACACTAGTAAATATATTAAAAGGCGTTCCTAAACAAGGAACTGTGCCACGTGGCTCTCTCCCCATGGAGTTTTAGTTCATGTAATCCATGTACAATCTATACTAATATATTAAAAAGCGTTCCTAAGAAAGTCTACGTGCCATGTGTCACCCCTCCCTTTTTTTCTTGCATTATGTTATTATTCATTCAACTAACAATCAAAATGCACGGAGGAGGATTAGAACACTAGACCTTCTAGGTTGACAATCTCACTCATTAGTCATTACCATCTTAGCTAGCAATGAGTTGTGAGATATCTCTCCATATTAATATGTAAATCCCTCATTTACATATGAAAAATTAATGAAAAAAGACAGAAAAAAATTTTGAAACTTTCTCAAATGCAAATAAAAAATAAAGTACTCAATGTATGAAGCCGGGGCATCGCCCGGGCCACACACTAGTAAATATATTAAAAGGCGTTCCTAAACAAGGAACTGTGCCACGTGGCTCTCTCCCCATGGAGTTTTAGTTCATGTAATCCATGTACAATAAAAAAATTAGAAATTGCATAGTATAAGTTTTGATCCCGTGACCTCAAGTTCATATAATAAAGTTTTAACCACTAGACCAAGTTGTATTTAGTGTTATCATATTAAAGTACAATATTAATAAAAAAAAATTTTCTTACCCGGGGCATAGCCCGGGCCTAATAACTAGTTAAGCAATAAAAATGTGTGTTATATGCCTCGAACACATGACCTCTCATTTAAGATATAAGTGCACTAACCAACTACTTTACAATCTCATGTTGGTCTTTTATAACCTATGGGGAAAAAATATATTTAAAGACAAGATAATTTCCTATTTTTGAGACAACTAAATACAAATGTATATATTAATACTCATTAAGCTAATGTTAATAATAGCAAGTACTATCCTTTCAGTAATCTTATAATAAAAAAAACAAAAGCTCTTCAAATTTTTATAACCTCTTGTAATTAACACTACTACCCCATTTCATTGCATCGGTTGTATTCTTACACATCAACCTACGTTAAAAAAAAGATTGTATTATATTTTTTATAAGTAATTATATATATATATATATGTACTCTCTTGAAACCGAGATTATATTGATGAATAATTCATATTATAATTTACTATGTAGAAACTTTAAAAATAACTTGAAGATCATTTAATTTCCTAAGTACAATCCAATGCCTATAACTCTCTTTTTCCACTTTTTTCAAGTATTTGATTTAAGACTTCAAATTCACATTGATAAATAATTAGGGGCATCGCCCGAGCCAACAACTAGTTTTTTTTTTGTAAATCGAATTTTTTTTTTAAGATTCTCTCTAAGTATTAATAATGTCAAAATTTCAAGTGAGAAAGATAAAAAAAAAAGGAGTAAGAGACTAAATTGTTGTACACAATTGGTATAAATTCTCTTTGGGGTCACCTAATCTTTTTTTTTTCCTAACAAATTAAACCTTCAAGGCTTCAAGTAAACCATTTATACCCATCATCAGTTTCATCAGAGATTAAATTAGACAAAATTAAAGACTTTTATACATAAAAGAGAAACTAAACAATTTACTAGATAGCAAGAAATAAACACGAAATCAAAGTAAATAATAAGAATGGGAACTAGGATTTCTTAGAGGGAGGGAGGGAGGGAGGGAGGACAGAAGCTAGAGAGAAAAGTTGTACTATTATAATTGTAGTGTTGAGGTCTTCTAGAGTTTTAAAATAAACTCCATACGGTAGAGTTCGTTAAATATCGATCGTATGCGGTGGAATTGTTAGACATTCATTGAACTCTAAATATTTCCTTAAAAGTCATATCCTGTTCAAAAGTGTTATAATGTGTAAATAGGCGATCTGATCTTTGGGACATACATAGCGTCAAAATTAATAGATATACTTAGGTCATGAAAATTAAAGAGACGTTAATTGAGAAATTAAAGTTGGTTTAGATATTTGAGTTTGATTAATTGTTAGAATAGTTAGAGGAAAAAGCAAATTATAGCTTCTTATTTTTATTTTTTTTTACTTATGTCGGTTTTCTGTAAATCCTTTAATTTACCTTAACCATAATTGTTCCAATAAAAATAACATATTTGTAAATAATCTTGTACTCCAAAGATCTTATTGAAGATATAATTTTTATATAAAAAAAAAGAAGGTACAAAATTATATAAGAAAAATTAATGAGATTTACAATGCACATAATATCAACAAAGACTGGATGTATGAGAGTTTCTTGTAATAAGAATATAGCCTTAAGTATAGTGTTACTAGCTTTTTTATGCACCCGATGCGTGCGACGATATTTTTGGCATAATTGTTGCTCAATAGTCGTAGTAAACGAACAAAAAACGAAAGTTCGTATCTAAGTTCACCTTCATTTTGTGAATAAGAAATATTGAAATACTTACAGGTAGTATTTAAAAACACTTCATGATTTTATGTAATATTGTTGTTTCACTTATAACTAATTGAATAACTAATAAATGTTAGTTGTTTGTTAATAGTAAAAAAAATTGTAACCCAAAGCCACAAAGCCACTTGTATGCAAGTAACAAACCCATATAATTTTTCCCACCTATCCATATAACTATCCGCCCCACATATGACATATCCATATGAATGATGAATCTCACGTGTTTTTTTATCTAATTATCCTCCATATTTAATTTTCATCTTCCCACCTACAGCCTTACATCTTCTCTTCCCTCAAAAAATAAGAACGGTTCATCTCCTTATCCTCACTATCTTTCATATCCACTTAAAAAAATTAAGATTTAATCAAATTTAATGGTTATATTAATTTCACAGCAAACACCACATTAATAAGCTAATCTTGGTGTCAAAATAAACCCCATCAACGCTCCAATAATTTTTAGGGTAATTTTGGTCTCTGTTCTTCTGGGTCTTTTTGGGTTTTCATTTCGATTTGGGTGGTAATGTTGAAGGACGTTCTTTGGAACGGGGTTTAAAATGGGTTTTATTTGGTTGACGAAGTAAATGGGGAGCCTCAAATTTGAAGGTAATTATTTACGTTTTATGTTCTTGATTTCGTCCCAAAAAACTTAATTGTCAACTGTATTTCTCAAAGATCCGGTTACATTATGTTTGAACTTTTATTTGTGAAGATGGTTTTTTTTTTTAAAATTCGTGGCTGAAGTTCAGAATTTAGAATTTGCAAAAATCCAGTTACAATCCTAGTCGTTCTTGAATCATCCACTTTTCCTTTGTTTTTTCAAGACTTCTTCTACCGCTTTGGCAAATTTTGTATGCAAAGTAATTAAATTTAAGCATAATTTATTGCGTAAAAGATCTATTGTTTATGGGTTTTTAATTATTCATAAGAAATGTCGTTTTGTACTAACGGTTTATAAGATTGCATTTATTTTTCGACAAATTACTATCGAAAAGTTATTTTTATACACTTTTTTTTAATTATAAATTTTTTTGTTTCAAAATTCAGATCAAATTTTTTATATTTCATTCCACGAACTACTAAAAGAAAATCAATCGTTTTCATCAATTTTCAATTTCACTAACTGTTAATTAATGTAATTTCTTTTTTAGTTTGATTTTTGTGTCATTTTTATTGCATTCGAAATTGATTTATATTTTATAATGCCTTTTTTTGTTACAAACATGTACTGATTTTTTTAATAATTATTTCGGAATTTATACCATATAATACAGACTTAAATTATTCTTGTATCATTTTTATTGTATTTTTTTCTAAAACATGTGATTATCGATACTACAATTGAACATGCATTCGAACATAAGAGTTGCTAGTTTTTTCTTCAACTAATTTGAAATAACTTGCAAGGTTAAAAAGAATTATGTACCTTTTTTAGAAGTTCGCAAATCCCTAATGGACAAATGTGTAATCTCCCGTCGAAAACGTATGTTTTTCTTAGTTTGTAATTTGGACGTGTTGTAGTGTATTGGTAATTTTTCGTAGTATGTAATTGTAAATGGTTCTTACGGAGTATGTAATTGCTAATGGGTTATAGTTTGTAGTTGAATTTTTTAGTTTTTGTAAAGTTTCCTCATGTGATTGATTTGTATAATGTGAATTATGCAATTGTATTGATTTCAGTTGACTTGTGATTGATTGTTATAATTGTATTTCCGGCAGTTTTTTTTGAATCCCCGCTTTGGTTGCAATTGGTTTTATAATTTAGAAATGAAAGGGGAGTAAAAACGATCTATTCAAATGGGGACACCATAGCTCCCCTTCCCTTATATAATAGAGATATGAAATCATTTCCTCCCCTCAAAAGAACATCAAAAAAAAAGTGCAATTGTTCCCTTAAACATCACTTTCTCTATAACCTAAAAATTGCACTGATTTAAATTATTATGTATTGGTGGCTTTGATTTGCTTTTGGTAATTTAAATCTTACATTTTACCAAAAATAAATTACTATGCATTTGGCAACACATAAATTTGGTTATTAATATTTATAATTATTATTAGTAAAAGTTATTAAAAATTAAAATTTCAGTTTTATATATTGAGGCAAATTCAATAATATTTAATATAATTAACATGTGTTTTATAGCTAAAAAGTTAACCAAAGGGGAATTTTTATCATACATCCCGGGTGTACCATGCTCACAGTATACCCAAGGATATTTTTTGCTCATTGCTCATTTGAAACCTCCAAATGAGCATAATCATATAATAGGTAAGCTCCAAATGAGCAAATAGGCAAAAAATAGTCTTGGGTGTACTATGCACATGGTACATTCGGGTGTATAATGCATGCACTCTAACCAAAGTAAAGCATATGAATAATGAAAAAAGTCAAATTGCTACAATTTTAAGAAAACAAAAAAAAATTAAAAGTAAAAAAAACCTATTTGTTTGGAAAAAGCAATGCAAGATGACAAAAACTGTGATGGACCATAGTGCCTTTAATTTTGGCTTTCAGGTTAGCTAATTGAGTATATCCACCATCTAAAATTTTATATGAGAAGTGATAACTATAAAAAATTTGAGTAGCAGTAGTAGCTCATTGGCTGGATGATATATATATTTAGAAATGATTTAACAGCTAAAAATCAAAATTTAACGGCCTTAATTTCTTTCTGGGTCCAATCATTGCGCATTTTGCCAAGCTTGGACAGCTCATCCTCCACGCTCACTTTAGAATTATGTGATTTTTGCCATTGCCCATTTGTGGTTTTCTTTCCCTTTTCTTTTATTTTGGCTAATCAATGCTTCACGTAGAAAAATTGACACTATCAGTCTTAATTACGGTAGTCTCACTTTGAAAGATCTCAACTTTTGTTTATGGTCCCAATTCTAGGTTTTTTTTATATCTAAAACGTTTTTTGAAATTAATTTACCTATTAAATTGGTTAATTATGGCACATTAGACTTTTCCATTGACTTTTCTTAATTAAAAAAATAATTATTGAATGAGTGTGATGTGTCTCAATTAAATTATTTAGCAACTAATTTAAGATAAAAGATCGTTGTGGGATGAAACTCCCAAAAGTTAAGACCACTCTCTAGCTAATCAAAAGTTGAGACGGCTTTTAAAAGTGAGCCAACCATATATATTTGGGACCAGATATTGCCAATTTTTCCAATAATCTTCATTACAATTTTTAAATTCCGGGTTGTCTTCTCATATCAATCTCAAATTTGATCTATTATAAATAATCTCAAATTTAGTATCCTTCTCATACATTTCACCCGTTTTCTTTTAATCGCAATATTTGTGATTTTATGTTTTCAATGCTTAATTTTAACCCTTCATATCTCTACTTATGGATATTTACAAGTATAAAAATTAAAATATTGTGAAAATATACACTGAGACGAATCTAACAAGATCCCATGTAACTATATTTTACCTTACATATAAATCACTAAAGGTAGTCAAATGCAAGCAAGTGAATTATACAAAATCTCAAAAGTTGCAAGTAATTGAAAACAGAGGAAGTAACTTCTAATTTATTGCAAAAAAAGCTTTTAGTTCATATATGATCATTTTAACAAGTAATACAAATCTAAGTGACATGCTCTTATTAGCGAGTGGCGGATCCAAGAATTGAGCCACGTGGGTTCGGACTAAACATAAGTCCCAAATTTCATTTTACTATCTACATTTACATTTTTTTTGTGAAAGAGAAAACTTTCAATAATTGTATCTAGCAGAGTTTTCATTCTTGATTACATTGCAATAACAAAAAATTAAAAATAAATATTTGTACTAACAAAAAATTATCACTATCTTATAAAACAAATATAGTTATAAAACGAACTACGGGTTGAGTATCAATTATTAAGATAGTTTCTATTAAATCAAACAATCCATTAAGTGTTGAAAGTAATTATATATCTAATTATCTATGATATGAAACGATGAAAAAAAGAAAGAAATATTAGCAACTAGCACAAAATATGAAATCTATAAACAACTAACTAACAACAAATAAACACTAATATGCTCTTTGTATTGTAGTTTGGGTGATAATGAGCTTTGCCATTATTTTTGTTTAGAAGTGATGTATAAAATTCTTCCATGTCAATCAAAAATTATTATTTGCACATTAGTTAGTTTTTAAAATGAACATATAAAAATTTAAAATATATATACATTAATCCTTCTCCTTTTGACACACTTTTCAGTTTTCATTGCATATCGTATAAATATATGCGCCGTAAATCAAGTAATTAACATAATTGTAATGACTAGTTTCACTTAGTGCATGATTAATTGATTGCTTAAGCAAGGAAAATGGGAAGAGAATGGAAAATAACCTAGATTCATTACCTTTTGATATATTAATACTTGGTAGAAGGGTGAGATTTATAGATATAATTATATGAAGGAGACTTAATTACTAAAGGGAGGATTAAAAAAGGGAAATGGAAGACCAAAAAATGAAACACAAGCTGTAACAAAACATAAGGAAAGAAGAAAGAAACAAAAAACAACACCGAAAATAAACTCCCCCAAGGAGTTGAACCTGCGACCTTGACTGCAATATCTTAAACAAGCACGCGCACTTTTGCCGCTAAGGCACAATGCTATACTGTGAGATATAACGGCGCATTTATTACATAACCGTGCTTTTTTCCTTTATTTTTCAGTTTTTTCTCCGGATCCGCGTGGGTTCTGTTGAACCCACGCTGGATCCGCCACTGCTTATTAGCCACGACAACTTAGTGGGTGAAAGGAGATAAAGGAGGAGAATTATACGATTTTGGGCCTAAGCGTAAAATGTAACTTTTGAAACAAATAACAACTCAATAAGAACCAATAAGAGAATGAGAAAGAGCATCACCAAGCTTAATTGGGATCACTCGTAAATATAAAATTTGGGATTAATATGGGTATACAACAAACTTGAAATTTATGGTTACAATTTTACCATTTATAAAAGATCTAGACTTGAACCTTGTCATACACAGGTTGCTGAAAATAAAATTTATAAAAACATTTACATAAATTGAGTGAAAAAGTCATTTTATAATACAAAGATTGATCCAAATTAATATTATAAAAAGAGTATATGTGATTAGTAATTTCAACTACTTTCCATATCTTTTAAAGATTCTTGTATGCTATAATTATCTATAAGTTTATAAGAATACTATACATGGTTAGAAAAATATATGCTATAGGTTCTCATAGGTTGCTTCCTAATAAAATTAGGGACTCTTTGCATTCGAAAGAGACGCCAAGTGTCGATATCTCGATAAATAATCGAATTTAAGTTCAAATATCAATTTTTTTCTAGACTTGTGACTTATGTCATACACAGGTTAAATATTTGTATTAATATTATATACTTCCTTATTGAAAATGTAATATACTTTTTATGATTAAGTAATACAATAACTAGTCAAAGTTATAAATTATGGATATATATATATATATATATATATATATATATATATATATATATATATATATATATATTGCATATATTGCATATATTGCATATATATATTGCATATTATTGGTAATATAAACTATTTTCATATTATTTGAGCATCCCTATTTCCAGTGATTACTACATATATGAAAAATTATATATGGTTAGTAGTAACAAATACGGTTTTTTCACCTGATACCCCCGAGTTTTCAAAAAATTCACGTGGTACCCTCCATGTTTTCAAAATTCACCAGGTACCCCTAAGTTTAAAACTAATTCACATGGTACCCTCAAATACCCTTAATGACTAACGGCGTTAACCGCCGTTAGTCATTAACCCTAAATAAACCCTAATAACCTAATTAAACATTAATTAGCCTAATTAAACCCTAAAACCTAACTAACCCTAACTTAACTTCTAAACATAACCCTAACCCCCCTCCCCCCACCCTCCCACCACCCCCGCAACCCCCACCCCCCAGCCCCCTCCCCCACCCCCACCCCCGCAGCCCCCGTAGTGAGCCCGGCCCCAACCCCGTCGCGAGCCCGGAACCCCACCCCTCCTCCTACCCCCCGTCGCTAGCCCGGAACCCCACCCCTTCCCCCCACCCCTCGTCACGAGCCCAAATCCCCACCCGTCCCCACCCCTCGTCGCGAGCCCGAGATCCCACCGCACCCCTCCCCTACCCCCCCGTCGCAGCTTGTTCGGGTTACTCAGCTTGTTCGGGTTACTAAGCTTGTTTAGGGTGGTGTTGTGGCGGACGCAGGAGTGGGGGGGGGGGGTTGTTCCGAAATTGAGGGGGGCGATGGTGGGGGATGGGTGGGGAATTGGGTTTTAGGTTGCGGCGGCGCGGGGGGGGGGGGTGGGGCTGGGGTGGAGGAGGTTGCGGGGGTAGTAGGAGGGTGGGGGAGGGGTGGTTAGGTTTAGGTTCAGGGTAAGGGTTAGGATTAGGGTTAGAATTATAGGTTAATTAGGGTTTAAAACAGAAAATTAGGGTTAATGACTAACAGCGGTTATCGCCATTAGTCATTAAGGGTATTTGAGGGTACCATGTGAATTAGTTTTAAACTTAGGGGTACCTGGTGAATTTTGAAAACATGGAGGTTACCACGTGAATTTTTTGAAAACTCGGAGGTATCAGATGAAAAAACCGTAACAAATATTATTCAAACACTACAATATATTACTTGGTATGAAAAAGAAGGGTCAAATAATATAATTAGATTTTATATGTAAGTTGCTTAGGGCCTGTTCTCCCCACCTTATTTTCAGTTTAGTTTAGTTCAGTTCAGTTCAATTCAGTTCAGTTCAGTTCAGTTCAGTTTAATTCAGTTAGGTTTAATTCCTAAATGATAATCATTACTATTAATTAGTTATAATTTAATTCAGTTCAGTTCAGTTCAGTTCAATTCAGTTCAATTCAGTTCAGTTCAGTTGTTTTACGCCGAAGAGAACAGATCCTTCATGGGATTTATTAATGAGTATGATAGTCCAATGAATACAAGAATATGGTCAACTTAAAAGGTTTATATCAGACAAATTCTCAATAGATAGGATCTTTATCGAATCGGATATGGATAATATTGGGTCAGAATGGAGTAATAATTTTGTATTAGCTAGAGAATACATATGTCACATATGGTTTCATTTCTACATATGTTCATTTCTCTGTCTCCCTTGCTCCTTTGTACTACCTCCTGCTTATATCCTTCCTCTTTGACATTTTTCACTATTCACAAATTTCACTTTGACCATTGTTTGTGATTTATACGTAGGAAAAAATATTGTCATGTGGGATCTGGTTAGATTCGTCTTAATATTACATTTTATAATTTTTACAAATAAATAATTAGAGACATTAGTGTCTAAAGTTTTGTAATGACATGCGTGAAAAATGAAAGTGAGAGGATCTTTAGGAATCGTTGGGAGTACGTCATTGAGATGCTCTTGATCGACATACTATTGGTACACAACCTACATTTAGCCTGGGTCAGTCAAACCTACTACACAGACTGTAACACCCCGTAATTTTCACCCTTTATTTTTGGTGTTTGTTTACATTAAAATGATATTTTTCGTAAAAATAAATAATTTATTATTTCGATTATTTTGGAACGTGTTGTGAAAATGTGTATATATATTTATATGTTGTGATATATGTATATATATTTATTTTAAGTTTTTAGTTATTTATTTTAAAGGTTATATTAGTTTCGTTATTTATTTAGGCGTTTAGGATGCAGTTTTGTCGCGTAGCGTTTTTGTAACGTTGTTGGACCGACTTGGGTGATGAAATGTTGCATCACGTGTGGCGTATCATGCTGGCCGAAAATCAGCAATTATGGAGTGGAGGATGAAGAGTTTTGGTGCTTATTAAGCTAACCTTTGAATATCTTGTAACCGCTCATTTAATCCCTCATTAACTTTCTCCTAAACCCTTCATTTTTCCTTGACATAAAATTCTGATTTTTATTAAAAGAATCAGCATCATTTGCATTTAACCCTCACCGTTTTCAAGAAAAGAAAGAGAGAAAAGGAAGAGGAAAAGAATAGAAAGGTTCAACCCGGTTTTTCCTGTCACACCTTCACGAAAATAACCGTATCCGGAGATCTAACCGTTGGATCATCTTCAAATTTGGATAGAATGTTTATAACATCTTGTTCTACACTCTAACCGTAGCGATTTAGAATCTGAGCTTTTGATCACCGGGAATCATGGTTGGAACAGAGCAGTGTGAAATGAGATTTTTCAACGTTCAAGAAGAAAATGCCTAGTGACTGGTTGCTTCAATTCTCGTTCGTTGTGCCTTGGGGTTAGAAGAGAAATTGGATTGTATGCGTAGCTCTTAACTATCTCTTTAGACTCAGCTCTCCTCCCGACGTTCCAGGTAACTAGTAGTTATCTTAGAACCATAGTGATTAGAGTATTATTCGGTATTAGATTATTACGCTAGGAATTATTTAAAATACTTTTTGAATGAAATTATTGACGAAATTTGACATGAATATACTTGATGCATGCTGTGTGATTACTGTAGAGAGAAAAATAATTTTCATCTGATTTTTAGTATTTATTTGATTTAATTGGTGTTTTGTGCCTTTTTTGCTTATTTGCATAATAATTATTAAAAGAATGTTCAAATTGTTGAAATTATTTTTCTTGGATCATGTTATATGCGTAATATGTATTCCATGCTTTAGAATAATTTTTTCCTACTGTGTACTTGTTTATTTAATTGATATATCTGTTTTTGCAATTTCGTTTTTGTCAGTATATAAATCATGAAAATTATTTATGGAGGCCAAAAATGTATTTCTTTGTATAATATGTATTTCCGTGAGTTTATTCATGTTGTGTAAATTTTTGGTAATTTTTGGGCATTTATTTATATTTTTAGTTATTATATTGTCTTTATTGAGTAATCTGTATATTAACTTTTAAAATTATTTTTGGAGTCCGAAAATTATAAATAAAATTTGTACCATGTCAGTAGAGTCATTAGAGTCGTATGATAATTTATGTGTGATTTTACTGCTCGAACTTATTAGTTTAATAATTATTATTGGGTTTTTGTTGTGAAATTGAGGATACTCTTTTAAATTATTTGAGAGCTTGTTAATCAGAAATGATTTGTGATCTTTTATGTTCTTAGATGCTGGTGTTTAGTAGGTTGCTGTAAGTATTATTGGTATCATTATGTTTATGTTTGATTTATGTAAAAATGATTGAATTGTGTACTATTCATTTATTTAATAAGCCTTGGAGTTAATTGGTGATGCATTTTTGATTGATGTTGTTAGTGCTGTAAAAACTATTTCACTATCATTGTTGATGCTTAGTGATGTTTAAAGTATTGTGCTTGGAGATATTTGTTGTAAATTTGTAAGTTACTACTTTGAAGATTTTTGAAAAATTACTTTTGATGAATTATGGGTATAAGGCCGGGTGGCATCCCTTTCGACGAATATTTTTGAGCTGAATGATACTTTGATGATATTTATGAATTATGATTTTATTTTTGAGATAAGAACATCCGGTGGGATAGATGTAGTCCCCGGTGAAGAACATGTCAACCACCTGGTTTGCGAACTAGGGGTACACCTGAGTTAATTGTTGTCGTCTGAGAGGTCAGGGAGTTCTGCGTGTTCTACCCTGCATCGGGAGTTTGGCCATTTTTAGACACAGGCAGTGGGGAACGTAAGCCCATAGACTGACCTGGAGATTGCAATCTGACAAACCTTAGGAAGTGAATTGCGATTCACTAGCGTTCGGTTTCTGACTCAATAACTTGTTTTACCTATATTTAATTTTTATAAAAGTACTCTTGAGATGATTTATTTATTTTTATCCAACTCACTTGCTATTTATTATTCATTTGCGTTATTTGTGAGTTATATGGAAGTGGATGCATATTGTAGTTGACTTGACTTTATGCTTTCCTTTCTTATTAATCTATGTCTGAATCATGCTTTGATTTCTTTTGTTTTGGGAGAACTGCTACTTACTCCCCTCTGATTGTGGATATTTGTTGTATATTTTGCAGGTCTTGTTGATGGGGATTTTCTTTGATTTTGGGCTCCGGTTGAGATGCGAGAAATAGTCTATTAGGGGTTTTAGTTCTAGACTTCTCTTTAGTTTGAGATAGTTTTCTCATTTCGATTTTAATCTAAGTAATTAATTTACTTATAGTACTTACTTATGTTTGTTTTTATCACTTAGTTATTTAAACACTATTCTTGTAGTAGTGACATTCCCAGAAGACGATGTTTCCGCCATCGTCCTATTAATACTAATATTATTTCTTTCTTTTCCGCTTTGAAATTCCAGGGGTGTTACACAGGTCGGGGTCGTAATGCTATGCAGCCAATGAGCCAATAAACAAATCTAGTTAGTAATTCAAATAAGGAATGCTTAACATTCAAAAACAATGAGCAAGTTCTAATTTTGTGTAAAATTCCCAATTTAATGGAGTACCATTTCAACAAAAGAAAATTGATAATTATATGGTTTAATGGTTAGGGAAACACATCTGTTTGGGGGTTAGTACAAGTTGGTATTCATACTGATGGGGACAAAGGCTCTATTTGGTAATATTAGCTGAAAATAAACTGACACTGATAAGTTAACTGAACCCGATAAGATAAAGCTAAAATTGATAAGGTCTTTGGGCCGATAAGGTAACCGATTAGTTTAATTGTTTGGCAAAATTAGTTGATTAAGTTGATAAATTATTTTGGCAAAATTAGTTGTCAAAATTTTGGAAAGATTTTCCAAAATTTCAGTCAACTAATTTGGAAAAGGTAAACATTTTAACTTATCATTTAAGTCATTTTACCCACCTGAAATTTTATTTTAGGTGCTCCCCAAACATTACTAATCATTTTAGCACCTAAAATATGTTACCACCTTATCATTTAAGGTAGCTAAAATGCTTCCCAAAACAAAGCCAAAGTTCTAACCTTAAATTTTAGGTATTACCCGTTAATTAATACTACCTCCGCTCCTAAATAATAGTTACACTTACACTTTTAACGCATGCCAATGCACTACTTTGAGCCTTTATATCTTTAATTTTGTATTTGTAAAAAATATAAAAAGTCGATATTCTAAAAGTACATATCGAGACGAATCAAACAAGACCTCACATGACTATATTTTTTCTTACCCATAAATCACAAATGATAATCAAAGTAAAATTTGTGAATAGTGTCAAAAGTGTAAGTGTAACTATTAAAAAGGAACGGAGGTAGTATGTAAAGATGTAGCATCCTATGAAAATGTATTGTGGTGTATATTGTATATCCGGACTAAAATCCAAAACCTTATTTGGTTCGTCCTTTATGCAAGGGCGGTTCTTGGCCCATGCAGTATAGGCGACGGAATAGGGCCCCCCAAAATAAAGGGGCCCCGAAATATATTATATGTATCAGATGTTTGAAAGAAAAACAAAAGCAAATCATTTGGATTAGTGGTAAAATGGTAAGGGTTGGGAGAAAGGGATGCGGGTTCAACTCTGCTTCCAAGCAAAATTTATTTACTTTTTGTTGTTTCAAGTTTCAACATTGGGAACGCCCCATTTGAGTTATGACTCATCACATTAATACTTTTTGTTGTTTCAAGTTTCAACATTGGGAACGCCCCATTTGAGTTATGACTCATCACATTAATAACATGTCATCAGTCCATCACGCGTGGATTTCTTTTTGCTGCTTCAAATTCTCAATTTCCCTATTAATGGCTACTCTCTCCTCTCTTAAGTCTCTCTCATTAATTTCTACTCATCCTACCATATTTTTTTTTGCAATTTTCCAATAAAATTTACTCTTAAACTTCAATTCAACAAGTTTTGTCGGAGGAGTTCAAGAGATGGGTGATTTTAACTTTTATTACAACGGTTTTCTTTGACAAAGCTATTATTACAACAATTTGATCTTCACTTATTTCATGAAAGAGATTAACCTTCAGCAATTTATATAATTAGATATTATTTTCAATATAAAAGTAATTTTTTTAATTGAAAATCTAATATCTTTTATGAACTACATATAAAGAGCCTAATTTTAAAAGAGTGTATAGGGCCCCTGTTATGTTTGCCCCGCCCCTGCCTTTATGTTCTCTTGTACGTGGAGTTTGGCATAATTACATGAAGTATAAGATATTAATAGATGATTCTCTCCTTTAATAGGATTTTTTTATAGTAATATCCTATATATAGGATTTTAGGTAAATATCAGATTAATTTGATGGATCATTCATTTAAATATTAGATTGATGATAATATAATTATACTATTAAGAGAATTTATAATTTGTATCCATGGGCATATATACAATAACAAAAACTAAATTTCACAATAAATTTTTTAAAACAAATAAAAGACAAAATTTCCCCTACTTAGGGCCTGTTCTCTTCGGCATAAAACAACTGAACTGACATGAACTGAAAATAAGTTGGGGAGAACAGACCCTTAACTAATGTAAAATATTATGAAATTATTAACTTTTCCTTTAAGGTTTACCATGCCCTTAGTGAATTTACTTAAAATTAAGGAATATGTAATGGGGTAATGGTTCAATTTTTTTGGATTAGACTAGAGTAAATATTTATCAAGATTTCATACTAGATTTAAAACTGATGCACATTTTGAAGTAAATTTGTATTTAAGAATATATCCAATTACATAATTAATATGCATAAATATAGCCCATCGTGACCATAATGATTTAACATGATATCGTAATGATTATGAAATTTCATCTTTGGTTTGAATTCGCAAATTCTCTACATCTAGGATTAAAATTTGCTCATATTGGTGATCCAATTTTCAAATAAATTGATTGAACTTGGAATCGGAGCAAGTTAAAATTTCATTATAAATAACTAAATTAGGGTTATATTCATATATTACACTATGAATAAGGTGATTTGTTGATAATCATGTTAAGTTATGAGTGAAGGCATGTATGATATTAGCTCGAGGGAAAAACAATCCTATAGCAAAAGAGAAGAAACCTCTACTTGATATAATATTAATTCATTCGTGCACAATAGTTGCATAACAAGGATTTCTGAATGCTATGAAGGACGTTGGAAGTTCTCAATTACGATGGAAATAATTATTTCGAAAAAGAGCACAAATGCTCAATTTAAACTAACTAGACTTAATTAGTTGAGGAAGTGGCTAGTCAACCTACCAGTGGAGATTTGTAGGTATATATGGATGGCCCAGGGAGGAAGACAAACACAAAACATGGACTTTGATTAGGCATCTCAGTGAGGAGTCTACCTTACCTTTGTTGTTTGGTGGTGATTTTAATGAAATCATGAGCTATGGTGAGAAGGAGGGAGGGGTGGATAGAACCAGACGAGATATGGATTCCTTTCGAGAAACGGTGGATGATCTCATGCTTCGTGATTTGGGTTTTATGGGCTCTTGGTATACATGGGAGAGGGGAAATACGACAGCTACTCGTATCCGAGAACGACTTGATCGTTTTTTGTGTTCTGCTTCTTGGTTCGAGCTCTACTCGGATTTTGTTGTTGAACATCTTCTTAGGTACAAGTCTGATCATGTGGCGATTGTTTTGCGTCCCCAGAATCATAATACTAGGAGGAAGAAGAAGCGTGGTTTTCGGTTCGAAACTTGTTGGTTACTTGATGAGGGCTGCGAGAGTGTCGTTAAGGATGCTTGGGGGCAGTCGGTGGGGGATGAGTTGCCGCAACGCATCACTTCTATGGCTCATGACTTGGCTGGGTGGAGCTCGGTTAAATTCAAGAAGATCCATGACCAGATTGCACAAACGGAGAAACGGCTCCTTCGAGCCCAACAACTTCCCATCAATGACGCTAGTTGTGTTGAATGTGCTGACCTTGAGAAGACTCTTGATGACCTTCATGATAAACAGGAGGCTTACTGGTACCTGCGTTCGAGAGTTGCTGAAGTTAAAGATGGTGACAGAAACACGAGCTATTTTCACCATAAAGCTTCGCAACGGAAGAAACGCAATTATGTGAACGGTTTGTTTGATATAAATGGTCATTGGCACGAGAAGGAGGAAAATATTGAGGGCATCTTTGAAGAGTATTTTCGAGATATTTTTACCTCTTCTAACCCCTCAATTAATAACATTGATGATGTTTTGCAATTTGTTAGCCCTATTATTTCTGATGATTGTAATCAGGCTCTGCTGAAACCTTTCACTAAAGATGAGATTTTTGTTGCTCTTCAACAGATGCATCCATGTAAGGCTCCGGGCCCTGACGGTATGCATGCTATCTTTTATCAGCGTTTCTGGCATGTTATTGGTGATGATGTTACAACTTTTGTTAGTAGTATCCTGCATGGCTCTATTTCTGCTAGCTGCCTAAATAATACCAATATAGCTTTGATCCCCAAAGTAAAGCATCCTACTCGTGCTGCTGAATTCCGGCCTATTGCTCTATGTAATGTGTTATACAAGTTGGTGTCAAAAGCAATTGTTATTAGGTTGAAGGAGTTTCTCCCTGATATTGTTACAGAAAATCAGAGTGCTTTTGTTCCAGGGCGCCTGATTACTGATAATGCGTTGATCGCTCTTGAGATTTTTCATACTATGAAAAATCGCACCAGAAGCAGGAAGGGTAGTATTGCTATGAAACTTGATATGAGCAAGGCCTACGACAGAGTTGAGTGGGGTTTTCTCCGGAAGCTTCTACTTACTATGGGGTTTGATGGTCGTTGGGTGAATTTGATTATGGACTGTGTGACTACTGTTTCTTATTCTTTCATTGTGAATGGAGGAGTGTGTGGCTCTGTTACTCCTGGGCGCGGGCTCCGTCAAGGTGACCCTCTTTCTCCTTATTTGTTCATTTTGATTGCTGATGCTTTCTCTAGAATGTTACAGAGAAAAGTTCAGGATAAGCAGATTCATGGTGTTCGTGCTAGCCGTAGCGGTCCCGAAATTTCTCATCTTCTTTTTGCTGATGATAGTCTTCTCTTCATAAAAGCCACCAGACAGGAATGCAATGTTATAGTTGATACTCTCAACCAATATGAGTTAGCATCCGGACAGAAAATTAATTATGACAAGTCTGAGGTCTCTTTCAGCAGAGGAGTAAGTATTGAGCAAAAAGATGAGTTAGCTGGAGTTTTGAAGATGCGGCAAGTTGACAAACATGAAAAGTACCTTGGTATCCCTTCTATGGGAGGTCGATCAAAGAAAGCTATTTTTGATTCCCTTCTTGATAGAATTTGGAAGAAACTCCAAGGGTGGAAAGAGAAGCTACTATCGAGAGCTGGCAAAGAGGTTCTTCTTAAAGCTGTCATTCAAGCTATGCCTACTTATCTCATGGGGGTTTATAAGATCCCGAGTTCGATCATTCAGCGCATCCATTCAGCCATGGCAAGATTTTGGTGGGGGAGCTTTGAAAATAAAAGGAAGGTTCACTGGAAAAGTTGGGATTCAATGTGTACTCTTAAGTGCTTTGGTGGTATGGGTTTCAAGGATCTCACTGTTTTTAATGATGCTTTACTTGGAAGACAAGCGTGGAGATTAGTGCGAGCCCCACATTCTCTGTTTGGTCGGGTTATGAAAGCTAAGTACTTTCCTCTCACTGATTTTCTTTACTCTCCTCTTGGTTACTCTTGTAGTTATTCATGGAAAAGCATTTGGAGTTCGAAGGCCTTGATCAAAGAAGGGTGTGTGTGGCGTGTTGGGAATGGTGATAAGATTGGAGTATGGAGTGATCCGTGGGTGATGGGTGATGATGGGAGGTTTATCTTGAGCTCCCCTTGTGCTGGCATTCAAAAGGTGAGTGATCTTATTATTTCTAGTACTATGGAGTGGAACACTAGGCTCATTGAGGAGAACTTCGAAGATAGAGATGTTAAATGTATTCTTGCAATCCCTTTGGGTTCTATGGAGCACCATGATGAATTAACTTGGGCACTCACAAAAGATGGACATTATTCTGTGAAAACGGCATATATGTTGGGAAAAGGTGGCAATCTTGACTCTTTCCATCAAGCTTGGGTTGATTTATGGGGTATGGATGCTAGTCCAAAAGTTAGACATTTCCTTTGGAGGTCGTGTACTAACTCGCTTCCTACTCGTGCTCTTCTTAAAGCACGGCACCTACTTGAAGATGATGCGTGCCCTTGGGGCTGTGGCGGTGTGGAGACCACTTGTCATGCTCTATTCGAATGCCCTCGAGTACTCGATCTTTGGCGGGAGTTGGAGTGCGAAGCCATTTGTGTAAACTCTTCAAGCCTTGGGTTGTGTGACTTGGTAGAAAGCTGGAAACATTGTGACAAGGCAACGCTATCTCGTGGCATTTATTTGGCCTGGTGTATATGGGCCGAAAGAAATTTGTGGGTGTTTCAAAGCAAGCGAACTCCGAACCATGTGATTGTCTCTCGTGTGCAGCGCCTAGTAGACGAGCAAGGCAAGTATTTGACTCGCATCTATTGCTCTAAAGCAACGCCGATTGAATCTAGTGCGAAGGTGTGGCAAGCTCCCCCTCCAGGTATTCTGAAATTAAATGTTGATGCATGTCTAGCGGATGTTGGCTGGGTTGGTTTAGGTGTGGTGGGTCGAGATTCTTTGGGTGAAGTTGTCTTTGCAGCCACTCGTCGTATCAAGGCATATTGGAGCCCGGAAGTTCTTTGAAGCAAAAGCTATTCAAATGGGTGTTCGACTTGGGCATCGTTTTGGTGTTAAGGAGTTGATCCTTGAATCGGATTGCCAAGGTGTAATAAAGCGGTTGTCAAAGCATGCACTTTTTCTTTCGGATCTTGACATCATCCTCTATGATATCTTAGCTTCGTGTTCCTCTTTTCTTCTCTTGTTTGGTCACATGTGAAACGTGAGGGTAACTTTGTTGCTCATCATTTAGCTAAGCTAGTTCCATTTGGTGTTGAACAAATTTGGGAAAACCACTCCCCCCAGGAGGTGGCGCCCTATGTACTTATGGACAAATTGTCTTTGAATTAATCTAGCTTGCTTTTCCCCTCAAAAAAAAAAAAAAAAAAAAAAAAACCTACCAGTGGAAATAAAAATAGTTACGATGCTAATAGATCAGTGGATTAGGCCATCAGCTATCCCAAGCTAAACAAGTTGGACTAGCCACTAGACCGGGAACATAACTAGAAAAGGAATTGCAATGCAATTAAGTATCACACACTTATTCCTACCGTTTTAGGTAGAAGACTATTGGTACGGTGGCAATGACGGATCCAGTATTACATCTTTTGATTTATAGTTTTGGATTGCGGAATCAACAATGAATATAATTCTTTAAATTTTCTTAATAGCTTAATGAAAATATAGATAATACTTCGAGTTGTCAAGTGTCACCTCTTACCTCAATCTATATTCTCTACTCATTGATATGTAAGACTTAAGAGTGTATAGTTGTGTTAGAAAGGGAGTTCTAAATTATGATAAAGGGGGAAATAGGTTATTTTTCTTTGTTCTCTAGAATTTTCGGAATCTCCAGTTTCAGACAAGAAAGCATTGTAGAGGGAATGATCAATGATGTTTTAGTTAAATGCAATTTGGTTGAGAATTTAATGCTGCCAAATTGTGACGGCATGGAGACCACTTGCAAAACTGGCGATGGTGACATATGATATTATGTATGTTATCCACTTCTCTCGATCATAGCTTTCTTTTCTATCTCCTATTAGCTCCTAACTAGTAGTACTAAGCAAGTGAATATATGTCTGACGAATATATACATGTGTATTTTTGTCATCACCCATCTACATAAAACTGTATGGAGTATGCTCCCTCCGATTCATTTTAATTTACTCACTTCACTTTGGGAGAGAATCAAGGAGGAAGTACAAAAGTATAAGAGAGAAACTGAAAGGATGGAGAGTGAAACTGAAAAGTGAGAGAGAGAAAATAAAAAAAGTGGTTTAAAATATTAAAAAGTGGATGACATGGGTGGAAAAAGAGGAGAAAGTAGATATAACATGTAACCTAAAAAAGAAAAAACACCAGTGTGTAGATTAAAAAGAAACAAATCAAAAAAGAAAGTGTGTAGATTAAAAAGAAACGGACGGAGTACGTACCAAGAGGCAAGAGCGTAATATCAACCGACTTTTTGCCAATCCTTTTCTAATATGCACCTCTCATTTCTTCCTAGATAGTGCCGTCCCTACCTTAGTTTTTGCATTTTGTTGAACTCACATGCATGACACTATGACAGCATGAGTTGGAAGGAAAAAGAGATCTAATTGAGTTTACAAAGTTTTTTCTCTAAATATTAATCAAAATTATTATTTAGAAAGCTTTATTAACTTTACTTTTCCAATGTGCATATATCTCTATTATATAAGCCAAGGGGGGAGCGATGGTGTCCCCTTAGGAATTCACTTAATTGCCCCTCCACAACATAAATATTACATTCCAAATTTCCAAATACAACCTCTAGCAATTAATCAAAACCAATTTCAATCATAAACTTGCCAAAAAAAAAAAAAAAAATCAATCAAATCTCTATTAAACCCAATCAACACATATAATGATCAATCACATAAACTTGCCAATAAAAATAATTCAATCAAAATAAAAGATTCATAATCAAGAATTTACCACACATTAATATCACATACAATAACAATAACAAAAACAATACACGACATTCTCATTACAGAGACAACTCAAATTCAAACTCAAATAATTTTTTTCCGTAACACAAACTCAATTACAAACACAAACTTCAAACCAAAAAAAATTCAGTTCTCTTTGTAGATTGGAGCTTCACGGCATTTTCAAATATGACATCCTCAAATTTGTGAATACTTTATTGTTATTATTGACAATAAAAGTATGTGTAATGTTCTATGCTTAGTAAATATTAAGAATATGTATTATGTTCGAGTAAATTTAAACTCAAATTACAGTAAATATTACGAATATATGTTGTGTTAGAATATTTTTAAAAAAAAATTAAACTCATATTACAGTTTATTTAAAATTTCATTCAGATATAGTTGAAATTCAAATTAAAATTACATCAGAAATGGTCGGAGAAAAAAAAAAATCAATTTTCGTCAAAAAAATATCTTCGAATTTGTGCCCAAATATTAAAAAAATTGAGACAAAATACTTCAACACAAGTTGTTTTTTGTCCCCAGATATTAAAAAGAATTTGAGAAAAAAAATACTTCAACCCATGTATTAAAATCAAAAATTTGTGCCCATAATCGAATTTCAGCCCATCAACTTGATATTAAAAAATACCTTATCGACGGCATGAAGAACATCGCCATGACCGCCAAAGCCAGCTCCAATGATGACGAAATCATAATCAAAGGTCTCGGGAGAGTGAACTAGGTGAGAACTCACTGAGAAACTCAATGCTTATCTTCGAAGTCCACAGAAGCGGAGATTGAGATTGAGAGGTTTAACTAAGAATGAGGAGAAATCGAGTGTGTGGTTTGATTTAGGGGACATTGAGGAAGATGATCAAAAGGAGAGAAAAGTGACGACTACATTGTTTCAATTAAATATAGAGGGAAAAAAATTGCGTGAAATTGAGAGATGGGTTTGGGAATTGGGAAAGTAGCTGAGAATTGAAGAGAGAGAAAAAGGACTGCATTATTTCTGTCTCTTTTTGTCATGGTTCATGGGGTTGTTTAGAGTTTTGACAAAAAACATTAGTTAGAGATGCAATTTCATTACTTATACTTATTTATTAATGTGTTTTTAAATACTATTTGTAAGTATTTCAATCTTTCTTATTCACAAAATGCAATTTCAATTTACACTTATGAATGAAATACTATTTACTAAGTAAGAGTTATTCCCAAAATGTCGCCGCACGCATAGCGTGCATAAAAAGCTAGCACATATATATTGAAACTAATGTATGCAACTCCCCACGATTTCAAAAAGTATCTAAGCCTGATGGCGAAGGTTGTTTTAGGTAATGTAACATGATATTTGGATATGTGAGAACGAGAATTCGGAGACTAAGAGATGTAGTAGAAATTGAGAGTTGGTAATCGAGAATTCATAAAAGTAAATTATTATCATTACCTTGTTTTGGCTAATAATAACATATTAACAAACTTTTATTTTGACGATAAAATGGGATCAGAATTCCGGATCTCTTCTCCATATCGCACAAAGCAAACAACTTGTAAAAGTTCAGCTCGTGAATAGTACTTGAAAGTTTGTTATCTATCATGCATGTCGAGGAATCAATGGACAAAAACATGTACTAAAAATATATAATCAATAAGATGTTTTGATGGATGATGTGAGAAGGAGTAGATCATAGATCTCTGTGAGGAAAATATAAAGTTGATGGTGGATAGAACATTAGAACTAAAAGCAATTTGGCCCCTTTTAGGATAATTTTTTTGACAATGAGAAAACGTGCATTAATTAGACAAGGAAGTACTGCCTAATGCTAATACAACCAACCATAGAACAAAGTAAACAAACCTAAAGGAGCTTTAGTAGCTCTTACATTCCCTAAAAAACAAAAACAAGTAAAACCGATAAAGAGTCGCATGATAAAGAGGGCGTCGCTGGTTAATGATTGTGATGGTGGAGTCAAAACTCGATTCTTTGAAGGAAGTGGTAGGAGAAGCGAATGTCGTTCACGATCCGGACAACGAACAACCAACGGCGAGCTTCGCATCTCGCCGCATGAGCAATCCCAACGATCTCCTATCGCTTAGGATTCTGGGCTCACAATCTTTTGAAGAGTCACGTTCTTGGGTGACTCATTTCTCTCTCTCTCGAGAGTATTTCTGGTTTCTCCATTAGGTAGGAGAAACACATTTGAGTGGGCGTGTTGAAAACCACCAGATGCAACTGGGGTGCCGCCTTCAGATTTGAATTTTTCAAGGCAATGTCCATTAAGATCAATGCAAGCTAACAAGAGAGCTAAACATTCTTAGCTCTCACACACTTCCGATTTGTGAAACCGGAAAACACATGTCCCAACCATGAAAATCGTTCATCGCCTCGACCACGCTCACACTTCTCATCATCTTGAATCACCTTCTCCTTCATCAAAGAATCCCAAATAACTACATATTCAGCTACTACAACATTAAACCACCATCCCTTAGCCAACTAGTAAACAATTTTTAATTGCCATAACCACCCACGAACAACAACCTTAGTAATTCAAAAGACACAACTTACTTCAACTATGTGGCAACTATAAACTAAGAAAAACAACAACATACTTATATCTAACATAACTAGGGAGATGAGCCCAACAACCAGGGGGAGGGGGAAGTGAAGCCCAACATCCAGGGGGAGGGGGAAGGGTAAGCCCAACAATCGAGGGGAGGGGGAAGGGGAAGGGGGAAGGGAAAGCCCAAAAACCAGGGGGAGGGAAAGGGAAGCCCGAGACCGGCGCTAAGGGAAACAGGGGAAACCCGTACTACTGACTAGGATGGGGAAGGGGGGATGGGAAACTCGCGAACGGGGTAAGGAAGCAACTACTTGACGCGACGATCGACGCACACCTGGGAATGGGAAGTGACAACAATGCGACAACAAGGGAGGGAGAAAACCGATGAAACCAAAAAAATGGAAACGAAATAAGGGGCGGGGAGGGAAAAAAACACGAACATGGGAATAGAGGGGGACAAACCTCAACTAAGAAAGAAAAAGAGAGTACAAACCTGAGAAACGACCAAGGGGGAGACAGGTAGGGGAAGCGACGGGGAAAACAGAGGAATGGGGAGGGGGGCTCGCGAACGCTGGGGGAAGGGGAGGACACGCGGTGGAGGACGGGGCGGGGAGACTGGGGAAGGGGGAAGCATACGCGACGAAACACTGCAACCAAAGGACAAGGGCAAGGGGGTAGGCTCGCCGACGACCGGTGGCGCGGCGCACGCTCAGGCCGACCACCAGCGAGCCTGCGGCGACGGCGCGCTTCTTTGAGGGTGCTAGGGTTTCTGTGGTGTTTTGGGAGTGTAGAGAGAATTAGGGTTGACATAGCCAAAAGTTTCGTTCCCTTTAGGATAATTTGACACAAGAAGTATTCACAAATATGCGACAGAATTATTGATTTAACATAATGTAGTTTAGTAGGATACGTTGAATAATTATTTCTAAAAAAAAATGATATGTTAAATTTAAGATTTTAGCTATTAATAAGCGAAGGGGAAGAAAATGGAAAAGGCCATTGATAAGGAGATCGATGAGGAGCATTTTTTTTAATTTTTTGTTTATATTTAAGGAGGATTTGGTATAGTTATGTATTTTTCTTGGTGAGGAAGCACTAATATTATATGGTTGTAATTGTTAAGTGTTCTTACTTTATCTACAAACTTATCAAACCCGAGTGCACCGTGAGCATGGTACACCCAAGAATATTTTTTACTCATTGCTCATTTGAAATAATCTAAATGAGCTAAATGTACAAAAAAATAGAGTTTTAAATGAGCAAATGAACAAAAATTAGTCTTATGTGTACCATGCACATGGTACATCCGGTTGTATGATGAATGAACTCTACTCTGTCATTGTGGTCTGTTCAAGCCCCAATATGTACATTTGTAGAATTTAAAGAGTTTGAGTGAAATATCTATATAAGAGGAGAATGACATGTGACTATTCTTAACGATTTTTAATAATAGTATCGATATGCCCACTAGAAATAACAATTCTAAATTATTAATGATTTTTATTGCCCCTTCGTCCCACAATATAGTGCATATTTCTTTTATTTAGGTCAAACTTTAAAAATTTTGACCAATTTTTTCCATTAATGTATACGAAAAAACATATGCATGTGGGATCTTGTTAGATTCGCCTTAATGTGTACTTTCATAATATCAACTTTTTATATTTTTGTTTAATACAGAATCGAAGATATTGAAGGTCAAGGGCGCGTTCTCTTCACTTTAAAAAATAAAGTTTCAGGTCTAATCAGTTCAGATCAGATCACTTCAGATCAGTTCAAGTAAGTTTCAATCAAGTCCAATTATTTCAATAAGTTCCAATTAGGTCCAGTCAGGTCCAATAAGTTCCAATAAGGTGCAATAAGTTCCAATCAGGTCTAATCAAGTCCAATAAGTTTCAATAAGGTCCAAATAGTCAATGACCAATAAATTAAAATTAAAATTTTAATTAAAGTACCACTACGATTACATAGTATTATAATTGTATTATTGTCTATTATTTTATTATTCATATTACTATTAGCTGATTATGTTATTATTAAAAAAATATTATAATCATGGTCAAATAAGGTTAACAATAATAATTAATCATCATAATTCTAATAATTTGCAATTCGTCTTTAAATAACTAAAGATTAATAATTACTATTTTTTGGTAAAATGTTATTCATAAGAGATTAATAATTAATATTTTTTTCAAAGGGTATAGTTTAATAATTATTATATCATAACAAATTTTGTGGGGTTAGTATTTATGTTATTACTCATCAAATTTTTTGTCGAATAAGGTCAAATAAGTTTCAATCAGGTCCAATAAGGTCTAATAAGTTTTAACCAGGTCCATTCAGGTCTAATAAGTTTCAGTCAGGCCAATAAGTTCTAATCAGGTCCAATAAGTTTCAATCAGGTTAATCAGGTCTAATAAGCTGAATTAGATCCAATCAGTTCAGTTGAGGGTTTTTAAGGTGAAGAGAACGCACCCCAAATATACCTCTTGGAGACCGTGCAAAAAGGAAACAAACATTATATTATGGGACGGAGGGACTATTTGATTAAGAATATTTTATTTTTGGTAAAAAAAAACTAAGGATATTAACGTTCAAAACTGTGTTTTGATAAACATGAAAGTCAAAAGGATGTAAGCCTTTTAAAACACAAAAATAGTATTATAGTTGGACTACTAGTATTTTGTTAGCATGTTCTGGTCCGATAAAAGGGAGAGTTTCATCGTGGCCAATGGCCAGCAAGAAAAAGAAACCAGAATAAAAAGACCGACCGACTATATTTTGGTCAATATATTCACTGACAGATAATGTGAATTTTTCCAGCATCATTATATTATATAAAGCTAGAAAAATGTGCTTAGGTGTCATGTAGGCAAGGTCATGAAATCCAATGTGTCAATTAAACACGATTTTTTTTGCCAAGTGTACAAGGCCTAAGTAATGACATGTGGCACTAAGTAATTCAAATTGGAAGAGATTTGCACAAAATCGGCCAAGATTAGGGTTAAATCCGTGATTTATGGTTCTAACTAGGCAATTAGTATCCTCAAATCTTTATGTACATAATTAATACTAAATCATTGCCTTTTTATTTTTTGATTGATATAAAAAACGTAACTTATGGTAAGCACTTGAAATTCTCAATCAACCTTAACTTTGGGAATCTTAATTGTCAATCATGCATATTTTTGGATTTTAAAAAACATTCAATGCTATGTACAATATTGCAAGTATAAATAGGGATCATGTCATAGCTTACCACCACTCCAATCCGTGGACTAATGTTTCCGAAGCTATATTTTTTTCTTCTCAATATAATATCATCATGGCAACATCATCTCTCTCAAGAGAAACATCATCTCCCTCACAAGAGATTATACAAACACCTATGAGCAAAAAAACGTGGCCTCCTAAGGTGGATAACTCGGATTTTCTTGATGTTGATGCTATGGTTTTAACCCTTTTTCGTGAAAGTCATCTTATGTTCCATAATATATCCAATAAGTTCACACTAGATATTTTAATTTTTATAATATTATGTTATACAACCTCCAATACACTCCTCCAAGGGCTTATAAAGTGTGCGACAATTATTTTGAAGATATTGATTTGAATGACGGGGATGTTCTTCGGCTTAAAAATATTAGTTTGCTTCATTATCTAGCAAGTGATGATTAGGAAGCAAGCTAAGTATTTTGTGATCTAGCAATTTTGATTTGTTACATAATAGGTTGTAGCAACAACTCTATGTTATGCATTTTTAAAATTTTTTTTTTCGAGATATATGTCCATTGCTAATTTGTTACATTTTTTAGATTGATCGTTATAGTTTTAACATTATCCTCGATTTTTTTATTTATGGTTGAATAGAATTATTTATGCTCGAATACTTTTTTTTTTGGGTTGTATACTTTTACATTTATTTTTGTATTGAATAAAGAGATACAAAAAAATTATTAACTTAGCCAAATATAAATATCATAATTCACTTGACATAATCCCGTGATGATTGTCATAATCAGTGGGATATGAATCATATGAGATTGATATTTGGAGCAGTTTTTAGTTACCTATATTTGCCAAGTGTACAAGGCCTAAGTAATGGACAAGTGACACAAATAAATTTGAAATAAGAGAGAATCACACAAGACCGGCCAAGATTATGGTTAATTGGCGTGATTTTAGGCGATTAATGACTTTAATTAGGCAATTAGTATCTTCAAATCTTTATGTACATAAATCACAAGTAAATCATTGCCTTTTTGATTTATTTGATTGATATGTAAAACGTAACTTATGGTAAGGAATTCAAAATTTCAATCAACCTTGATTTTGGGTATCTTAATTGTCAATCAAGCTTAATTCGGATTTTTTTTTAAAAAAAAAAAATCAATGTAAATTGATTCATATAGATAGTAGATTTAAAAACCAATTTCAATGCCAATTTCCTAAAAAGATATGAAAATTATAAAAAATCAAACAAGCACAAAAATATCAATCTTCTTATTACAATCAAATTTATCATTACAAAAAACAACCTACAAACTTACCAACTTAAAAAGAGGAATTTCAATTCTAGATTTACATGCAATAGTGAATAGACTACGAAAATTCGCCATTGCATTTCTTGATCAAGAAAGTTGAGAGTTTGAAGATGAGAAATTGAACTTCTAGGACTCGAACCCATGAGTTTTTTAACATTGGAAGAGACATGCAAGATGAAAAGAACTAAAATTTTCTCCAAATCAAACCGTATAACAATGGATGTGGTCGAATAATTGGATTTCATCCACATACATGAATACATATTTTGGTAATAAAAAATTATTGAGCTTTCATAATTAAAAGCTGAAAAAAAATCGGATGTTTTTATGTGGACGAAATCGAAAAGAATTCATGGTCAGAATTGTAATTGAGTGAGAAACAAAAAAGAAACAAGTATAATATTTGCATTCCTCAAATAATCATGAAGCAAGAACTCTATTTGGAGTTTCAAAGGTTGACAAAGTTTGATGGCATAAATGAGAAAGAGAAATGAAAGAGATAAATGTTTGGCATAGGGAGACGAAAAGTTTAATAAGAAATTGCAAGTGTGGTTGTTTCATGTCTATTTAATAGGCAGATGGAGCATTTTTTGTAAATACTTTTTTGTTTTTTTTTATTAAGAAGAAAACATCTAATTAATTTGAAAACTAATAAGGATTTATAACAGTATTGTTGAAGTATATAGAAAGATAAAATAACCATCCATATCTTTCTTTTACATATGACTTATATATAAACTATTTCAAGATGTATACTTACAATTTATCCTTTTACTAAAGTACTCCCTCTGTTTTTTTTATCTTTCTCACTTGGAATCTTGGCACTATTCATACTTAGAGATAATCTTCTCAATTTTTTTTCAATTTATAAGAAAAAATATAGTCATGTGGGGTCATGTTTGATTCGTCTCAAATAGTACATTATTAATATTCAATCTTTATAATTTTTACTAATATATAATGAAAGATATCTAAGTTCAAAGAGGTGGCGCACATGAAATTGAGAATGATAAAAAAAAAGAGTTCACTAAATATTTTTTTAGTACTTCCTCCGTTTTTTTACATGTTACACTTTCACTTTTCACGCATGTTAATGCAAAACTTTGAGAACATATATCTCTAATTTTGTATTTGTAAAAATTATAAAAAGTACATATTATGACGAATCTAACAAGATCTCACATGACTATATTTTTATTCACGTATAAATCACAAACGATGGTCAAAGTGAAATTTATGAATAGTGTAAAATGCCAAAGTGTAAAATGTCAAAAAAAAACGGAGGAAGTATTTAATTTCATTAGATACTAATATTTCACGTCATAGATTTTTAGCAGAAAGCATTCATTGTACACCCGGGTGTACCACAATGCATGGTACACCCAAAGCTTTTTTTTGCTCAATTGCTTATTTGGTCATTTGAAGCTCTCCCTATTGTATGAATTTTGCTCATTTGGAGGTTTCAAATGAGCAATAAGGAAAAAATATCCTTGGATGTACCATGCTCATAGTACGCCCGGATGTATGATAATAGTTGTAATTTTTAACGTGTCATATAATATTAAAACAAACAATTTTACGTGTATATTCACCTGGAATAAATATTAATTTTAAAATATTATATAATAGGAAAGAAGAATTCCTCGCACAGGGCCCCCACTCTGAAGTTGTTGCCTTAATAATTGGAGATATTGATAGTGTGGAATAAAGAGATAAAATTGTTGAAACAAATAGCGGGAGATTGAGACATATATCCGAACTTCATCCTTCTTATTTTGCCTTGCAATATCCTTTTCTATTTCTATATGGTGATGATGGATATCGAGCTAAACACATTTTTTGCTTAAAATAAGAATAGTGTGAACACATTTTTTTTGTTGAACTTCATCCTTCTTATAGAGCTGAATACTCTGTCTGTTTTCTTTTATTGAACACATTTATCGCATTATTAATGGTGAGTTAAAAAATGACTATTAAATAGTGTGAACATAATTTTTACACCTTAAGAATAATGGGAATTTAAGTCATAAAATTACACTATTTATGGAAAGATTTAAAATATGAAAAATATATTGAAATTTCCCAATGGGGAATACAGGTTCAACAAAAGAAAACAGATGGAGTATTAAAAATTAATTTACTTTAACTCCGACGTAAAAACATACAAGATTACAAAACAAATATATAAACAAAGAAGTGATAACATTACAAAAAGCTAAGTAAAAAACTTAACGTTTTAGAATGTTTATGGCCACAAATAGTATTGTATTCATTTATTAAATTTTCCAATGATTTTAATTTTTTATGAAAAGTGACAATGTTAGATATTAGCATATAGTTATAAAGAACATATTTGATGATTTCTAATAAATATCAAGGTATGTAAAATAAACAACATATTTGATGCTTTCTAATAAATATTAGTAATGAATGATAAAAAATAAGAACTGAAAAAGATAATGAATACAAAATGAAAAATTACATAATGTAAGATGACAAAAAACATGATAAATAATCAGAAGTTGCTTTAAGTAGAAAGATAAATCCAACCATGAAAGTGTAAATAGTACTATATATGAGATAAAAGAGAATGAAAAGTTTTAGGATTACTCTAGAACAAAGGGAGTATTAGAAATTAATTTACATTAAATTTGCAACGTAACATATAATGATATAAGACTATAAGACAAGTATATATAACAAAATAAATGATGAGACTTTTGTGACATGTCATTGAATTATCATTTATGTGCAATTACTCCCTTACATCGTAGAATCTGCCAAATATTTTTTTATAGATAACACCTGCCAAAATGCCCCGTGGCGTGGTGGTTTGATGGGTGGTGGCCAATGGGTGGCCTGGTGCAATGCAGTGGTGGTGTAAGAAAACAAGAGAGTGGGGGCGGTGAGCAGGACTGCATAAAGCGGGAGCATAAATGGTTCTATGATTGACTGCCAGTAGTGGTATGAATTGTGATTTAATCTGAGATTCTAAAAAAAATGATTGATAACGTGTTCCACCATGATATTAACTATATTAGTCACTGAACGCACGGGTCATAAGCCAGTTTTTGAACATTTTAATACATGATATGACTATAAAAATTTAAATCACAAGCTAACATCACACCACGTTTCTAAGATAAACATCTTAAATTTATAAAACAAAAAATTCCTTTGCATTTTGAACGGGTCCAAAAACTTTAAATGACGTAATTATTTGGATCACCATAATCAATGTGATCATGAATTATGGATTTCAAATTTAACAGTGCAACTCACGGGTTGTAAGCCATAAGCTATAAGTCATAATTGTACAACTCACGGGTTGTAAGCCAATTTCAACCTAATCAATGTGATCAATACTGATTATTAAATAAGTCACAAGTCATAATTGCGACACTCACGGGTTGTAAGCCAATTTCAAATTATTCTAAATTAAAATAGTTATTCAAAGTTAATTAACTTACCCTAAACAAGGTGCGGGTTTTTATTTCATTAAACTATATATTCAAAATATTTCTCTAAATTATATTACATCTTTAGTAAAATTTTACTAACATAATACATTGTACGATATAATAAGGATATAGCATGGTTATATTACCTTTGCGAGCACTAAATTTTATTTCAATACTAATTTGTTAGTAATTAGAAGAACACGATAAACAACATTAGTATAATATATTTTGGATGGTTTCTATTGTACAATATAACAAGGATATATCATGGGCATCATAAATCATAATTGTGCAACACATGGGTTGTGTTGTAAGTCAGTTTTTAATTATTCAGAATACGATATCATAATATTTTAAATCACCAGCTAATAATTTAATTTTCCATATTATATTCTTTCAACTTTATATGCATACATTCTAATAATAACGCATTTAATAGAATTGGAATAGAAAAAACTACTTAATTATAAACTAAAAAATTCCCGTGCATTATGCACGGGTCCAAAAACAAGTCATACTAATATATTAAAAGGCGTGTGTGACAACGTATACACGCCACGTGGCACCTCTGTTACTCTAATAGAATTGTCCAATGTGTACATATGTCATGTCAATTAACAAAAGCAAAATTGGCTTGCAACAAGATTTGAACACGTGACATCTTGCTATTATACATAGCACAATTATCATATCAATCAACTTTTAATCATGCTTTAAATGTCCACATTATTATATTTGTACCCTTTAAATGTTGAGATTTCTTAAATATATTTTAATGCGAATTAAAAAATGCATAACAAATTCGGAAAACAATACCACCCGGGGCAACGTCCGGACACCAAATACTAGTTATAATTATAGTTTCGTCGTCGTTACTCTAAAAAAAACATCGTTGTCTTTGCCTACTTTTGCACAAAAGAGAAAGGTGTATCATGTATGGTTACAGTGAGGTTTGGCGAAAAAACACAAAAAAAAGAAGTTTTGAAGGTTTGCAATAACTGCCGTAAGCTTTACAATTGGCAACCAGCCGATTAGAAAAAGTTTTCGGAGTTATTTTTCTGGCAAAAGTTGGTTCAGGAGTTGGGAATTCTTTTCATTCGAAAAATATATTGTACATTTGATACCAAATAAAAAAGAACAAATTCAAAAATTGCCAAACTCTAACATTGATGATAAACGCCATATTTTTTTTGGGTGCAATGATAAACGCTGAAGGATTCTGTCCTCGATCAAGTGTAACAAACTAAATGTATATGGACAAATTATAGAGATAAAATATTCAATAATATTAGGTGACCGCGACGTTTTGCTAGAAGCTAATTGCGGTTTGTTGGGCTAGTATAATTGGGCCAATTACTAATATTGATTGGGTCCTATGAGGTCACACATTGTAACAAAGGTTAGATAATTACCCAAATCCATTTTAGAAATGGTTTGATGGTCATGTGGATGGTAGGAGAAGAGTTGTAACTCTTGTTGTTAAATGATTCATAATGGGTGGTTTTATGTGCCTAATTAAGCCTCATAATGTATGACATTATGTGGCCAATTAAGCCTTATGAAACCACCGTTGTAACAACTCTATATATTGATGTAGAGGTTACAAATGAATATGATCATCATCTTTTTGCTAAAAATTCTGATTTTTGGTAAAGACTTAGACTCCTCTTCTTCCTCCCTTTTGGTCTAACACAATACAGAGTAAGGAGTGAAAAGTTTCCTCTTTCCGTACTAGCATAAGTGGTGATCTAACCGTTGTTCGTGGACCAACACTAGAGGAACGATGCTTGACGTTCTCATATGATCTCAATTGGAAGTTAGTACTTTTGAGGATTCACGCATCAAAGGTATATAATGTTATATATTATTTGATTCATGTTAGTTTATGCAATTTGTTCTTGGGTTAGATGTTTGGGTATATGATACTCTTCTTCCGCATTAAGCATCTAAAGTCCTACAGTGGTATCAGTTAGCCTCTTGCATAGATTAATTTGATCATTTGTTTGATGTGTTTTTTTATTATTTTAATTCGCTTATGGGAGGGATTTATATATGAGTTTATTTGCATGATTAATATTATGATATTAATTGATTGGAAACATAAAAATTGGATTTTTATGTATATATATATTATACTCAAAATTATCACCTAAAATCACAAAATATCGATTTTGTGTGTTAGATTCAAGAATTCATATTATATTTTTTTGTTTTTATTAAACGAAAATTGATATGAACCCTATTTTTTTCCCCAAAACAATTGTTGTAAATTCCATTCAATTATGCACAAGGATTGTTAGTAATTGAGTGGGAGGGTGGAGGAATTTGGCACACCGTGGTCAGGCGGCATGACCGCCGGACCGACGACCGGCATGGTGGCGGCAGGGGCACGAACTGATGACCTGCGTGGTGGCGGCAGGGGCCGCGTGCCTTGGGCGAGCCTCCTGCGTTGGCTGCTACTTTGGGCACGCTGCTATGTTGCACGCGTGCGGTGGCCAGGGCGGTGCCGTGTCGCCGGTGGTCCGTGATGGCCTGAAAAGGCCGGCACTCCCCGGTGGCCGGCGCTGCAGTGGTGGCCGCCTGCTGGGGTGGCAATTGTGCTTGGTGGTACTGCTGCCTTGGCAGTTTTAATTTTTTTTTTTTAGTATATTCCAGTATTGCAAATTGATTAATCTTAATGGTGATTAATTCATATTTAAGTCATAATTGAATTAAAATAATGAGCTTTAATTTTAATAGTTAATTATATGTGATAATTGACTAGTTATTTTTAAGGGGTTACTAAGTAGTTAGTAACTATTGTTATATGTTAATATGATTAAAATATAAAGGGTGCCTTAAAAGTGCTTTTTAGTTTTTTTTTTCTCTTTTTAAATTTAATAGTTGATTAAATTTGTTAGATTAATATTTTAAAGCCCTTGGGAGATAAATTTTAAAAAAATTATCTAAGGTACTCTCCATATGATTAAATATGAGATTAAATCTTGATGGTGTTATTATGTTTTAAAATTGTTAAAACATGATAATTTAATTTTAATAGTTGATTAAAATGCATATTTATATATATATTTGATATTATGGATGCATGCAGTGACTAGTATGGCCCAAACTTGGATAGAAAATACGATCTGCGTATCGTTAATGTATTTTGGTAATCTAACTACTATCTACACATCGTTGGTATTTTTATAATATTTTAGTTTACAATTCCAAAATATTTATTCAAGTAGTAATAAGAAGAATGGTGATTCGATCTTATCCCATGAAGCACAAGGATGGAGATCCATGGTGATTCAACAATGGAGGCCTTAAAGAGTAGTCTTTAGGTTTAGGGGCCATACTAGGATCACATTTTATTTTATGCATTTAAATATTGCTTTTAAATGCTTTCTAAGTTTATTATGCTTGTGATTTAATTATTTAAATGTTCACTAGTAATTAAATCAACATAATAATATACTTAGGTCCCTTAAAATAAAATATTGGGTTTTTGCTATTCCAAATAAACATCTACTAAAACCTTGATCGTTAGTAATAGGTTCTGCCAAAGCAGAGTGTTACTTCCAATCTTGGGCTAAGTAGTAAATTTCCGAAATTTGCATGTCTAGTTTGGTTTGGCCCTAAAACGGTTTTGGATTTTGTAGCAAAGGATTGGGTTTTGTGTTGGGGTGACAAGCTTTGTCGAGGATTAGGAAGGCTCTCCCCAACGTTGTGGGTAACTTCCTTACCTAGGAGCTATAATCACCTTGGCAATCACCCATCAACTAAGAATTACAATTGTTGTAATTAATAAAAGAGTTTACTTACCTTTTAAACTTGGTTTTAAGTAGAGGCCAAAGTCCACTTATAAATCATGTTTGATAGGATCTTAGAATCACTTGATTCAAAAGGGACACTTTAAAATTGATCAAGTGCATGGCTTTTATTTTAAAGTGTTTAAAATTTGTTAAAAGCTATTATGATAAACATACTTATTACTTTTGCATCTTCTATGTAAATATCATGTCTGGTAACAATAATAATTCACCTTTTAACTTACGTTCAATCCTTGAGAAGGATAAGTTGAACGGGAATAACTTCCTTGATTGGGAAAGGAATCTAAGAATTGTTCTTAGATTTGAAGGTCGAGAGGATGTTCTTGAAACCCCGATCCCGATTTTAACAACCACCTCTATTGAAGCCGAAAAGGCGGCCCATAAGGCCATTGCAGAAAGGTCAGTAATTGTTACTGGCCTTATGCTCGCGGCTATGGAACAAAGCCTTCAAAAGTGGTTTGCAAGCTTGGATGCCTACAGTATTATCCGACAGCTGAAAACCATATTTCAGCAACAAGCTCGGATTGAGAGGTATGAGACTCACAAGGCTATTCTTGAGTGTGCGTTAGTCGAAGGCAAGCCGATTGCCACTCATGTCTTCGAAATGATTGGTTATTTCGAGGCAATGGAGAGGTTGGGCTTTCCTTATAGCCAAGAGTTGGCTACTGACATCATACTACACTCACTTCATGAAGGATTCAACCAGTTTAGGTTGAACTTCAATATGAATGGGGTGTCGAAAACCCTTGCTGAGTTACATGGGAAGCTCATGACTGCCGAGCAAAACATCTATGTTGCACCTAAGAAGGAAGTTCTTATGGTTCAAAAGGGAAAGGATTATAAGAAGGTTTGGGCTGGCAAGAAAAAGCAAGACAAGGGCAAGCAAGTTGCCACTAAGACTGATGATAAGCCACATGCAAAGGCAAAGCCAAAGGTGGCCGCAGATGCCAAGTACTTCTAGTGTGATCAAATAGGTCATTTGAAGCATAACTGCCCGAAGTATCTGAAGGATAAGAAGTCTGGGGCTTCTTCTTCAGGTATCTATGTCATTGACATTAATTTAGCAACATCTACTTCTTGGGTATTTGATACCGGTTGTGTTTCTCACATTATTTTGAATGTGCAGGGACTAAGAAGGAGTAGAACATTGGCTAAAGGAGAGGTAGAACTGCGTGTTGTAAATGGTGCAAGAGTTGCGGCCGTTGCAGTTGGGACTTATAGTATACCTTTGCCTTCTGGTTTAATATTAGAGCTTAATAACTGTTATTATGTTCCTGCTATTATCAAAAACATTATTTCTATTCCTGTTTTGGATAATGAAGGGTTTTCATTTACAATTGAGAAAGGTTGTTTCTCTGTTTATTTGAATTCAATGTTTTATGCCACTGCTAAAAAGTCTATTGGTCTATATTTTCTAGACTTAGACAAAGATGTTCTTATCATAGACAGCAAAAAACATAGATCAAGTGATACTAATCCTACTTACTTATGGCATTGTCATTTAGGACATATAAACGCGAAACGTATTCAGTAGTTACATAAAGATGGACTTATAACATCTTTTGACTTTGAGCCATTTGATGTGTGTGAATCATGTTTAATGGGTAAAATGACAAAGTCACCTTTTACTGGAAAGGGTGAAAGAGCCAGTGATCTATTGGGCCTAATACATACTGATGTGTGCGGACCAATGAGCACAAAAGCTAGGGGAGGGTTTGGATACTTCATTACTTTTACTGACGATTTAAGTAGATATGGATATGTCTATTTAATGAAGTATAGGTCGGAATCATTTGAAAAGTTCAAAGAATTTCATAATGAAGTCCAAAACCAGCTTGGCAAAACAATCAAAGCATTACGATCCGATCGTGGTGGTGAATATTTGAGCCAAGAGTTTAGTGATCACTTGAAGAGTTGTGGAATTCTTTCACAACTAACTCCGCCTGGAACACCTCAGTTGAATGGTGTATCCGAAATGAGGAACCGAACTCTACTTGATATGGTTCGGTCTATGATGAGTTTTGCTGATCTACCAATCTCCTTATGGGATATGCTCTCGAAACTGCTACTTTCACACTTAATATAACTCCATCAAAGGCAGTAGAAAAGACACCATATGAGATATGGAGTAGAAAAGTTCCAAGCTTGTATATTCTACGTATTTGGGGTTGTGAGATTTATGTAAAACGTTTACTTTCAAATAAACTCGCCCCTAAATCAGGTAAGTGTTTCTTTGTGGGTTATCCCAAGGAAACCAAGGGCTATTACTTCTACAATCGAACTGAGGGCAAAGTGTTTGTTGCTCGTCGTGGTGTCTTTTTGGAAACAGATTTTATTTCCAAAAAGGCAAGTGGGAGTAATGTATTTCTCAAAGAAGTTCGAGAAAAGCAACAAATGGACATAGTTCAACCTATGTTAGAGTCAGAAACACAAGTGCCAGCTGTGGAGCTTGAAGTAGTTCTTCCTTTGGAGGAATCTTCTCCCATAACTGACCAAGTGTTGGAGGACGTGCATCCCGTACATGAACCTCCTACTGTCCCACTCGAATCTAATTCATGCGAAAATTCTCAAATTGTTGAGAAGAAAATTTCTCCTGTTGCAGCCCCTCGTAGGTCTCGTGGACCAAGAATACCAAACAAAAGGTTTGTTGATTTCTTGTTAACCGAAAGTTCTGAGATAATGATTTTAGAATTTGAGAAACCTACTACTTACAAGCAAGCTTTGATGAGTGAAGACTCCGAAAAATGCCTTGAAGCCATGAGGTCCAAAATGGCATCCATGTCTGAAAATCAAGTATGGGACTTGATGGATTTGCCCGATGGGGTTACACCTATTGGTTGCAAATGGGTTTTCATAGTGAACACAGACAAGGATGGTAACATTCAGGTTTACAAAGCGAGGTTGGTTGCAAAAGGGTTCAAGCAAGTTCATGGTATAGACTATGACGAAACCTTTTCACCAGTAGCAATGCTTAAATCCATTCGGATACTCCTAGTGATCGCTGCCTTTTATGATTATGAGATTTGGCAAATGGATGTCAAAACCGCTTTCTTGAACGGGTTCTTGAAAGAGGATGTGTATATGACACAGCCTGAAGGTTTTGTGGATCTAGAATATCCTAGGAGGGTATGTAAGCTTCAGAAGTCCATTTATTGATTGAAGCAAGCATCCCAGAGTTGGAATCTTCGATTTGATAAGGCAATCAAACAGTTTGGTTTTCTCAAAAACGGAGAAGAGTCTTGTGTTTACAAGAAGGAAAGTGGGAGTAACATAGTCTTCTTGGTCTTGTATGTAGATGATATACTTCTGATAGGAAACGAGATTCCCATGCTTGAGTCAGACAAGGAATGGTTGAAGAGTTGTTTCTCTATGAAAGACCTTGGAAATGCTGAGTACATTTTGGGGATGAAGATCTATAGGGATAGGTCTAAGAGGATGATTGGACTTAGCCAACGAACTTATATAGATAAGATCGTTACTAAGTTCAACATGGAAAGCTCTAAGAGAGGTTTTCTACCCATGCAACATGGCGTGTCGCTTAGCAAGACTCAGTGTCCTTCTGGACCTGATGAGATTAAGCGAATGAGTAATGTTCCTTACGCGTCAGCTATAGGGTCCATTATGTACTCCATGATTTGTACTCGCCCAGATGTTTCATATGCCTTGAGCATGTGTAGCAGATTCCAATCAAATCCAGGTGACGCACACTGGAGTGCAACTAAAAATATCCTAAAATACTTAAGAAGGACTAAGGATAGTTTCTTAGTGTATGGAGGTGAAAGTAAGTTAATTGTTGAGGGTTACACAGACGCGAGCTTCCAAACTGACAAAGATGATTTTCGATCCCAATCTGGTTTCATCTTTTGTCTAAATGGAGGGGCAGTGAGCTGGAAAAGTTCAAAGCAAAGCACTGTCGCTGATTCTACAACAGAAGCTGAGTATATTGCTGCAGCAGATGCAGCAAAGAAAGCCGTTTGGATGAAGAAGTTCATTCTGAAGCTAGGAGTAGTGCCTAGTGTTGGAGATGGTATTGTTTTACATTGTGATAACAATGGTGCCATAGCTCAGTCTAAGGAACCAAGATCACATCAAAGGTGTAAACTTGTACTTAGGAAGTTTCATCTCATTCGAGAAATCGTTGAGAGAAAAGATGTAATAGTTAGCAAAGTTCATACGGATAGCAATATCGCTGATCCTTTGACTAAACCATTGCCTCAGCCTAAGCATGAGAGTCATATTAGGGCTATAGGGCTTAAGCATGTAGGAGAGTGGTTTTGATTGTGTACTATTTATTTTTAATTAGTTCACAGTTATAGTTACTCTTATGATATGTTTGGTTATGTTTATCAATAAAAGGTTATATTCTTATTTAATCTTGGTTTAGTATTAAATAAAAAGTTCAAAGTATTTTATAACGTTTGATAAGATTGTCAAATACGTGATTTGACAAATGAAACCCTATCCAGTGAACAAGAGTTATAATATACCTTGGTCCCTAATTCGAATCATTAAATTTGAACGTAAATGTTTCTGTTTCATGGACTAGATTGCAAGTTAATTGATAGCGCAGTTTCATGGGCTACGGGGACATAGAGATGTCTAGTCATTTGCATAGGCGTGTATAGTTGATACACGTCGGGTAAACCTAGTAGGAGTTCTCTATAAATTTTATGAGAATCTCATTAATATATCTAATGGATTCCTTTGCCATGAGTATGACACTATTCTTACTTAAGGATTAGTATGTTTTTGACACTGCAACACGTCGTGCCGTAAAATGAGGCTATAAAGGCAGTGATCGCAACTGCTATGAATTGAGTGGGAGTTTTGGTTATACAAGACTGGATAAAGTCCTCCTAAGAGTTAGGACTGGTGTCTTGGCCTCTTGAAGAGCGAGAACTGAAAATGCATAGTCGTGCTCAAATAGATTAAGGAGGTAATCATTTGTTTCGACAGTTCGAACTCGGATTTCAAGAAACAACTTGAATATTGGTATGGTTTACATATGATGTTACCATGTCATCAAGTTAGACATTAAGCGACTTAAGAAGTTTGAAGGTTACACACTTGTTCTTAGACAAGTGGGAGATTGAAGGATTTTGTCCTCGATCAAGTGTAACAAACTAAATATATATGGACAAATTATAGAGATAATATATTCAATAATATTAGGTGACCGCGATGTTTTGCTAGAAGCTAATTGCGGTTTGTTGGGCTAGTATAATTGGGCAAACTACTTATATTGATTGGGTCCTATGAGGTCACACATTGTAACAAAGGTTAGATAATTACCCAAATCCATTTTAGAAATGGTTTGATGGTCATGTGGATGGTAGGAGAAGAGTTGCTTGTTGTTAAATGTTTCATAATGGGTGGTTTTATGTGCCTAATTAAGCCTCATAATGTATGACATTATGTGGCCAATTAAGCCTTATGAAACCACCGTTGTAACAACTCTATATATTGATGTAGAGGTTACAAATGAATATGATCATCATCTTTTTGCTAAAAATTCTGATTTTTGGTAAAGACTTAGACTCCTCTTCTTCCTCCTTTTGGCCTAACACAATACAAAGTAAGGAGTGAAAAGTTTCCTCTTTCCGTACTAGCATACGTGGTGATCTAACTGTTGTTCGTGGACCAACACTAGAGGAACGACGCTTGACGTTCTCATAAGATCTCACTTGGAAGTTAGTACTTTTGAGGATTCACACATCAAAGGTATATAATGTTATATATTATTTGATTCATGTTAGTTTATGCAATTTGTTCTTGGGTTAGATGTTTGGGTATATGATACTCTTCTTCCGCATTAAGCATCTAAAGTCCTACAAACGCCATATAGGTGATAGTTTGAAATTCTTTTCTTGTTCTCATGTTAAGCATGTTAAGGAAAGCAGTTGCCTATTTAATTGCTAAAGTAGCTCCGGTGGAACAATTGTTTGTTGATTTGTCTTCCTAAGGTATATTATCCTTGATGGATTTTGACCCTATGAGGTAAGACTTAATCTTTATGACCTAAAGGCCCAACTGTAGTACTGTACTATTATGATGGGTGGGCTATATCTTGAAATAGGTTGCTTGACCTGGGGACTTTGTGTCTCTTTTCAGGTTTAGAAGAGTGAGAGTTGTGTGCCTCTTGTGAGATTTAAATTTTGGGTTTTGGTTTTTGTGCATTGCTCTTTTATTATGGCCCTATTTGGCAAGTAAAGGTTAGCTGTTAGCGGTTAGCTGTTTGCATCAACTGTTAACTTTTAGTTGGTTGTATTAACTGGTTTAGTTAGCTATTTATATTAACTGTTTGTGTAAAAGTATTTGGTTGATAATTATTAGTTGATTGATACTCTTTTAAGTGAAATGACCAATTATAAGTATATTGGAATAATCTATTGGTGTTTTTTTTTGGTAAAAGGAAGTAAATTTAACCAACTTTAGGATAGTTCATTACACAACTAAATTCCTCTTCTCCAAAAAGCTACTACTTGTAGCTTTTTTAAAATAAACGTTTTTGGCTCAAACCTCTCTTTCAATCCTCTCTCAAGTCTCAACCAAACACACTCCCATTAGAGGTTTTGTACTAGTCAAACCTCTCTATTCATCTCAAATCTCTCTTTTTACCCCAAAATTCTCTCAACCAAACACCCATATATAGAAGAAAAGCTAATGACCGATAACCATCAAATTATCACTATCCTAATTCACAAAAAGAGATAAACCCTAACCTAAACAAAACCTTATGTACTTTGAGTGTAAGGAAGAATTTTCGTTTCCTCCATTATTTTGGTTAATAGTTTCTAGGTGTTTCAATTGTTCGTGTGAACATTAGTATTAGGTTTACAATTAGACTCATGTCTTTGTTCATGTTCAAATTGGCTAGGATACATGGCATATCTTTCTTTTAAATTGGATTCATATCAATATATGTTTGAGATTTTGCATGTATTGATGTTCTTTCCGCAATTTAGATATTATTAAAACCTAACAAAAATAAAAACCAAGGTACAAAAATTATACTTCGTCCGTTGAAATAAGAGAAACGCTTCTCTAAAAAAGTTCTACATAAAATAAAGAAGTGCGTTAATTATTTCAAAATGAAGAAAGTACATAAGATCTTTGCTCAACGAAATATCCAAAAATTAGTAATATATGGACTTCCAATATGGGGGTAGGGTCTCTTGGGTTACAGATACAATTCATGTGACGTCCCAAAACACAAGTACACTGATCCGAAAAGTATCGTCAAATTCTAGAGGCTAATCCTCGTTAAGGGCCTTAAAGTCTGGTTTCTGATTAGAATGACATTTTACTTAAACAATGAAAGGAGGCCCAAAACATTTTACCGACATCCTAGGTCTCTCGCTCTCTCATTGATAGATCCAAATTTCATTGAAAATGGGCCTATTTCATAAACAGACCAATCTTATACGAGGAAGGAAGAATTACTGCTGTCCTTATTAGAAGGTTAAAATTGAAATTCCTTATTAGACTAGATTCAGTATCCCATGTAAAGGCTCCAGTCCTGTAATGTTGAAATAAAATTTCTTAAATGAGAGCGATTGAGAGCTGAGAGGTTAGCCATTGGGGTAATTAGTAGTAACATAGTAACTCTTTTGTAAGATGGTTTTATAATAGAACATGGTAATATACATTGGTAATATACATGCATAAATGTATAATAGGGTTGACGTATAGGCAACGGGTGACATTTTCCGTTTATGGTATGAGAAATGTCGCATATATGGACTGGTGTTAATATACTTAACTTTTTTTGACATCGGAAAAATTTATATTAATTAAAAGCAGTATTACATACTAAGGATAGTACATCTAGACGGTAAATAAAAAAATTAAATCGAGCTTTACTTGCTCTTACATAACAAGAACAAGAATATAAATCACTTAAACTTGGAGAAAGCTGCTTGATTTGGAGGTGTGTTTTTGGATAACTGTGTTGTATCTCTTCTGTTTGTGGTTGACAATCGCCAAAACAGAGCAGTGATGATGAAGGAGACTTGGTAGATTCTTTGAAGATAATAACCTACGTGAAAAAGGTAATACATACCTGATGGAAGTAGTGGGAGGAGTGGATTGATCTCACAATCAGGGCAACAAAGAACAAGTGAGATTTGGAACTCGCAACATGACCAATACAATGAGAACTAAATTCGTAGGTTTTGGATCAATACGGTAAAAAAAAAGAAACCATGCATCTTTGTTTTTATATATTTTTTGAATTATAATATAAAACACTATGATAATAACTCAAATACCCTAATGTTTTTTTTAGGTTTTTATGTTTTTTTGTGTGGTTAACACAATTTTTTTTAGAATAATAGGAGTGTATCTTGCATTGAGCGCAATCATAAGCGCAAGGCTTCTAAAGTTTATGCGCTCGCACTACTCCTTAACGTCTCAAATTTGCTCGTTTGTCTATCAACAGATTAAAGCCCACTTGTATGGCGATTTTGCTTGACTAGACAGTAAATACTGATAGAGAATACTATTAGGATAATATTTTCTCATTGTTTTAGGATATAATTTGTTAAGTTTCAATGCTAAAACAACGACTGCTTCACAGCGACGGTGAAGAAAACGGTCGTTGTTGTTACATACAACGACTGCTTTGAGCCGTCGGTGACCACCGACTGTTTTTCAAGCAGACAACGATCGGTAAGCCGTCGGTGAATAACAACGATGGTTTAAAGCCGTCATTGATATTATTAATGCAATTCTGAAATTTTCTTTACCTTAGGCGACGGTCTTAAACGGTCGTTGATTTCGAAGGGGGGTTAAAATGAAATTGCCTCTTTCAGTCGGGTTTATTTCAACGATTTAAGAGAGAGAATTTAGGAGGCGAATTGAAGAAGCCGACGAACGCGACACCACCTCCACCTACCGTTGCCGCCGGCGACACCACTGCCACCTAACGTTTCCGCCGGCGACACCACCTCCACCTGCCGTTGCCGCCGGTTAGTACTGCTTCATTTTCTTGTCTTTTTTTTAATTTTTTTTAACTCATCAAACCAAACCCTAAAAATTGGGTTTTTGGGATATAGGTGGCCAAAACCACCGTAGGCTGCCGGAAAATCTTTCTCCTCCCTTTTCCAATGTTCGGGCTTCAGCTCTCTTCTACACTATCTTTGAACTTGGTAAAATCCCCTCTCACTTTTATCTTTGCCTTTAAAATTGCAATATCAGTTATTCTTTTTCGTTTGTTACATTGATTTTTGGTTAAAATATGATTGTTGGTCTGATAATTCTATGCTTATATTGTAAAACCGTTGCAAAAGAATTGTTCTTGTTTGTGCTTCTTATTTGTTTGAAGAAATGCTTATGTGAATTGTGTTTTGGTTTTCTTTAAGGGTGGGTTCATTGCTTGATTTGTAGTGGCAAAATTCAGTAAAATTGTTAACTTTTTGTTTTTGGGTTAGTTGATTGTATGCCCACATTTGCATTAGTGCACTATAGTTTTTGGATTGCTTTATGTTTCTTGTAAATTGGGTGTGTGAAATTTTTTTTGATACATGTTGAAGTTGTGATGCTTTTATTCAATGGTTTTTATTGAATGAATGGTGAAAACATGGATTGTTTCCTAATATCTATTTCAGACTCAATTTTTTTGTTAATAATTTTTTTTTGAATTTTTGGCACTCACCAAAATCTCATTTGGCTTTGTCAATGAAGGTGGCCAAACACCACGCCCCGACTGCCGTCCGCCTGTGCCGGAGCCCTGCCGCCTATAGGTACTCTTTAATTTTTAAAATCTTTAATTTTAATAGTAAATATAGTTTATATGGTTAATTGCTTAATTTTATGTTTAAATTTTGCTAAATGCTTAAAGGTTACCGTTTAATAATTGATTTTCTACATGATGTAGGATTAAGTAGCATTTTGGTGTTTCTCTTTGGCTTAATTGTAAGGCTAGTAGCAATTTTGACCATATTTTGTCTTCAATTTATATTTTTAGTATTTTTTTTATGAATATATTTTTAGTATTGAATATAGGGTATTTTATATTGTTTTTGTTCATGTAAATTCTATAATATAATTTTTGTGTATGATTTTCATCATAAAATGTAATGTATTAAAAAAAAATTTGTTTAGAGAATGTTAAAAACTATATAATTGTATAAGTTGAAGTTACTATAAGTTTAATTGTATAAGATTAAGTTACTTTAATTCTTTTAAAAAAAAAAAGTTACTTTAATTGTATAAGTTTAAGTTACTATATAATTATCACAATAGTTTTTATAATGGTTCGTTTATTAAAGGTTATAAAAGTTAAAAACTATATAATTATCACAATAATCTATTTATTGCACATTCCTTTATTTAGTTTACACTATTTAAAATGTTTATATTGCTTTTGACATATTTGTTTTCGTGGAAATAGTTTGGATGATGTTATAAATTTAATTTAAGTGTTTAGATAAATATGTTTGCATCATCATGTGCCTAGATACCCGTTCAAGGTATACTCATTAGGAGTATATCTTGAATAGTCCCCGATTGGGACTGTTCTTGGACGTTTGACCTCACTTAGGTGGTGAATGTATGCCTTTTTTTCAATTCTATGTAATTTCCGGTGATGTTGTTTCTCTATGTTGTTCTCTGGATACATATGTAAGCTTTTACGAAGCTCAAATTGTGTACTTGGAGAACTCATGGGAAATGCTGCCGGATTTTACGTAGAAGCGAATAGTTGGCATACATTCACTAGTGGGGTTAGACGTCGAAGAATGGGTTAGGTTGGAGTGATAAGGACCTTTCGACATCATTTTAGGCCCTATATGCATTTCACACAAATGTTTTAATTGTACGTATGTTGGTTGTTAATGAGTATTGTGATTGAAATGGTTTAGAATTGTAGAATTGGTCACCATGAGACGGAAGGAGCGTTGGTGGATGTATGATAGATATGACAATGTGCGTAACTTGAGGCCCGAGTTCTTGAGGGGGGTTGATGAATTCATTGATTTTTGCAAAGCAAATCCCGAAAACCCAGGTAAGGATGAAGTTAGATGCCCGTGTCCGAAATGCAAGAACAGACGTATGCATGACGGAGACACGGTTAAAATGCATTTGTATAGCAAGGGCTTTACACCTGATTACTACGGTTGGTATTCTCATGGTGAAGAGTTACCTCAATCCGCGCAAGAGCTATCTAATCCATACCGTGAAATGGTTTTCGATGCTCTTGGGAATAACCCGGAACCGTCCACTGTTGAAGAGCCTAGTGGAATGGAGGAGGAGCCTAATCCTCAAGCAAAGGTGTTTCTTGACCTATTAAAGGCTTCTGAGGAACCGTTGTACGAAGGGAGCTCCATGTCTGTGTTGGAAATGACATCTAGAATAGTATCTTTGAAGTGTGAGTACAATTTGCCACATAGGTGTGTTGATGCTTTTGCTTCATTAATGAAAGAAGCAATACCTAACAACAACAACATGAGTAACACATTTTACGATACGAAGAAGATCTTGGAGGGATTAGAGCTTCCCCACGAGAAGATTCATGCTTGCCCCAAAGGTTGTATGTTATTTTGGAGAACTGATGCACACTTGGACAGATGTAGAGTGTGCGATAACGACAGATACAAGAGGACTTCTAAGGGGTCTTTAGTTCCAATGAAAGTTCTGATTTATTTCCGAATCACACCCAGATTGCAGAGGTTGTATGCAACAAAGAACGTTGCTCAAGAAATGAAATGACATGCCAAAAATCCAAGAGTCGAAGACAAAATGGCTTTCCCTAGCGACAGTGAAGCTTGGAAGCATTTGGATAGATCCTTTGGCGAATTTGCATCTGAGCCTAGGAATGTTCGGCTCGGTTTGTGTACCGATGGGTTTGGTCCACATGGAAAGTTTGGGGGGCAATATTCATGTTGGCCGGTCATCTTAACCCCGTACAACTTGCCGCCATCGATTTGCATGAAAAAACCCTTCATGTTCCTTTCGTTGCTCGTTGCTGGCCCTAAAAATCCAAAGGGAAACTTGGATGTGTACATGCAACCCTTAATCGAGGAATTTTGAAGCAATTATGGGATGTTGGAGCAACTACTAATGACATTTCTAGGAAACAAAATTTCAATATGCGTGCCACCATTCTTTGGACAATAAATGATTTTCCTGCCTACGGTATGCTATCTGGCTGGTCTACCGCTGGGAAAAAGGCTTAGGTGGAAGCCAAGGTCGTGGGAATTTGATTCCCAGGGAGCTTTTTCAGTCACCAGAAGTAGAAGAAAACCAGAACCGTATGTCATAGACACAGGGAGATGATTCACAGGCACGTGACTTTGGTAACCACGTACCGGAGACTCCGAACACTCATACGGAGGAAGGTGAAGGTTCGAACCGTGCACCAAAAAAGGTTTTAGGCCCTACTAGATTGTGGTAAGTTCGTAAGCTACTATATGCTTCATGATATTTGTATGAAATGATATTCACAATCCACGTGTTTGTTTGGTTTTCAATTCAGGTTTGATGATAACAAGGTTAGTGGGTCCATCACTGACATTTTCCAGGGCCATTTTCGACAACCTTGGTTCAATTACAGTGAGGTAGACAATGAAACAAAGACGCATTGGTGGAACATTTTCACAGTATGTATGAATCGAATTATGAATAAAGAAATTGATTATATTACTTTATTAATAACTTGGTTTAATGTTTGATTAAAGGGTATTTACGAATGGGCTCCTGAGTTAGATGGCCTAGTGAGGAAGGATTACAAGAAAAAAGCTTCATCTCGTCTGAGAGACTTGCGATACTGGGTGTTTAAGAAAGCCAAAGAAAGGCCAAAATGGTTGGGGGAGACGATCTACGAAGACATGAAGAAGAGAAGTGAAGAGCCCACATTTCGGGAAAAATCTGAAAAGGCGAAGAAGAACCGAAGAGGTGGCTCCCTGTCTAATCCAATTGAGCCGTCACACTTTCAGGGTACTATTTCGGCGGCACAGCATGCTAGAAAGATGGTAAAAATGTTTCATATCTACTACTTAGTTTAATTTACATGACATATTCGGTATGAGTAAAAAATAAAGCCTTTGTTCAACAATGTGCACAGGTAAAGAGTAGAGGAGAAGTACTCCCTACCGCTCCCGAGTTATTCTTGAAGACTCATTTTAAGACTGTTCCTGGAAAAGGAGAAATTCCAGCAAACAAAAAAGGAAAGCAAATCTCGGTACATACTTCTAAACATATATTTATAAGTAGTTTTGATTGAAAATGCACCTTAAACATATATTTTAGGCCATTAAGTTTGAAAATGAATGAATAAGAGTAGTTTGATGTTAGTTTAATTTATAAAAACCTCAAACATCATATATATAGTTAGTTTAATGTATTTATAAGTTGTTTTGATTGAAAATACACAATATAGGCAAGTTAGAACCAAATATAGGCCTTTTGAGGCCATTTTAGGCCATTTACTTGAAAATGAATGAATATAAGTAGTTTGATGTTAGTTTAAGTTATAAACACCTCAAATATCATATATATAGTTAGTTTAATGTATTTATAAGTTGTTTTGATTGAAAATACACAATATAGGCAAGTTAGAACCAAAATATAGGCCTTTTGAGACCATTTTAGGCCATTTACTTGAAAATTAATGAATATGAGTAGTTTGATGTTAGTTTATGTTATAAACACCTCAAACATCATATATATAGTTAGTTTAATGTATTTATATGTTGTTTTGATTGAAAATACACAATATAGGCAAGTTAGAACCAAATATAGGCCTTTTGAGGCCATTTTAGGCCATTTACTTGAAAATGATTGAATATGAGTAGTTTGATGTTAGTTTAAGTTATAACCACCTCAAACATCATACATATAGTTAGTTTAATGTATTTATAAGTTGTTTTTATTGAAAATACACAATATAGGCAAGTTAGAACCAAATATAGGCCTTTTGAGGCCATTTTAGGCCATTTACTTGAAAATGAATGAATATGAGTAGTTTGATGTTAGTTTAAGTTATAAACACTTCAAACATCATATATGTAGTTAGTGTATTTATAAGGTGTTTTGATTGAAAATACACAATATAGGCAAGTTAGAACCAAATATAGGCCTTTTGAGGCCATTTTAGGCCATTTACTTGAAAATGAATGAATATGAGTAGTTTGATGTTAGTTTAAGTTATAAACACCTCAAACATCATATATATAGTTAGTTTATTTATAAGTTGTTTTGATTAAAAATACACAATATAGGGAAGTTAGAATCAAATATAGGCCTTTTGAGGCCATTTTAGGCCATTTACTTGAAAATGAATGAATATGAGTAGTTTGATGTTAGTTTAAGTTATAAACACCTCAAACATCATATATATAGTTAGTTTAATGTATTTATAAGTTGTTTTGATTGAAAATACACAATGTAGGCAAGTTAGAACCAAATATAGGCCTTTTTAGGCCATTTACTTGAAAATGAATGAATATGAGTAGTTTGATGTTAGTTTAAGTTATAAACACCTCAAACATCATATATATAGTTAGTTTATTTATAAGTTGTTTTGATTGAAAATACACAATATAGGGAAGTTAGAATCAAATATAGGCCTTTTGAGGCCATTTTAAGCCATTTACTTGAAAATGAATGAATATGAGTAGTTTGATGTTAGTTTAAGTTATAAACACCTCAAACATCATATATATAGTTAGTTTAATGTATTTATAAGTTGTTTTGATTGAAAATACACAATGTAGGCAAGTTAGAACCAAATATAGGCCTTTTGAGGCCATTTACTTGAAAATGAATGAATATGAGTAGTTTGATGTTAGTTTAAGTTATAAACACCTCAAACATCATATATATAGTTAGTTTATTTATAAGTTGTTTTGATTGAAAATACACAATATAGGGAAGTTAGAACCAAATATAGGTCTTTTGAGGCCATTTTAGGCCATTTACTTGAAAATGAATGAATATGAGTAGTTTGATGTTAGTTTAAGTTATAAACACCTCAAACATCATATATATAGTTAGTTTAATGTATTTAAAAGTTGTTTTGATTGAAAATACACAATGTAGGCAAGTTAGAACCAAATATAGGCCTTTTGAGGCCATTTACTTGAAAATGAATGAATATGAGTAGTTTGATGTTAGTTTAAGTCATAAACACCTCAAACATCATATATATAGTTAGTTTAATGAATTTATAAGTTGTTTTGATTGAAAATATACAATATAGGCAAGTTAGAATCAAATATAGGCCTTTTGAGGCCATTTTAGGCCATTTACTTGAAAATGAATGAATATAAGTAGTTTGATGTTAGTTTAAGTTATAAACACCTCAAATATCATTCATATAGTTAGTTTAATGTATTTATAAGTTGTTTTGATTGAAAATACACAATATAGGCAAGTTAGAACCAATTATAGGTCTTTTGAGGACATTTTAGGCCATTTACTTGAAAATGATTGAATATGAGTAGTTTGATGTTAGTTTAAGTTATAAACACCTCAAACATCATATATATAGTTAGTTTAATGTATTTATAAGTTGTTTTGTTGAAAATACACAATATAGGCAAGTTAGAACCAAATATAGGCCTTTCGAGGCCATTTTAGGCCATTTACTTGAAAATTAATGAATATGAGTAGTTTGATGTTAGTTTAAGTTATAAACACCTCATACATCATATATATAGTTAGTTTAATTTATTTATAAGTAATTTTGATTGAAAATACACAATATAGGCAAGTTAGAACAAAATATATGCCTTTTGAGGCCATTTTAGGCCATTTAACTTGAAAATGAGTGAATATGAGTAGTTTGATGTTAGTTTATGTTATAAACACCTCAAACATCATATATATAGTTAGTTTGATGTATTTATAAGTTGTTTTGATTGAAAATACACAATATAGGCAAGTTAGAACCAAATATGGGCCTTTTGAGGCCATTTTAGGCCATTTACTTGAAAATGAATGAATATGAGTAGTTTGATGTTAGTTTAAGTTATAAACACCTCAAATATCATTTATATAGTTAGTTTAATGTATTTATAAGTTGTTTTGATTGAAAATACACAATATAGGCAAGTTAGAACCAAATATAGGTCTTTTGAGGACATTTTAGGCCATTTACTTGAAAATGATTGAATTTGAGTAGTTTGATGTTAGTTTAAGTTATAAACACCTCAAACATCATATATATAGTTAGTTTAATGTATTTATAAGTTGTTTTGATTGAAAATACACAATATAGGCAAGTTAGAACCAAATATAGGCCTTTCGAGGCCATTTTAGGCCATTTACTTGAAAATTAATGAATATGAGTAGTTTGATGTTAGTTTAAGTTATAAACACCTCATACATCATATATATAGTTAGTTTAATTTATTTATAAGTAATTTTGATTGAAAATACACAATATAGGCAAGTTAGAACAAAATATATGCCTTTTGAGGCCATTTAACTTGAAAATGAGTGAATATGAGTAGTTTGATGTTAGTTTATGTTATAAACAACTCAAACATCATATATATAGTTAGTTTAATGTATTAATAAGTTGTTCTGATTGAAAATACACAATATAGGCAAGTTAGAACCAAATATGGGCCTTTTGAGGCCATTTTAGGCCATTTACTTGAAAATGAATGAATATGAGTAGTTTGATGTTAGTTTAAGTTATAAACACCTCAAACATCATATATATAGTTAGTTTAATGTATTTATAAGTTGTTTTGATTGAAAAGACACAATATAGGCAAGTTAGAATCAAATATAGGCTTTTTGAGGCCATTTTAGGCCATTTACTTGAAAATGAATGAATATGAGTAGTTTGATGTTAGTTTAAGTTATAAACACCTCAAATATCATATATATAGTTAGTTTAATGTATTTATAAGTTGTTTTGATTGAAAATACACAATATAGGCAAGTTAGAACCAAATATAGGCCTTTTGAGGCCATTTACTTGAAAATGATTGAATATGAGTAGTTTGATGTTAGTTTAAGTTATAAACACCTCAAACATCATACATATAGTTAGTTTAATGTATTTATAAGTTGTTTTGATTGAAAATACACAATATAGGCAAGTTAGAACCAAATATAGGCCTTTTGAGGCCATTTTAGGCCATTTACTTGAAAATTAATGAATATGAGTAATTTGATGTTAGTTTATGTTATAAACACCTCAAACATCATATATATAGTTAGTTTAACGTATTTATAAGTTGTTTTGATTGAAAATACACAATATAGGCAAGTTAGAACCAAATATAGGCCTTTTGAGGCCATTTTAGGCCATTTAACTTGAAAATGAATGAATATGAGTAGTTTGATGTTAATTTATGTTATAAACACCTCAAACATCATATATATAGTTAGTTTAATGTATTTATAAGTTGTTTTGATTGAAAATACACAATATAGGCAAGTTAGAACCAAATATAGGCCTTTTGAGGCCATTTTAGGCCATTTACTTGAAAATGAATGAATATGAGCAGTTTGATGTTAGTTTAAGTTATAAACACCTCAAACATCATATATATAGTTAGTTTAATGTATTTATAAGTTGGTTTAATTGAAAATACACAATATAGGCAAGTTAGAATCAAATATAGGCTTTTTGAGGCCATTTTAGGCCATTTACTTGAAAATGAATGAATATGAGTAGTTTGATGTTAGTTTAAGTCATAAACACCTCAAACATCATATATATAGTTAGTTTAATGTATTTATAAGTTGTTTTGATTGAAAATAGACAATATAGGCAAGTTAGAATCAAATATAGGCCTTTTGAGGCGATTTTAGGCCATTTACTTGAAAATGAATGAATATAAGTAGTTTGATGTTAGTTTAAGTTATAAACACCTCAAATATCATTTATATAGTTAGTTTAATGTATTTATAAGTTGTTTTGATTGAAAATACACAATATAGGCAAGTTAGAACCAAATATAGGTCTTTTGAGGACATTTTAGGCCATTTACTTGAAAATGATTGAATATGAGTAGTTTGATGTTAGTTTAAGTTATAAACACCTCAAACATCATATATATAGTTTGTTTAATGTATTTATAAGTTGTTTTGTTGAAAATACACAATATAGGCAAGTTAGAACCAAATATAGGCCTTTCGAGGCCATTTTTGGCCATTTACTTGAAAATTAATGAATATGAGTAGTTTGATGTTAGTTTAAGTTATAAACACCTCAAACATCATATATATATAGTTAGTTTAATGTATTTATAAGTTGGTTTAATTGAAAATACACAATATAGGCAAGTTAGAACCAAATATAGGCCTTTTGAGGCCATTTTAGGCCATTTACTTGAAAATGAATGAATATGAGTAGTTTGATGTTAGTTTAAGTTATAAACACTTCAAACATCATATATGTAGTTAGTGTATTTATAAGGTGTTTTGATTGAAAATACACAATATAGGCAAGTTAGAACCAAATATAGGCCTTTTGAGGCCATTTTAGGCCATTTACTTGAAAATAAATGAATATGAGTAGTTTGATGTTAGTTTAAGTTATAAACACCTCAAACATCATATATATAGTTAGTTTATTTATAAGTTGTTTTGATTGAAAATACACAATATAGGGAAGTTAGATTCAAATATAGGCCTTTTGAGGCCATTTTAGGCCATTTACTTGAAAATGAATGAATATGAGTAGTTTGATGTTAGTTTAAGTTATAAACACCTCAAACATCATATATATAGTTAGTTTAATGTATTTATAAGTTGTTTTGATTGAAAATACACAATGTAGGCAAGTTAGAACCAAATATAGGCTTTTTTAGGCCATTTACTTGAAAATGAATGAATATGAGTAGTTTGATGTTAGTTTAAGTTATAAACACCTCAAACATCATATATATAGTTAGTTTATTTATAAGTTGTTTTGATTGAAAATACACAATATAGGGAAGTTAGAATCAAATATAGGCCTTTTGAGGCCATTTTAAGCCATTTACTTGAAAATGAATGAATATGAGTAGTTTGATGTTAGTTTAAGTTATAAACACCTCAAACATCATATATATAGTTAGTTTAATGTATTTATAAGTTGTTTTCATTGAAAATACACAATGTAGGCAAGTTAGAACCAAATATAGGTCTTTTGAGGCCATTTACTTGAAAATGAATGAATATGAGTAGTTTGATGTTAGTTTAAGTTATAAACACCTCAAACATCATATATATAGTCAGTTTAATTTATAAGTTGTTTTGATTGAAAATACACAATATAGGGAAGTTAGAACCAAATATAGGTCTTTTGAGACCATTTTAGGCCATTTACTTGAAAATGAATGAATATGAGTAGTTTGATGTTAGTTTAAGTTATAAACACCTCAAACATCATATATATAGTTAGTTTAATGTATTTATAAGTTGTTTTGATTGAAAATACACAATGTAGGCAAGTTAGAACCAAATATAGGCCTTTTGAGGCCATTTACTTGAAAATGAATGAATATGAGTAGTTTGATGTTAGTTTAAGTCATAAACACCTCAAACATCATATATATAGTTAGTTTAATGTATTTATAAGTTGTTTTGATTGAAAATATACAATATAGGCATGTTAGAATCAAATATAGGCCTTTTGAGGCCATTTTAGGCCATTTACTTGAAAATGAATGAATATAAGTAGTTTGATGTTAGTTTAAGTTATAAACACCTCAAATATCATTCATATAGTTAGTTTAATGTATTTATAAGTTGTTTTGATTGAAAATACACAATATAGGCAAGTTAGAACCAAATATAGGCCTTTTGAGGCCATTTTAGGCCATTTACTTGAAAATGAATGAATATGAGTAGTTTGATGTTAGTTTAAGTTATAAACACCTCAAATATCATATATATAGTTAGTTTAATGTATTTATAAGTTGTTTTGATTGAAAATACACAATATAGGCAAGTTAGAACCAAATATAGGCCTTTTGAGGCCATTTTAGGCCATTTACTTGAAAATTAATGAATATGAGTAGTTTGATGTTAGTTTAAGTTATAAACACCTCATACATCATATATATAGTTAGTTTAATATATTTATAAGTAATTTTGATTGAAAATACACAATATAGGCAAGTTAGAACCAAATATAGGCCTTTTGAGGCCATTTTAGGCCATTTAACTTGAAAATGAATGAATATGAGTAGTTTGATGTTAGTTTAAGTTATAAACACCTCAAACATCATATATATAGTTAGTTTAATGTATTTATAAGTTGTTTTGATTGAAAATACACAATATAGGCAAGTTAGAACCAAATATAGGCCTTTTGAGGCCATTTTAGGCCATTTACTTGAAAATGAATGAATATTAGTAGTTTGATGTTAGTTTAAGTTATAAACACCTCAAACATCATATATATAGTTAGTTTAATGTATTTATAAGTTGTTTTGATTGAAAATACACAATATAGGCAAGTTAGAACCAAATATAGGTCTTTTGAGGCCATTTTAGGCCATTTTACTTGAAAATGAATGAATATGAGTAGTTTGATGTTAGTTTAAGTTATAAACACCTCAAACATCATATATATAGTTAGTTTAATGTATTTATAAGTTGTTTTGATTGAAAATACACAATATAGGCAAGTTAGAACCAAATATAGGCCTTTTGAGGCCATTTTAGGCCATTTAACTTGAAAATGAATGAATATGAGTAGTTTGATGTTAGTTTAAGTTATAAACACCTCAAACATCATATATATAGTTAGTTTAATGTATTAATAAGTTGTTTTAATTGAAAATACACAATATAGGCAAGTTAGAATCGAATATAGGCCTTTTGAGGCCATTTTAAGCCATTTACTTCAAAATGAATGAATATGAGTAGTTTGATGTTAGTTTAAGTTATAAACACCTCAAACATCATATATATAGTTAGTTTAATGTATTTATAAGTTGTTTTGATTGAAAATACACAATATAGGCAAGTTAGAATCAAATATAGGCTTTTTGAGGCCATTTTAGGCCATTTACTTGAAAATGAATGAATATGAGTAGTTTGATGTTAGTTTAAGTTATAAACACCTCAAACATCATATATATAGTTAGTTTAATGTATTTATAAGTTGTTTTGATTGAAAATACACAATGTAGGCAAGTTAGAACCAAATATAGGCCTTTTGAGGCCATTTTAGGCCATTTACATGAAAATGAATGAATATGAGTAGTTTGATGTTAGTTTAAGTCATAAACACCTCAAACATCATATATATAGTTAGTTTAATGTATTTATAAGTTGTTTTGATTGAAAATATAAAATATAGGCAAGTTAGAATCAAATATAGGCCTTTTGAGGCCATTTTAGGCCATTTACTTGAAAATGAATGAATATAAGTAGTTTGATGTTAGTTTAAGTTATAAACACCTCAAATATCATTTATATAGTTAGTTTAATGTATTTATAAGTTGTTTTGTTTGAAAATACACAATATAGGCAAGTTAGAACCAAATATAGGTCTTTTGAGGACATTTTAGGCCATTTACTTGAAAATGATTGAATATGAGTAGTTTGATGTTAGTTTAAGTTATAAACACCTCAAACATCATATATATAGTAAGTTTAATGTATTTATAAGTTGTTTTGTTGAAAATACACAATATAGGCAAGTTAGAACCAAATAAAGGCCTTTCGAGGCCATTTTAGGCCATTTACTTGAAAATTAAAGAATATGAGTAGTTTGATGTTAGTTTAAGTTATAAACACCTCATACATCATATATATAGTTAGTTTAATATATTTATAAGTAATTTTGATTGAAAATACACAATATAGGCAATTTAGAACAAAATATATGCCTTTTGAGGCCATTTTAGGCCATTTAACTTGAAAATGAGTGAATATGAGTTGTTTGATGTTAGTTTATGTTATAAACACCTCAAACATCATATATATAGTTAGTTTAATGTATTTATAAGTTGTTTTGATTGAAAATACACAATTTAGGCAAGTTAGAACCAAATATAGGCCTTTTGAGGCCATTTTAGGCCATTTACTTGAAAATGAATGAATATGAGTAGTTTGATGTTAGTTTAAGTTATAAACACCTCAAATATCATTTATATAGTTAGTTTAATGTATTTATAAGTTGTTTTGATTGAAAATACACAATATTGGCAAGTTAGAACCAAATATAAGTCTTTTGAGGACATTTTAGGCCATTTACTTGAAAATGATTGAATTTGAGTAGTTTGATGTTAGTTTAAGTTATAAACACCTTAAACATCATATATATAGTTAGTTTAATGTATTTATAAGTTGTTTTGATTGAAAATACACAATATAGGCAAGTTAGAACCAAATATAGGCCTTTCGAGGCCATTTTAGGCCATTTACTTGAAAATTAATGAATATGAGTAATTTGATGTTAGTTTAAGTTATAAACACCTCATACATCATATATATAGTTAGTTTAATGTATTTATAAGTAATTTTGATTGAAAATACACAATATAGGCAAGTTAGAACAAAATATATGCCTTTTGAGGCCATTTTAGGCCATTTCACTTGAAAATGAGTGAATATGAGTAGTTTGATGTTAGTTTATGTTATAAACAACTCAAACGTCATATATATAGTTAGTTTAATGTATTTATAAGTTGTTTTGATTGAAAATACACAATATAGGCAAGTTAGAACCAAATATAGGCCTTTTGAGGCCATTTTAGGGCATTTACTTGAAAATGAATGAATATGAGTAGTTTGATGTTAGTTTAAGTTATAAACACCTCAAACATCATATATATAGTTAGTTTATTTATAAGTTGTTTTGATTGAAAATACACAATATAGGGAAGTTAGATTCAAATATAGGCCTTTTGAGGCCATTTTAGGCCATTTACTTGAAAATGAATGAATATGAGTAGTTTGATGTTAGTTTAAGTTATAAACACTTCAAACATCATATATGTAGTAAGTTTAATGTATTTATAAGTTGTTTTGTTGAAAATACACAATATAGGCAAGTTAGAACCAAATAAAGGCCTTTCGAGGCCATTTTAGGCCATTTACTTGAAAATTAAAGAATATGAGTAGTTTGATGTTAGTTTAAGTTATAAACACCTCATACATCATATATATAGTTAGTTTAATATATTTATAAGTAATTTTGATTGAAAATACACAATATAGGCAATTTAGAACAAAATATATGCCTTTTGAGGCCATTTTAGGCCATTTAACTTGAAAATGAGTGAATATGAGTTGTTTGATGTTAGTTTATGTTATAAACACCTCAAACATCATATATATAGTTAGTTTAATGTATTTATAAGTTGTTTTGATTGAAAATACACAATATAGGCAAGTTAGAACCAAATATAGGCCTTTTGAGGCCATTTTAGGCCATTTACTTGAAAATGAATGAATATGAGTAGTTTGATGTTAGTTTAAGTTATAAACACCTCAAATATCATTTATATAGTTAGTTTAATGTATTTATAAGTTGTTTTGATTGAAAATACACAATATAGGCAAGTTAGAACCAAATATAGGTCTTTTGAGGACATTTTAGACCATTTACTTGAAAATGATTGAATTTGAGTAGTTTGATGTTAGTTTAAGTTATAAACACCTTAAAAATCATATATATAGTTAGTTTAATGTATTTATAAGTTGTTTTGATTGAAAATACACAATATAGGCAAGTTAGAACCAAATATAGGCCTTTCGAGGCCATTTTAGGCCATTTACTTGAAAATTAATGAATATGAGTAATTTGATGTTAGTTTAAGTTATAAACACCTCATACATCATATATATAGTTAGTTTAATGTATTTATAAGTAATTTTGATTGAAAATACACAATATAGGCAAGTTAGAACAAAATATATGCCTTTTGAGGCCATTTTAGGCCATTTCACTTGAAAATGAGTGAATATGAGTAGTTTGATGTTAGTTTATGTTATAAACAACTCAAACGTCATATATATAGTTAGTTTAATGTATTTATAAGTTGTTTTGATTGAAAATACACAATATTGGCAAGTTAGAACCAAATATAGGCCTTTTGAGGCCATTTTAGGCCATTTACTTGAAAATGAATGAATATGAGTAGTTTGATGTTAGTTTAAGTTATAAACACCTCAAACATCATATATATAGTTAGTTTAATGTATTTATAAGTTGTTTTGATTGAAAATACACAATATAGGCAAGTTAGAACCAAATATAGGCCTTTTGAGGCCATTTTAGGCCATTTACTTGAAAATGAATGAATATGAGTAGTTTGATGTTAGTTTAAGTTATAAACACTTCAAACATCATATATGTAGTTAGTGTATTTATAAGTTGTTTTGATTGAAAATACACAATATAGGCAAGTTAGAACCAAATATAGGCCTTTTGAGGCCATTTTAGGCCATTTACTTGAAAATGAATGAATATAAGTAGTTTGATGTTAGTTTAAGTCATAAACACCTCAAACATCATATATATAGTTAGTTTAATGTATTTATAAGTTGTTTTGATTGAAAATACACAATATAAGCAAGTTAGAATCAAATATTGGCCTTTTGAGACCATTTTAGGCCATTTACTTGAAAATGATTGAATATGAGTAGTTTGATGTTAGTTTAAGTTATAAACACCTCAAACATCATACATATAGTTAGGGTTGTTCACAGGGGTGGGTCGGACCGGATTTTGGACGGGATCGGATCGGATTTTGGACCGGACCCCGGTCCGTGAAAAGTGACAATTCCGGGTTTCCGATCCGGTCCGGTCCAAACCCGGAAAAATCCGGTCCGGACCGGAAACCCGGAATTTTAGTATTTTTTTTAAAAAAACTGCCAGCCCCCATCTCAATAAATGACTAGACTTAACATTTTTCACTCTTCCTCTCCCAAGAAACCCTAAAATCACTCAACACTCTTTCTCTCACCCCCTCAGGAGTCACGCTGGCGCGCCGGCGCCACGAGGCCGATCAGGCGACCGCAGCCACCGTCCCGTCGTGTTCTCTCTCAATATAACCGTCTCTCGCGTGCACCGTCCCTCCCTCCTCACTCCTCCTCACTCCTCACTCCTCTCTCCGGTAACGTCTAAAGTCTCACCTACCTCCTCACTCCTCTCTCCGGCGACGTCCAACCCAGAAAAAAACGATGAGAATTCCAATCTCTATCCTCCTAATCTCTCTCCCCTTCTCGCACTCTCTCTCCTTCCAATCCGACGAACTTCTCCTCGACGACGATGAATTTTCTGAGTTTAAAGGATGCTTCTTGGCTTAAAAAGTTTAAATCTTATGAACCCAATTTCTTTTTCATTCAAATTTCAAGTTGTTGAGCGTGGATAAGTTCAGTTTTTCAGTTTTTTATTTCATCCAACACGATTTTTCAGTTTTTTATTTAAAATCGAAAATCAGGTCCAACAGGTCCGAACCGGGGACCGGACCTGATTTTTCCGGTCCAGACCTGGACCGGACCGAAAAAATCAGGTCCGGTCCCCGGTCCGAAGAATCCCAAAAATCCGGTCCACCGGTCCAGCAGCTCCGGTCCTGGACCGGTGAACAGCCCTACATATAGTTAGTTTAATGTATTTATAAGTTGTTTTGATTGAAAATACACAATATAGGCAAGTTAGAACCAAATATAGGCCTTTTGAGGCCATTTACTTGAAAATTAATGAATATGAATAGTTTGATGTTAGTTTATGTTATAAACACCTCAAACATCATATATATAGTTAGTTTAATGTATTTATAAGTTGTTTTGATTGAAAATACACAATATAGGCAAGTTAGAATCAAATATAGGCCTTTTGAGGCCATTTTAGGCCATTTACTTGAAAATGAATGAATATAAGTAGTTTGATGTTAGTTTAAGTTATAAACACCTCAAATATCATATATATAGTTAGTTTAATGTATTTATAAGTTGTTTTGATTGAAAATACACAATTTAGGCAAGTTAGAACCAAATATAGGTCTTTTGAGGCCATTTTAGGCCATTTACTTGAAAATGATTGAATATAAGTAGTTTGATGTTAGTTTAAGTTATAAACACCTCAAACATCATATATATAGTTAGTTAAATGTATTTATAAGTTGTTTTGATTGAAAATACACAATATAGGCAAGTTAGAACCAAATATAGGCCTTTCGAGGCCATTTTAGGCCATTTACTTGAAAATTAATGAATATGAGTAGTTTGATGTTAGTTTAAGTTATAAACACCTTATACATCATATATATAGTTAGTTTAATGTATTTATAAGTAATTTTGATTGAAAATACACAATATAGGCAAGTTAGTACCAAATATATGCCTTTTGAGGCCATTTTAGGCCATTTAACTTGAAAATGAGTGAATATGAGTAGTTTGATGTTAGTTTATGTTATAAACACCTCAAACATCATATATATAGTTAGTTTAATGTATTTATAAGTTGTTTTGATTGAAAATACACAATATAGGCAAGTTAGAACCAAATATAGGCCTTTTGAGGCCATTTTAGGCCATTTACTTGAAAATGAATGAATATGAGTAGTTTGATGTTAGTTTAAGTTATAAACACCTCAAACATCATATATATAGTTAGTTTAATGTATTTATAAGTTGTTTTGATTGAAAATACACAATATAGGCAAGTTAGAACCAAATATAGGCCTTTTGAGGCCATTTTAGGCCATTTACTTGAAAATGAATGAATATGAGTAGTTTGATGTTAGTTTAAGTTATAAACACTTCAAACATCATATATGTAGTTAGTGTGTTTATAAGGTGTTTTGATTGAAAATACACAATATAGGCAAGTTAGAACCAAATATAGGCCTTTTGAGGCCATTTTAGGCCATTTACTTGAAAATGAATGAATATGAGTAGTTTGATGTTAGTTTAAGTTATAAACACCTCAAACATTATATATGTAATTAGTTTAATGTATTTATAAGTTTTTTTGATCGAAAATACACAATATAGGCAAGTTAGAACCAAATATAGGCCTTTTGAGGGCATTTTAGGCCATTTAACTTGAAAATGAATGAATATGAGTAGTTTGAAGTTAGTTTAAGTTATAAACACCTCAAACATCATATATATAGTTAGTTTCATGTATTTATTAGTAGTTTTCATATAAATTACAAAATATAGCCATGTTAGAACTAAATATATGCCATTTTGGCCACTTTATATTACTTGAATATGAGTATATTTAACCAAATGCAGGAGACATACAATAAGAAGCTGGATCATTGTACCACTCAGGGGTCACAGCCGAACCCTGATCTGTTGTATTGGGAGACAGTTGGGGGGAGGAACATAGGAAAAGTTCAGGGGTTGGGTCAGGGAGATCATTTGTACTACAACTCTTCATCAGGGTGAGGAAATGGTGGCTCTTCACAACCATATGAGCCATCCATTTTTTCTCAGCTTGAGGCACAGGTGGAGGCAAAGGTCGCTGCACGGATGGAAGAGGTGGAGGCAAGGGTCGCAGCATGAGTGGAAGAGTCAAGCCGTGCCCTCGTAGAGAAAATGATGAGGAACATGTCTAGTTTCGACCACATGTTCTCAGGTTGCAACCCAGGCCCCCCTCCACAACGCAGACCCGAAGATTACCCAGGGTTTGGTGGTGGCGGTAGTGCTACAGAGACACCCTTGACAGTGTAGTTTTTTTGGTTTTGGCAACTAGGTAACTAACTTATAGTTTCCATATAGTTAGTCTAACTATATGCATTTAGTGTCAATATTTATCGGCATCTCGCTTTGTTTCTAGACGTGTCGGGTTATTTTTTTGGAACCCGACTTCTACTTTATTTCCCGACACCGTGATCTATTTTGCTTACATATATTTAATCTAGGTAGTTTGTCTAACTATAGACATTTGGTGTCTATATTTATCGGCATCTAGCTTATTAGTTTCTAGATTTGTCGATATATATTTTTGTAAACACCGACTTCTACTTTATTTCCCGACACCGGGATCTATTTTGTGTACATAATTGTAATCCATTTCATGTAATTATACAAGTATCTACGCAAATTGTAATATATATCAAATTTGCATATTTTTGTAATTGAAAAAATTGAATGCGATGGAGGAACAACTTTAGTGTGGTATATTTAGGTGCAACTGTGCAGGCATAGGTTTAATTATAATTAAGAACAATAATATTTAAAATAACGTCATTTTAAAAAAACAACGACGGCTAAACATTAAATCAACGATGGCTAGGCAGTCGCTGTAAGATAATGTATGCTGCCATAGACTTGAATTTCAACGACTGCTGTGTAATATTAGCGACGGTTATTAACAGACGTTGAATCAACGAAATCAAAGACGGTTAGTAACAGTCGGTGAAACACACGGTTCAAAACAGTCGGTGAAACAACGACCGTTAAAAACAGTCGCTGATTCACCGTCTGTTTACAACAGTCGTTGGCATTGATTCAACGTCGGTTTATATTGATGGTCGCTGATTTTCAGTAAACCGTCGTTGATAAATTCACCGACGGCCTTACGGTCGTTGATTCCAATATCAGCGACCACGGTTACAACGTCTGCGGTTTAACGACTGCTGACCGTCGTTGATTATTTAGCGACGGTTTTAGCCGTCGTTGATTACCACTTTTTTTGTAGTGTTTCCTAATTATATTAGGACTCAGATTATTGTAACCCTATATATATTTGTTCAATACAACCACTCCAGATCAAGGAGTTTTACATTATCTAACATGGTATCAAAAGCATAGGTTAGAGATCCAACCTTAAGCATTGCAAAGAAGTCTCTCGGACCTCACGTCCATCCACAGTGCTGATTTTTCTTCTTCTAGCCCAGTCAACCAAAGTGTTGATTTTTATTTAAATCTTTTAGCCCAGCCACCCAACCAACTGGACCTCACGTCCAAAGTGTTGATTTTTATATTTCCTTTGCATGCTTCTTGTGATCCGCCTACTACACACTATCTTCCGCCTTATATTAATTTGTTATCCCCATCCACCTCGCCACCATGACAGGCGAAGCTGACGACGAGCAACCCTGCCCGCAGCCTACCCCCACGCCCCCACCTGCTGCCTTCCATCTGGCTGTGAGCAACATAAAGAACGAGATCCCAATCGTACTTGATCGCGAAAAATCTCAATATTCCAACCGGGTAGAACTCTTTGAAATACATTGTCATGCCTGCAACGTTTTAGACATATTGACCCCGATCTCCTCCAGATTGTGCTTTACCGAGGAACTAGTGCCCAATAAACATGGAACCGTCTTCAGGCAATTTTTCAAGACACCAAACACACCCGTGCTATCTATTTGGAAAATCAATTTAATGCTCTACATCTGTCGAATTTTCTTGACATCTCATCTTATTGTCAACAACTAAAGCATCTCAAAGACCAGTTGGCGAATGTTGATCAAATCGTTTTTGAACAAAAACTTATTCTACGTATGGTTTATGGACTTGTTCACACAGATTTTGATGTTGTTGCCTCATTGATTCAACAAACCAACCCGTTACCTACCTTTGAAACGGCCCGATCTCGTTTGCTTTTGGAAGAATCGCGTCCTGTTCAGGAACCCCAAACACGGCCCAAACGTTTGTGGCTCAAAACGAATCACAACAACATCCAGCCCAGCAGTCGACCCATCATCGAGCCTAGCAGCCCGCCCGCGACGGCGGCGGCTGGGTTGCCATAACACCAGTCGTGGCCGAGGTCAAGGTAGGGGACGTGGCTCCCAAACTCACGGACAACAAATCAGTCTCAGCAGCCCCCTAATAATTGGGCCCAACAACCTCCTCAGCCCAGCGTGTATTGGACTCCCCCAGCGCATGTCACATGGGCCCAGGCGCCATATCCTTACCCACAGCACCAGCAGCAATGTACTGCTTTCCATCCTGGGCCACAACAGGCCATGCCTCCCACACGCGGCCCACTATCCCAACAACAGGCCTATCCAGCTTATCAAGCTACTTATGGACCTTTGATGACACCGACTGAATTGGGCCACGCTTTCTTCACTATGAGCCTGCAGCAACCAGATGATAGCTGGTATATGGACTCCGGAGCCACTTCTCACATGACTCATAGCTCAGGTACTCTCATGCCCTTATTTAATTTAAGCACTAATAATCATATTCTTGTTGGTAATGGGCACCGCACTCCAGTAACAGTTTATGGCCAAACCACCCTTCCTCAAACTCCCCTTGCCCTTTGTGATGTCCTCCTAGCTCCACAAAAAATCAAAAACCTTATTTCTGTTCGAAAATTTACATATGATAATTCTGTGTCTATAGAGTTTGATCCTTTTGGTTTTTCTGTGAAGGATCTCAAAACGGGGAAAATTACAACGAGATGCAATAGTTTAGGCGACCTTCATCCAGTCACCACCAACACTCCATCTACATGGCATAACCGCCTTGGCCATCCTAGAGCTCAATCTTTAAGTTTTTTAGGAGCAATAATTTTATACAATATAAAAAGGAGTATTCCTCCGAGTTTTGTAATTCATGTCCTATTGGGAAACATGTTCGACTTCCTTTTGCTCGTTCTAGTAGTAGTACTTCTTGTGCCTTTGATATAATTCATGCTGATTTATGGACCTCCCCTATACCTAGCATTGATGGTCATAAATATTATTTAGTTTTGTTTGATGATTTCACTCATTATGTGTGGATTATTCCTTGAAATACAAATCCGAAACTTTCCAATATTTTCTCAACTTTCAACAATATGTCCTCACTCAATTTGAACGTCCCATCAAATCTTTTCAAAGTGATCATGGCCGTGAATTTGATAATGATCCCTTTAAACTATTTTGTGTCCAACACGGCATCACTTTTCGCTTCTCATGTCCCCACACCTCATCTCAAAATGGCAAAGATGAACATATGATCCGCACTGTCAACAATACTATTCGCACACTATTATTACATGCCTCTATTCCTAACAAATATTGGGTGTATGCTTTAGAAACTGCTACATATCTCCTAAATATCTTACCTACAAAAGCCCTCACAAACACTACCCCTGCTCAAGCCTTATTTGTCATTACCCCATCATATGATCATCTTCGTGTTTTTGGTTGTCTATGTTTTCCCAATCTCACGGCCACTGCTTCTAATAAACTAGCACCTCGCTCCACTCCATGCATTTTTTTAGGATATCCCCACAATCATCGCGGTTACCGTTGCCTTGACCTAGCCACCCACAAAATTATAATCTCTCGACATGTGCTATTTGATGAAACACAATTTCCTCTAGCCCAACAACACCCCTCTCCCTCTTCATATAATTTTTTGGGACCTGATGAACCATCCCTCATGCTGAACCCCCTCCTATACCACGCTGGTCAAGCGCATCCCCCCTATTCTATTTTGGCCCAGCCCGCACAACAAAACGCGCCCCCTAGCCAGCACGCTTCATCAGCCTAAACCCCTCCTCCTTCGGTTTGCGGCCCACGCACAACAACTAATCATGTGCTGTCCATCCCAGTTACTCCCCTGCCCTGTATACTCCACCTCCCAGCAGGGGTGTGGCCCCCATTCGACCCACCAGACTAACCCCTCCATCCCCGCGAGTCAACCGTAGCCACCATGGCATTGTAAAGCCTAACCCATGCTATGCCCTAGCCGTGCCAGCTCATGCTCCCACTTTAGATCGATCTCCCCTTCCCAAAAATCATAAGCAAGCCTTGGCTGACCCAAACTGGAATGCGACCATGCAAGATTAATTTGGTGCTTTAATCAAAATAGGGACTTGGGAATTGGTACCTAGGCCTACGGGGGTGAATATTGTTAATTGCATGTGGCTTTCCAAACATAAGTTGAAATCTAATGGTGAACTTGAATGGCACAAAGCTCGACTTGTTTGTGATGGCAGGTCTTAGGAAATTGGTGTTGATTGTGATGAAACATTCAGTCCTGTGGTCAAACCACAGACCATTCGGACTGTCCTTAGCTTAGCTATGGCTTGCAAGTGGTCCATTCATCAACTTGATGTTAAAAATGCCTTTCTTCACGGTGATGTTTGTGAGAATGTTTATATTCATCAACCTACGGTTTTGTTGATTCTTGCACACCTCACTATGTTTGCCGCATGCAAGGCTATCTATGGCCTTAAACAGGCTCCTCGTGCGTGATATTAGTGTTTTGCTACTCATCTCTTACACATGGGTTTTATTATCACCAAGAGTGCTAATTCTCTCTTCACTTTTCACTGTGGCTCAGACAGTGCATATTTACTTTTGTATGTTGATGATATTTTGTTGGTTACTTCCTCTGATGTATTGCGAGAATGGATCATTTCTCAGCTCAAAACTGAGTTCCCGATGTCTGATTTGGTCCCCTTGAGTTATTTTCTGGGTATTGCAGTCACCCAGACACCATCTTATATGTTATTATCTCAGCATAAATATGCACAGGAAATTCTAGAGCGCGCCGGCATGGCTAGTTGTAAGCCTGCCGCTACTCCTGTAGACACTAAGTCTAAACTTAGTGCCGATCTGGCCCTCAGTTTCATGATCGTACCTTATATCAGGTGCTCTTCAGTACCTCACTTTTACTCGTCCTGATATTTCTTATGCTGTTCAGCAGGTCTGTCTGTTTATGCACGACCCTAGGGTCTTTCATTATGATGCATTAAAACGGATCATGCGCTACATTCAGGGCACTATTGATCATGGGTTACATTTATATCCTTCTTCTTCCCTGCATCTGATCACACTTATACTGATGCTGATTGGGGTGGGTGCCCAGACACTCGCCGTTCTACCTCCAGATATTGTTGTTTTTTAGGGGACAACCTTATGTCCTGGTCTTCTAAGCGTCATGCTACTCTTTCTCGCTCTAGTGCAGAGGCAGAATATCGAGGCGTCGCTAATCTTGTAGTTGAATCCTATTCGTTGCGCAACTTACTACTAGAGTTGCATTGTCCGCTTCGTCAAGCTACACTTGTCTATTGTGATAATATCAGTGCTATTTATTTGTCCAGCAATCATGTTCAGCATCAGCGCACCAAACATGTTGAATTGGATATTCACTTTGTTCGGAAAAAGGTTGCTTTAGGACAAGTTCATGTTCTACATGTTCCCACTCGGTACCAATTTGCATATATTTTCACAAAAGGCCTTCCCAGACAACTTTTTTTGAATTTTAAATCCAGTCTTAGCGTCCGTCCTCTTCCCGCTATGACTGCGGGGGTGTGATAGAGAATACTAGTAGGATAATATTTTCTCATTATGATATTCAAATGTTAACTCCATTTAGACATATCTAATTAAAACCGGATATTCTGATTACATAGATTGCATTAATATAATTTTGTAAGGCTAACTTAAAGCATAAATCAGCATTCCTAAATTTAAAGTGGGATGAACATTGAACCATGAAGATGTTAGATGCTCAAAAAGATAATAAAAATGGTGACTTCAAAATTTGACATTAGTATAGTAAACAAAATCTAGTTTCCCTCTATAAGTGCTCTCATATCGCCTTAATATTACTTATTGCCACTGTTAATAACTTGATTAAACATGATGTATTTACTAAAAGCTATATAACATGATGTTAAGTGATGTGACAATAGTATTGTAGATTTGGATCCTCTAAGATTCATTGTACATCATCACGCTATGCACACAGCACAAAGCACACTTGTGGAAAAAAGGAAGTTGAGAATATAGGAGGGTTTACATATACGTGGAGTCTCCTTTCTTCCACACTATTAGTACTGTACCTTTCTTTTTGTTAGAAATCAAGGTGTTGTAGTTTGATTAATACGGAACAAAATCAATGAAATAATAATGATGAGAAAAACAATAAAGAAGATAAACAAAAGAACACAAGGATTTACGTGGTTCGGTCAAAATAAACCTACGTCTACAGGTGGGGGATTTGAGCTTCTTCACTATGATGGAGAAAAACAGAGAGAATAATTACACGGAGTCCTAAATTCTAGAGGCTAAAAGTGTTTCATAAGTTGTCTCAAATAATGAACACCAAGAGGTCCTTTTATAACATAAGGAACCCCGCACAAAAACCCTAGAATATACTCTAACAAAGTGATAATAGGCACAAAACAACCCTTAGGGTTTTCTCATTAATCACAAGAATATATATGACAAGAGCCCTCAAAGAGGATGCAATCTAGGAGAATAAGAAGTTGCCTAAGAAGATAAGGAAACAAATATACAAAGATATCTCTAAAATACATGGAATATCTTAACACCCCCTTCAAGTGGGAGCATGGGAAGCACACATGCCCAACTTGGACATGAGAAGATCAAACTGAGACTTGCCAAGAGCCTTGGTGAAAATATATGCCAACTGAGCCGTGGTAGAAACATAGGAAGGAGCAATCAAACCATCCTTGATGGCATCACAAACAAAGTGACAGTCAACCTCAATATGCTTGGTTCGCTCATGGAACACATGATTTTGGGCAATATGAAGAGCAGACTGACTGTCACAGAAAAGAGGGATAGCCTTAGGATGATGAACACCAAGACTCAACAATAAACCCTTGAGCCATTTAAGCTCACAAGTAACAGCTGTCATCGAACGATACTCAGGCTCCGCTGAAGACAAGGAAACAGTATGTTGCTTCTTAGTCTTCCAAGAAATAGGAGAATGGCCCAAAAAGACCAGCCAACCAGGTAAAGAACGTCTGGTGATAGGACAAGCTGCCCAATCTGAGTCACACCAACCCTGAAGAGTAAGATCACTATCTGCGCGAAGTAAGATGCCATGGCCCGGAGTACCCTTCAAGTACCTGACCACACGAACTGCCGCATCCCAGTGAGCCACACGAGGAGACTGAAGAAACTGAGGAAGAATGTGGACCGAATAAGCTAAGTCCGGACGAGTGACAGTAAGATAGATAAAGCCGCCCAACAAGATGACGATACCGCTCAGGATCATCAAATAAAGCACTAGTGTCATGACTAAGGCGATGATTTTGCTCCATAGGGAAACCACATGGCTTTGCTCCCAACAAACCAATCTCAGAAATAATATCAAGAGTGTACTTCCGTTGACACAGAAACAGACCAGAAGTACTACGAGCAACTTCAATGCCCAAAAAATACTGAAGAGGACCTAAATCCTTCATTTTGAAACAGTCACTGAGATAAGCTTTGAACAATGAAATAGCCGTAGAGTTGTTGCCAGAGATAATGAGATCATCCACATACACCAAGACATTAAGCTGAATAGTACCATGGGTGAAAGTGAATAAAGAATAATCAGAGTACGATTGAGAGAAGCCATACCCTTTCAAAGCTGTGACGAGCTTGGCGAACCAACACCGGGGAGCCTGCTTGAGCCCATACAAAGATTTGCGTAACCGACAGACAGGATTAGAATCGGACCTAGCAAAACCAGGAGGAAGTTTCATATAAACCTCTTCCTCGAGATCACCATGTAAGAATGCATTGTGAACATCCATCTGATGGAGCTCCCAATGCTTGGAAGCAACAATGGCAAGAAAAGCACGGACAGTGGTCATTTTGGCGACAGGAGCAAAAGTCTAATTATAGTCGAGCCCCGCCTGTTGATGATTGCCAAAAACAACCAAGCGGGACTTAAGACGTTCAATACTACCATCAGAATGATACTTGATACGATACACCCACTGACTTCCCAAGGCCTGTTTGCCCAGAGGAAGAGGTTCAAGAGTCCAAGTACCATTATCCTCAAGAGCCTGAATTTCAGTTTGCATAGAGGCTCACCAACCTGCATCTTTCATAGCCTCCTTAAAAGAACGGGGTTCCTATTGAGTAATAAGAGCTGCAAGAAACTTCCGATAATTTGCAGAAAAATTGTCACAATGAATATAATGTGCTAAGGGATAAGGAGTACCTGAAGAAGAAGATGAACCGGAGGCAGAAGAGGACGACGAGGTACCTAGAGCAATAATAGTATGAGTGACATAGTCTTTGAGACGAGTAGAAGGGACCTTAGTACGATGACCACGGCCCATCTGAGAAGAGGATGAGTGATCTGGAGGAGAAAGGACCGAAGAAGGGTCCGAAATGGTGTTAGAACTAGATGTGGGCTGAGTAGGAAGAGAAATGGGATGAGGCGGGGCATTTTGTGGAGTTGGGCCGGAAGCTGGGGGAGACACGGGAGCAAAAGAAGAGGGAAAGGAGGGAGGCCCTGGAGCTGGGCCAGGAAACGACGCGGGAGAAGAAGGGCCAGGAGCAGGGCCCGAAAAAGAAGAAGGCGATAGAGTGGAAGGCTCGCTGGGAGGAGCGGGAAGTGGGCCTGGCGCAGGGGAAGGCCCAGACGGAGGAGAGGAGGTATTTGAGGGGGTGTGGGCTGGATTAGGAGGGGTAATAGTGGCGCTGTTTGGTGGACAAGGGGAAGATGTGTTTAAAGAATTGGGTTGGGTAGAAATAGGAATTTGTGGGGTGAATGAGGATGCAGAATAATCATTAAAATCATGATGAATGTCATATGTAGTGGGAAACAAGAGGTCAGGAGATAAATGATGATCAGTAGGATGAAGAAAAGGGAAGTGATGTTCATCAAATTTAACGTCATGAGAAACGAAAAACTCTTTAGCCTCAAGATCATAGAGTTTCCATCCCTTTTGACCAAAAGGATACCCAACAAAGACACATTTGCGACTACGACTAGCAAACTTGTCACCCTTGGTTTTTTTTATTATGAGCAAAGGCAAGGCACCCAAGAACACGAATAGCATCATAAGAAGGAATACGACCAAGCAAACATTCAAAAGGACATTTGCCTTGGAGCAACAAAGAGGGAGTTCGATTGATTAAATGAGCAGCAGCTAAAACACATTCCCCCCAAAAGTAAATAGGCAAATGAGCTTGAAAGCGAAGGGCACGGGCTACATTTAGAATGTGTTGATGTTTGCGTTCTACCCTCCCATTTTGTTCTGGAGTACCCACACAAGAGGTTTGAAACAAGATGCCAGTAAATGAAAAATAATCAAGTAAGCATCGAAATTCAGTGCCATTATCACTTTGAACAATTTTGATAGTTTGAGAGAATTGGCATTCAACCATAGCCACAAAAGACATGAACATAGAAAAAACTTCCATTTTATCAATCAAAAGATAAGTCCACACAGCTCTAGAATAATCATCCACAATAGTTAAGAAATAACGGGCACCACTAGAAGAAACATGGCGATAAGGCCCCCACAAGTCACAATGAATTTTCTCAAAAACCCTAGATGCTTTATTATCACTAGTAGGAAATTTAGTTCTAGAATGTTTGGAATGAAAACAAATCTCACAATTAGGGTGCAAACGACCCTTATGATTGCAAAGAGGAGGAAGAAGTTTTACAATGTTCTCAGAAGGATGCCCAAGACGTTGATGCCACAAGTCGAAAAGAGAAGAATCAGAAGAGACAGAGACATGTTGAATAAAATCATTGCCCACAAAGTAGTAAAGTCCATCCTTCCTACTCCCCGTTCCAATCTGCTCCTTCATGAGGTCCTGTATAACACACATAGAATTATTAAATTGGACAAAACACTGCAAATCATCACAAAGTTGAGATACAGAAAGTAAATTGCAGCTCAAATTAGGAACAAAAAGAACATTCTTAAGAATAACTTTGGAGATTAAACAAACCGATCCAACCATGGTAGATAAAACCGTGGCACCATTAGGAAGACCAACAGGACAATCAATAGGTTTGGTGTCAAATAACCAAGATTGAATACCCGTAACATGATGAGATGCACCTGTGTCAATGATCCACAATTTATCATCAAACTCACCATTTAAGCGATTAGCAGGAACATTTGCATTACCGAACATGCCCGCTAAGGCTTTCTATTGCTCGGGACTAAAGAGAGAGGAGGTAGAGGGGCTGCTATCCGTAACCACGGAAGAGGATGCCGAGCCTGGAATGCTGCTGGTGGCAGCGTTGGCACGGGCTGGAACACGGCTGCCTCCACCGACCCCTTTGGTCTTGGCTGGATAACCGTGAACCTCGTAACAATTAGCCACACCGTGGCCTTTCTTTTTGCAGTGGCTGCAAGTAAGATGAGCCCAACATGTAGCAGAATCATGGCCGTGCTTATTACATTTACCACAGAAAGGCCGAGATGACCCACGCCCAGCCGAGAAAGATGAGGCCCGAACTGAAAAACCCACAACATCGAGTATACCCGATTGATCAACAGAGGGAGCCTGGTACATTCGAACCCATTCATCTTGAATGGCAAGATGATAGGCGCGATTCAAAGAGGGCAGCGGGTCTGTAGATAAAATATTGGTACGTAATTGCGCATAATAGTCCGAATAAAGACCCATTAAGAATTCCTGTAGTTTAGAGGTTTCACGGCGTTGAGAATAAAGATCAAAAACAGTACATGAAGGGGAACATGGACATACAATAGAAGGTTCGAGAAGAGCTAACTCTTCCGACTATGCATTTAATTTTCCATAGTAAGTAGCAATGGACATGGTTTTAGTTTGTAAGCAACGCGCAATAGAAGACTTAATTTGTTGAATGCGAGGACCATTAACAATAGAGAAGCGTTGTTTAAGATGATCCCAAAGTCTACTAGCATCATGAAATTTGGTTAAAGTACTCTTTACCTCGGGAGTGATCGTATTAGTGATCCAAGAAACAAGCATGGCATGAATAGTGAGCCAATCTGATTGAGTGCACGGAGGTTTCGGTTTTGTGATAGAACCATCAAGGAAACCAAACTTGCGGCGAGCAATCAAGGAGAGATGAATCTCGGACGCCCAATCTGCATAATTGTCATGCGTGAGGCGAGTTGGTGTGATGAAATCACCTGGACGATCTTGTGGTCCAAGGAAGAAAGGAGAAGAAGGATCGATTTTGGTGGGCTGAGGAGATGGCGTTTCATCTCCTGCCATGGCCGAAAAAAATGAGATTTTTGTGAGGTTTTTTGTTAACCTGCTCTTGATACCATGACAAAGTGATAATAGGTACAAAACAACCCTTAGGGTTTTCTTATTAATCACAAGAATATATATGACAAGAGCCCTCAGAGAGGATGCAATCTAGGAGAATAAGAAGTTGCCTAAGAAGATAAGGAAACAAATATACAAAGATATCTCTAAAATACATAGAACATCTTAACATACTCCATACAAAACCCTAAAAAGAAAATCTGATTCGGAAACGCGTCTCGCAAATAGCGAGGCGCGGTGATGGCCGCGAGTTGCGCGGGCTGCCGCGAGTCGCGGTATGCTCTCGGCAGTTCTTCGTAAAACGGGCGTAACTTTCTCGTTTCTCAGAGGAATTGGGCATATGACCTATCGTTGGAAAGATCTTGAAACAAGCTATCACCTCCAATTTGAATCACATCAAAACAATTTATAGATTGAGAGATATGTGCATTCAAAGTCAGCCTTATGCTATTCACAAGATTTCAAGTCACCAATAACACTTTTAATCTTTCTTTGGTCATTTGTGGCACTTGATAATTCAACAAGAATATACATGTATCCATGGCCCGTTATGTTGGGTTTGTGTCACAAATTCTACATTGATTATTCAAGCTTATTCTATAAGCATCGAAAGAAAATTACATACTATATCCTCGCCTTCTAAGGCTTGTGAAGATCCTTAGCCTCCAAGGATTATGATGTCCTTGGGCTCCAAGGCTTGTGCTAATATGCTTGGCCTCCAAGCTTGCTTGTACTATAAATTCCCACTTAGCATAGACTTACAATTTGTACTAGGTGTACCAAGAGTGCCATACACACATATTAGCTATTAGAGAGAATACTCCTATACATCTCCTTCGGGAGATTACCAACTCTCTTTGAGCATTAGATCCAATATTAGTTAGCGAGCCATATCATACTCTTGTTACCTTTCGGGGTTGTACTCTCATACCCTTTCATATATTGGATAATATTAGTGCTCGTCGTTGTATTTTTTTTTCTTTTACTTCTTTTGAGGGGTTTTCCCACGTTAACTTGTGTGTGTTCATTGCTACTTATCTTGTCCATCTTTTATCTACTTTTCTATTTATCATTATTTGCTTCCGCTTGCGCTCCTAATCTCAACACGTTAACCTCTACTTAAAAAGATAAGTTTAAGGGGTGATAAGGTCTATATGTATAATTAAATATAAACATAAGGTACATATTAGGTCCAATTAGGTGCAAAGAAAAGGCAGAATAAGGAATGATTAGATCATATAAATTTAGTTTATATAGATTGAGAAGAAAAGAACGCATCCTTGAGAACTTTGGTACGATGGATTTGGATCATTTCTGAACACTTGTGTGAGAAAGATGAATAAAAAGAAGAGTTCATATGTATGTGAAGGCCATCTCATTTCATCTTTCACAAGTGGACACACTTAAGTTCCATGTGGTTGGGTGTAAAACATTTTCAGTGTAAAATGATTTTCATGGAAAACAATTTACAATGGAAAATACAATTCCAAAATTAGTTTCCCATTGTTTGGTTCCATGTAAGGAAAATGATGAAGAAAGGAAAATGAAAGGGAAAGTAAGTAGGTAGTGAGAGGATTGTACAAGAGAGATAAAGAAAAAGAAGGAAAATAATTTTCTCTTCATTTGAATGGAAAATGATTTTCCATCATTAGGAGAGCAATTTTACACTCCTTTGCAAACCAAACAATGTAATATTGAAAATAGAGGAAATTAAAACAGTTTTTCAGGAAAATATTTTACGCTCTACCAAATGGAACCTTAGTGCTAATGTGCTATCCGAGGATCTCTTTTTTCTTCGTATAGCATATAGAATATTTCTACACTTCCCTAGTGAAAATGCTCTGGTGTTGTTGAACTTTTCCATTGATGTTACCTAATTAAACAAATTCAATTGAAGAATTTAAATTATTTCACATAGAGAATAGGTAACTTAAGACATTGACTTTAGGTTACATGTTTCCTATGAGGGAGTGAGGTAAAAAAAAAACAATACTAAAAAAAGAATTATTCAAGCCGTTTTTATGCCGACTAAGAAAAATTGACCACCTTAGCTAGGCCCTTTATGCCTTAATTGTCAATTATGATGTGATTCAAGTCACAATTAAAATCTTTTAGATGAAATGATAAGCCTTTTGTCACCCTCAGTTTAGTACAACTTGTCAGAGAATCATTTAACGATCTTAATTTAGTGGAAAACAGTATTATTAGAGCTTGACACAAATTTTCAGTTGAATTGATAGGAAGATTATGACACTGATTATTATTAGCGCGTAAAAGCTTAATTAATAACAAGATTTTATTTTTATTGTTTTAGCAGGGATTATTATTGTGATTATGCATAAAAGGTGAACCACATGTTCTAGAAGATATCGCTAGAGCACGTATTTACCACACCATATTTTTTAAATGTTTATACGGTTTTTTCACCATATACCCCCGATAAATTAGAAAATTCACCATATACCCTCAATGTTTCAGATATGCACCATATACCTCTGAGTTTTCGAAAACGTTCACCATATACCCCTGACTTTTCAAAATTGTTCACCAAATTCTCTTTTTGATAACGGACGTTAAGTAGCCGTTAGAGTTATTTACAATTTTGCCATTATTAACCCTAAACCCTAATTCTAATATAACCCTAACCCTAATCCAACTCTAACCTTAATCCTAATCTAACTCCTAACCCACTCTCCCCTCCCCCCCTCTCCCTCCCACCCCACCCCCCCCCCCCCCCCTCCCCTCCACCCCCGCCCCCAGCCCCCGCCCCTAACCCTTCCTCCCCTCAACCCCAACCCCAGCCCCCACCCCCCCCTCTACTCCACCGCCGCCGCCCCCCCCCCCACCCTCCCCTTCCCCGTCGCTGCTCCCCTACCCCCACCCCCCCCCCTTCCCCTCGCCGCTGCTCCCCACCCCCACCCCTACCCTTCTCCGTCGCTGCTCCCCTTCCTCGTCGCTGCTCCCCTTCGATTTCCCCACCCCCTCCCCCTCCTCTTCCCGTCGTCGCTCTCCCGTCGATTTCCCTCCCCCACTATTTCTTCTCACTCCTCCTTGTCGTTTTCCCCATGCCAGCCGTGAAATTAGGTAAGATCTCGGACTTCGAAATTGCTGGGCATTATTAGAATCGGACTTCGACGGGGAGCAACGACGGGGAAGGGAGGGGAGAGGGGTGGGAAAATCGACGAGGAGCAGCGACGGGGAAGGGAAGGGGAAGGGGAGGGGGGGGTGGGGGAAATCGACGAGGAGCAGCGACGGGGAAGGGGAAGGGGAGAGGGAGGGAGAGGGGAGCAGCGACGGGGGAAGGGGAGGGGTGGGGAAGAGGCGTGGAGTAGGGGGGGAGGGAGGGGGTGGGGGTTGGGCGGGTTGGGGGGGAGGGTTAGGGGTGGGGCTGGGCTAGGGTTCGGGCTGGGGTAGTGGCTGGGGTAGAGGGGAGGGGAGAGCGGGTTAGGGGTTAGATTAGGATTAAGGTTAAGGTTAGATTAGGGTTAGAGTTAGGTTAGAATTAAGGGTTTAGGGTTAATAATGGCAAAATAGTAGATAAAGCTAACGGTGAGTTAACGACAGTTAGAAAAAAGGCATCTGGTGAACGTTTTTCGAAATGTCAAGGGTATATGGTGAATATCTGAAACATTGAGGGTATATGGTGAATTTTTTAATTTGTCGGGGGTATATAGTGAAAAAACCGATGTTTATATATAGTTAGGTAGACAAGCACATAATTTTTAACCAGACAAAAGATCCTATAATCGATGATAGTTAAAAGTAATATGAGGAAGTGGTGAAACTTTAATTGCAACACTAATTGTATACTTCTATATCTTTCTGTTTTTCCCTCATGGATTGCTGTAGTAAAAGCAACTAGGAGTGGGAATGAGCCGAGCCCAAATAGTGATAGGCTCGGCTCGAGCTCGAGTTTCGAAAATGAGGCCCGGCTCACGCTCGAGGCTCGTCGAGCCAAAAAAAAATAGAGCTCGGTTCGGGATTGTGTGTTGGAATGTGAGGCTCGGCTCGAGCTCGATTGAGGCTCGAGCTCATGCTCAAAAATGAGAAGTTCATACTAAAATATATATAGAGAAAATGAGAAATAAGAAATTCTTACTAAATTTCATACTTCTTGGTGGGTCGCCGGCCATGGCTGTTCCAGCAGGTGGCGATGGTGGTGAGTGAGAGCCGAGACATGCGACGGTGGTGAGTGAGAGCCGATAGATGCGATAGTGGTGAGTGAGAGCCGAGAGATGCGACGGTGCGAGTGAGAGGTACGACGAGTAGCGGTGAGACGAGGTAGCAGCGGCGGTGAGGGGAGATAGCTAAGGCCTGCCGCATGAGTAGGCCTGAACATTTAGGAGTTTAGCAGCTTAGGGTTTTGGGACTTTTTAAGTTTTTGACAAATGAGTTTTATTAAGTAATGATTTTGAGTTTTGTTGAAAGTTGAACTAGGAAGTCGAGAGAGTGGTGCGTGGCTAGTGGTTTATTTACTTTTTGGTTGTGTTTTTTTTCCTTTTTTTAAAATATACGTTTTTTCTGTTTTGCCTTTTTTTTTACTAATGAATAATAATACATACTATTTTTTATATTTTTTTAATAAAAAAATAACTCAAGCCGTTCGTGAGCTTTTCAAGCCGAGCTTAGCCTAACTCGCGACTCGTATCATTAGGTCTCGAGTCGATCCCGAACTCGAGCCGAGCCTTAACGAGCCGAAACCTGACCGAGCTTTCACCGAGCCAAGTTCGAACAGTTCATGGACAGGCTTGGCTCATTCCTAGCCCTAAGTAAAACTATGTAAAACTTCTTCAGTTGACCTCTTCAAGGTAAGCATTCAACTCGTAATATTGTTATGTATAGTAGTGGAGGTTTGTACGTGGCAACGGAATTTAGAAAAATAAAGAATGGGATGGAGATTGAAATTTGGTTAACGAGAAATTATAAAAATTATAGTAGATCTCTTATTGGTTTGAAATTAAAATTAGTTGTGAATAAATTAGGATGGAGGAGTACATTTTATTCTGTTACAAACAAAACATACCTATTGCCTAGCACCAAAAGAACTTGCTGACACAATGGGTTTCAAAAGTCAATTCCAAAAGCTAAATCCAAATCACACAAACGACACATGTTTTAATGCTTGTACACTTTGTATGGGTGAGAATTGAAGGAGGTTCAGGGAAGTCAAGAAAATGAAGCGAGGAGCCATGAAGGGATTTCAAGATTATTTTGTTAGCATTAAACTTTTCTTTGGCCCTTGCTAGCCTTAGAGTGCACTTCACAAGTCCAAGAAGGTTTCACCTCAAAATCATATAGCAATGGCATTATAAAGTGAATTCAACTCTACTCTTTTATCAATGCGGTACACTCACATGTGTTGTGCGTAGTAAATCATAACTTCAACACTTACACTTTATTGTCAGACCTACACAAAAGCAATTGAAAAACATAGATGGAGAGGAATGATAGCCAAAATGAGTGCAAATTATGTCTTTTGCTTAATCCATATGTTCTTCATATGTTGTTCGACATACTTTTACTATTGCATTCTCGGTTGTTAGTTGTAGTGTAATTAGGCTGTTCTTCTGTTTAAGCTTAGTGTTCTTTGTATAATTATATGTAGCTGTTTGTCAGTTGCCACACGTTCGTTTTAGATAGTTTACATGTCTCCTAATGAGTTAGCTGATTAGTCAATGTATACTTTTATCTACTACTCTCTATGTTCTTTTCAATTTACTCACTTCATTTTGGAGGAGAATTAAAGAGGAAGTCTAAAAGTGAGAGAGAGAAACTAAAAGGATGGAGAGAGAAATTTTAAGGTGAGTTATTATATTAAAAAGTTGGTCACATTGATGGAAAAAAAGAGGAGAAAATAGATGGTTACTAAAAATAGAAAACACAACAGTGTGTAAATTAAAAAGAAACATATCAAAAATAAAAGTGTGTAGATTAAAAAGAAATGGAAGGAGGATTTGGAAGCATACATCTCACGTGTAAACCTAGGAATATGGAGCCATATATTGTAAACATCAAAAACAAATATATATAGAGAGAAGGGCTCTCCCTTCTCTCTAGAACCCTAAGCCCCAATTTCGGAAACCCTAAGCCCCAAATTTCGAATTTCTCTCAGCCGCCGCTCTTTTCTTCCTCTCTCCCCTCAGATCTAGCTTCTTCCATCCTCTTCCATGGCTATCTAATCCCTTTTTGGCCATTTCTTCTTGTCCTCAGTTGGATACATTCTTCTAGTCTCTCCTTTTCTCCTTTCTCTTTTCGTCTTTGGTGGGCTTTCGATTTGCCGGCGATTTCCTCGCGATGGTCCGTTTTCCGTCGTTCGGTGGTTCATTTTGCAGTGGTCGGGGTTCGCGTTCGTCGGCATCTGGTGAGAGTCAGCTGTTGGGCTGCGGGCTTCGGGTTCGGGTTCGGGCTAATCTGATTTCCTTCCCTTAGACGGTTCATTGTCACTTAGTTCGGTTTGTTTCAGTGGAAGTTGAGGGTGCCAATTAAGTGGAGTTTGTTTTGCCCCCCGTGTCGGGTTCAAGAAGGTGTCTTCGGTTGTGCCTAGGGAGAAGGCTCTTTTGCCGCGCGCGGTGGAGCTTCCACTTGTGTTATTTTGTGCCCCTTTCTCTTCTTTATGGTTACTTGTTATTTGTAACTTGTAACATCCTCCGGGATGTTTTAGGTGGTGTTTCATTGTAGAGACACCTCCTAGGTTTCTTTCCTGATTTAAAAAAAAAAAAAACAAATATATATAGTTAAGGTTTCTCATAACTCAAACAGTTTTGAGTCCAGAACACCATAAGCGAGGTCCTCTCAAGTTTGAAGCATATCACCTAAAAATTGTGTATGGTAATGTAAAATTATAGTAATATACTAGTACTTCCACCGTTATAAAATATGTGAAACACTTCTCTCTTTTATGTGAGAGTTTTTTGAGAGAAATATTTCATTTATTTCATAACGGAGAAAGTACAAGTTAATTTTAAAAGCAAGTGAGGTAAATTTGTGTGGAAGGACAAGCATTCATGCATCACGATCAATCTTAGCTTTGGAATGATGAAATCAAAAGCAAAATTTCTCTCGCAATGCAAGAGTGCGATTTTATGGTTCATTGTCTTTTTTACAAGGGAAAAGGAAACGAAAAAGACAAACATTTTTAGCTTCTGATTACAAGCATCATGGTTTCCTTTTATATAAATAGAAAAAGAAATATTCCCTCTTAACATGAAAAGGGTTTGAATGTGTGATCAACAAAAAAATTTGTACTCTTTTATCATTATTTTTGTTAATCTATATAAATATCTAAAACAACATCCTTCATGCCACGTGTCTTTAAGCTAGACAATTGATGCTATGGTGGCATGCTCTATTGTTTAGGGGCTCAATGAGATGGTCCAAGTGGCAAGCAAATCAATCATTCAGCAAATTCGGCCACTTGGGCGTGTAATTGCCCACAATCAAAGATTTAATTGATTTAGGAATGGCTGTTATTTAGGAAATTTAACTAAACCATCATCAATCTACCCTTTCCTTGAAGCATTTCGGCCAATTATGATTTTAAATTACCCCTAATCACGCTTTCTAATTGATAAGTAGTTGTTATAGTTTAGGAAACACATAAATTCCATCCTCAATACACCATTTTAGAAAGCTAATGTTAAGGAAATAGATTTTGCTTCTTTGAATTGCAAAGGACGATGGTCGATGGAGGTAGACATAGAAAGAGAGATACAGATTCTTGTGGAGTTCGAATGCAACTTCTTGAGGTTGAAGAGAATAGCGACTAGCGAGGTTGAAGACGACAGTCTAGCTGATGATTTTGAGAAGAGGAGGAGTATCATTTTGATAAGCAGTCTAGCATCGATTTGTAATCTTACTAAATATCTTGATGATTCTATTTCTAACAATTATAACTTATAAGTTTATGTTATATAATGTTTTTTAGGCTATGTTTATAAATTGAGACATACGTTCCTATTTGTTTTTCCTATTTTGACATTTTATTTTTGAGACATACGTTCCTATTTGTTTATAGATTGAGAAATAAGAACGGAGGGTAGTAGACAAGTATTTTAATTTTATCTGCCTATCCGGTGAATTGGTGACTATTAAACATATTAGACAAGCAATAACCCTGAATTTTCATATGTTTTTTATACTTGCCACCCCATCTGAAGGCTTTTGAAGTTTAGCCTTTTGGTTATAATATATTATATGCATTTTAATGATGAATTAAAGGAAGTTTGAAAAATGAGGACAATACAAAAGGATAAAAAATATTACTTAAAAGACATCGTATAGCTTATAGTTACTTTAACTTTTTTGCTTGAGAAAAATATGTGGCAAACACCCCCTCTATCGCCATTTTACAAATTTTTAAAACTCAAATTCAAAAGGTTAGCTACATAAAAAAAGGAGGAGATTGTGATATTGCCTTACTAAAATCCGAGATTCTCGCTATATTACTCACAAATAGAATAACCAATAATGGTATGTATCAGCAACATAATTTCACTAATGAGTTAATTTTAAAAGGGATGCAGTGATCATAATTTTCGAAAGGTGATAAGAGATACTTTTATATGTATACATGCTTGAAAAATAATTTGCCATATTTTTTTACAAATTTAATTCCCATCGGTAATGTTTCAGCTATCAAGAATCTAAAATACAACCCCAAATTAGAAGAATGATTTTGCGATTATAACAAAAAAATAAATTGGTGTATTATTTAAAAATAAAATTTCAGGTGGCATAGTGTGTAAAAAAACTACCACACAACGACGGGAGATGATACACAAGAGTACGCAAACGAAAAGAGAAAGACTATACTATAAAAGTATACCACCGTACCGTACATTTCCTTTGAATCATTTAATTTAAAACTATTAGCCTTTTAACTAAATTTTTCCTTTTAAAAAAGTTTTGTTATATTTTTCTTAAAACATGGGTTGTGCAGTTTGTATTAGGAATGAATGCATGGTTTCATTTCATGACAATTGTACATCATGAAAAGATAACTGATTTTAATATATCATAGTAGAAAGTTATGAATAACATTTTGGTAGGAAGAGTACAAGTTATTAAAGCCATATTCTATTAGAATCATCATATTGATTAGACCACCAAAAAACAAAAGAACCAACAAATGTACGGGAATAAAAGCACCTATTATTGTATAAATATAGAACAATTGTGTTGATAATACAAACATTAAAAAGTGCAATTTCATATATAATAGCCAATAAATCTAATGTGATTATCAAGCACATATGACATTCATATACATCCGAAATAATCTTGAACTCAATAATATCTTACATAAGTATTAGTGAATACATTCTTAATATCTCTAAATTTTTCAACATATACAAGCATAAGATAGAACAACTACAAACTTTGTACATGAAAATCATCTTAAAAAGTTGCATACCATTGTCATGAAAGAATGATATAAATTTTGTATATGCATTTACTTCTTTAAGGACAAAACCCCTTTTTGGTGTAAACATTGTACACATTTCAATAAAATTAATTTCATCATAAGTAATCACACGAACTAATATATAACCAGGATCGAACTAGATTTATTCCATCACACGAAATTTCAAATGTAAAGAAATCGGTTGGTAATTTTATTGAAACACTTATCGAATCGTATTAATCATACTATAAGTTTAAATATTGACAAATCCAAACATGGCGTGTTAAATTTCTGTAAATATTATATTCAGATCATGATATTTATAGTGGAACTAAATAAATGTCTATAATACCCCTTTATTCTAGAGATAGGCGATAGGTGAATGTCAAGTATAAATTGAAGTCGATATTTTTGTTCAATTTGAAGTTAATTGTATGATTAGTGGGGTGGCTATGGGAATAAAATTAAAGGGATGAGGGTGGTTTATATTTAAGGTTGGTTTACATTGTGTAGGGCAAAACAATATGAAAAATAGTGTATGCGAAATTCTAATTTTAATATGCTAAGTTGCATAATAGAGGTGTGGTTTAGTGTGCATTTTGGTCAAGTAAGACCACTTTCTATTAGTAAGTTATGATAGATATGGTAATCATAATTCTTTATGTTATTCGCTTATAATTCTTTAAAACAAAATCATAATGTTATTTGAGTAAAATTAATGATTTTATAATGACATGGATTATACAAATAATGACATCAACGTGATGTCATTTATCTCATGCCATTTGAATTTTTTGTACAAAAAAGTGGTGGTCTTTGGGTTGTTACACCATAAGTTATGGTGTAACCGTTGCTTCCAAGGACTTATAGTGTAACTTTCATTATAATTAGCTAATGTAAGAAAGGGAGATTTTATGAAGAAAATTTCGTGTATCCAATTAAAGATATCCCAAGCGTCTGTTCAAAAATACATATATTCCTGAGAATAATGACTTTAAAATAAGGTCGGTTATCTACATACTGCATTTCAAAATATAAAGCATGCATGTCTGAGATATGCAAAAGAAATTAAGAAATGTTCGAGAGATAATTTTTTTGAGGGCTTGGATTTGGGAAAAATCTTATTCCCTCTTTCAGGCTGTTAAGTTAGGGTGCAGAAATAAGAGAGAAGAGAGACGACAAAATAATAATGGACTAAAATAACATTGTGGAATTCATTGTAACTTTTACTCATATCATAAAGTGATGGCATTTTTATATTTTAAATTTTACCTTAACAAAATCAACTACATTAACTATCTATTAGAGTAAAATGCAAAGTCACTTAACAATATAACTTAGGAACATCATAGTTTTAGTATTTTGCAACACAATGAAAAAAAATGATAACTATATGTTACTTTTGCTTTACTTTTATTCTTTTAAAACTTAAATTATGAATTACTTAATTTTCTACAAAAACAAATCATATTTTGTACCAATGGGTAGCATATTTCTTCTACTAATTTTGGTTAATTGTGGTACATGGATAATCAAACATTCATCTTCAAGGTCATAGACATGTTCAAGCTAAGGGGTTCCAAATAAAAGGAGACTACACTACTAAAATGAGAATAAAAGAAGATGGAAAAACCACCAATCATGCGGTGGCAAGGACACGGGGTGGCTCAAGGAGCCAACAACAAGAAAATCAATCACATTAATTTTTTAGATGGGGAAAGGGAAATGATCCTATATCAGCTATAGTAGAAAACATATATTCAGTATTTCCTAGAGAATCATTTAAAGGGGGCCGGAGTATGTCAAGGAAAGGGGAGTAATATGGTATTTATACCCCGTATGACACTCATTCTATCAAATGGAACAAAATTTCCCTTGATTGTGTTTTGCAATGACTATAAATAAAAGTCAAAGATATCCTTATCATATATGGGTTTGTATCTCCCAAGTTTAGTTTTCAGCCATAGCCAATTTCATGTGGTCATTTCTAAAGTCACGAGTAGAAAGTGTATAATAATAATACTAATTTGTGAGGAAGAACATGAGATGTCTAATATTACAGCTAATGACATATATAAATAAGTCTTCTACAACCTAAGAATGTCATGTATTTGCAAAATAACTTCATAATTAAAATAAAGGAGCATTTTTTGTCTTTCTGTGTAAAGCGCACCATTGATGCTTTGTTTTTAACTAAATATGTATAGGATCTTCTGTATTTCAATACATCGTTCAAAGTTTATTAATTTAATATGGTATAAAGGTTAAACTCATTTGAGATTCGAGTAATACATAAGTCTATATTTGATCGAGTAGACGTAGAGAATCTTTTATATGCTTTTACTGTAGTTGGTATATAAACATTCTTATTAAACAAAAAAGTTCCCGTGCATTTTTGCACGGGTCCAAAAACTAGTAAAACAATATATAGAGTTTGTACGACATCCATCCAAAGTATGTACAATGATTGTTAGTCTTTAACTGTTGAATAAAAAATGTGACAATTTAGTTCATTCAAAAACAGAAAATTGAAAAAAAGAAGATGGATTTGGGGGGCATTGGTTGGTCATAAATAGCATTACTAATAGAATTACAACAAAAATAAAATGTATGCCTCACGAAGACATGTAAAACTTGAAATCTTAGGTTTCATTTGGTGTCATTGTCTTCATTTTGGTTTAGGATTATTTAAAATTATTGTCCAGAACCCAGTTTTCGCACACGACATACACGCATAATTATGTATATGTTGATTGTGCCTCTTTAACTATCCCCCTTACAACTTTTACTTCTTGAACATAGCTGTCCCACGCTTCTTTCTAGTAGTGCAAAGGTAGAATTCTGTATTGTTTTAGAAGAAAATGAAAGTTGCTTTGATTTAAGTTTTGCATACTTAATTAGTTACTTGCTTAGAGTGAGGGTAAAAGAGGAGAGACAATAGCATACTTAAATAGGTAGCTCATATCAACAAAAAGAAAAAGGTTATAAATCTAGTCATATCAATATGTAAAAAATAGAAGATAGAGATAGAGTAGCAAAAACAAACAGTGAATGAAGTGGAAAAACAGTGAAGGTGTACTCTGGCCAATGATTGTAATTGAGATATGAAGTTTCCACATAGAGAAAGCAAAGACATGACATAGAGGCTTTTTTGGTCATCATCTTTCATCACTTTGTTGCTTTGACAAGACAAAAGATTTAATTATACTTAATAAGCTGTGATTTAACTAACACTTATTAGCTATGCATGTGATTATGTCCCATTAGTCTTCTTAAATTGGGCCTATTATAATTAGACACCTGGAAAAAAATTTGGTAATGTCATCTCAAAAAGTATCACCTCTTCTTCTTTCCTCTCCTTATTAGAGCCCTACAACTCTTTGTAATTTAAGCAAATTAACATGGGTTGCTTCCTACACAAATGTACAAGCACATTCATCTTCCCTAAAAAATGAGCATTTTTAGTTATATTTCTTTTTCATCTACACCTGACTTTTATTCTTGTCAATTCCAAACTTTAATCACTAATACCTTTAATTGTTCATAAGTAAAAAGATATGAAAAAGCAAATATTATGAAAATCTATATTAGGACGAATGAATTAATACAACTAAAGTTAATGAAATTTGACTACAAATAGTCAAAATATGTAAATTGATGTATGATGGAGGGAGTAATTTGTATCTCGCTTAACTCAAAAAGCCGAAAATAGTAGAGAATTTGAATCTTTGAGCTCCATAACCGTCTTTTACCGTGCATGAATAATCAATTGCATCTAGAAGAAATATCCTATATATCTGATGAACCAACGTCGGCTCCTTTAACTATCTAGTTGGGTTAGTTGATTTCGGTTCTTTTAAGTGGTGTCGTCCAATTTTTTGTTTGGTAAGATTTGGATTAATGAGGACTACGTTTAGATTAATGTTTAAAAAAATAAAATTTTCTGAGGTACTTTTGAGGTTTGGCATAATTTTCAAAATAACTTCTGGAATTTTGAACTTCATGAAATAAGTTTCAAGGGCACTTTATGAAATTAATGAACTTGAATTTTCGTCTATAGTAAGGGTATTTTGAACAATGTATCAAACTTTAGGATATATGAGGAATTTCCAAAATAAAAGAAGTACTTTGAGAAATATGTCAAACCTGAGGGATACTTAATAAATTTCCCGAAAAACAATCTATTTGAAACTTCAATCAATATCGGTCCATATTCATAATTGAATTGGACCAATTTCAGTTGAGGTCTATATTGGGTATTCTATTATGCGATTCATATTTGAATAGTGTAACTTACTTAATTTAGGTAATTAGATATGGACCTCTTTCAAGCTCAGTTCATGAGTTTTAGAATTTAGAGACAGGAGTAAAATTTAATTTAACCTAGTGTAATAAATATACATAGAATATATCCCTTTAAAAAAGATATATACATAGAATATATGAGGACTTAAATATGTTTCAAAACTACTATTATGCTACACAAGCTTCAATGGGTCTACCGTCTACAAACTGATCCACATGGTAGAATATGATAATATGCAAGACGAAAGGCTATATTCTTCTCAACTTTATAAAATTAAGTTTCCGCAAAAACAACTTTAATTAAAGATAAGTTAAATTTAGTAAATAAACGTGGTTTCATAATAGAGTAAGTGATATCTAATAAAAATAAGGATTTTTTGATTTTTAACACCCTATAAATAGCTCGATTTACACTTTTTTCAATTTTACCACCTTTTACTTGCTAACTCACTAAAAATCACCACCTAACTCATGCTCCGGTGAATAATCCGGCGAGGGGGGCCTACATTTAGGAATTAAAAAAAAAATTCCTCCTTTTTTACTCTCTCTCTCCCCGATTTCTTTCTCTTTCTTCCTTCCCCATTCTACTTTTCCTCTCTTACCTTCAATCTCCCTCCCTAAACTATTCAATTCCTCCAACAACCTATCTGTAAAAATCATCAACTCCTCTCCTCTTTGATTTTTACAGAGAATCTTTTTCTCTCTCTCTCCTCAACTTCACCCAAAATTCCAGAACACCAAACTCCTCTCTCTCCTCCTTTATTTCGAATTTCGCAGCAAGAGGACAATTGTGGTCATGTCCACTCTGTCTGATCATCATCAATCCACCTAAAATAACCACACCCCCTTCTATTTGTTCCTTGTTCCCACAACTTGCAAGTCATGAATCTTCGCCCTAGGCTGTCAATGGTCCATGATTTTAGTCTAGCAGCAGAAATTTCACAGTTGCACTTTTCGTGGTTTTGGGAAGAAGTTTGAGACATCATGTGCCTATAATAATGAAGATAAATGAGAACCAGAGCAAGCATGATGATAAATGGAACCAAAAATACCCCAATTTGGGCCCAATTTACAAAAAAAATCAATAATCAAGGAATGCCTAAAATTTAATAAAAACCCTAACTACGAAATTGGGCTGAGAAATCATATCTTTAGCTGTTGCGGATTCTCCAATTTCTTCTTTAATTGAGGTCGAATTTCCCGTAAAACGGTAAATCCTAACTTAATTTAGGTTTCCATCAAAGAATTTTGGAACTTTAGTGGAATTTGGAAGCAAAGTTGGGGTTTTAATGAAGAGGAAATGAAAAATCGAGGCTCTTGGGAAAAAGGGGGGGGGGAACTAAACTTAAATCAGTTATGTGGGCCCCCCCTTGCCGGATTCTTCACCGGAACTGAGTCCAGGTGGTGTTTTTTAGCGAGTTGGCAACTAAAAGGAGGTAAAATTGAAAAAAAAAAAAGGTGGTAAAGTGTAAATCAGGCTATTTATAAGGTGGTAAAAATAAAAAAAAATCCTAAAAATAAGTTCATTTCAACAAAATATGTCAAATTTATGAAAATTAAGTTTAAGTTAGGTATAAGATAAATTAAGTCACAAAAAAACATTATTCAAGCATAAATTAAGTAAATCTAGCTCCCTTAATCTCAACATCCATCAACAAAAGATAGTCTAGTTTACAAAATTTATACAGTTATGTCACAATAAATCCCAAGTTTGGAGTATCTTCCCATATAATCTCAAATATGATATATAAAAGAATAATTTTAAATTTGGTGACACTATTTAACATTGTTTATAATTGAAATTTAATATGAATATAGAGTATGGAAAAGAGTCCTAATTTTAATTAACTGTTATAGCCTTGGGGTGGTAGGGATATAGAGTATAGAAAAGAGTCCTAATTTGGACCCCAAGATAGAGCAAAATTCAACGAGTCATCTAAAGAAAAGGTCATTAGGGATCAATATAAAAAGGGTATCTAGGACTATATTAATAAATAAATTAGATTTAGATTTAGATTTAAATTTAATATAAGAATATCTCAAACATAAAATTTATGATAACAAATTTCTTTTCCCCGATTGGCTCAAAAAGATAATTATAAAGTTGTCATTCTCCTCTTCCAGGCTCTCTTTAATTCAACTTATTTTGACTTATCTTATCTGAACTTATCTTATCTAAACTTATTTTATCTAAACTTATCTTATCTTATTTGAACTTAAAGTCTAGTTTCTTGTGTTGTCTAACATAGTTAATCCGTTCTATATATTCAACTTAATTTATTCTATCCCCTCAAAAAAAAAAATTTAATTTATTCTATCTGATCATATCTTATCTAAACTTATCTTATCTTATCTTATCTAATATAAACATATCTTATTTGAACTTATCTTTTCTTATCTGAAATTAGTTAAAATAAGTTGAACAAGACATAGCCTCACAATGTTGAATTAGGAGAAATGTCTAAATAAGAATTGTTCAATTAATTGGTTGAATTAGTATATTAATATAAAAAGTAGTATATAAAAATCCAAAAGACAACATATATGACATAATTATAGGTATGACAGTGATTTTTTAGTTCCAATATGCTATTTTTTGTACGAGAGTTCCAATATACTACTATATTATTGATTAAGTATACTACCTTTATTTTTACTAGATATACTACTATTCTTGATTATCTGAACAAAAATTGTGCGGAATGGTTTTGAATTGAGCAAGGCTCATTGAATTGGACAACTCATGTGCAAGTCTTTTTTTAACTTTTCACATTAGGATAAGATATTTATCAACCTATATGTTTCCCCCTTGGCTGTTTCACAACTAAAAACAGTTGCAAGTCTTGCAACTCGCAACTCGCAACTCGCAAGTACTCAAGGCTCAAGCAGTACACAGCTCTGTGTTTTTAGTTCACCATGTGTCCATGTCCAAGTTACGACTAGCTTCTATTGATTTTGGGCTTTGAAGGAGACCGCTGATAAAGAATATTTTTTTTGATGGGATAAATATAACTTTTACATGTCCTTCAAAAGTATAATTTTATCATACAGTCCAAAACACTAGCTAGGCAAAGAAGGGAGTAGTTCTTGTTGCAAACCTATTTTTATCTGTTTTCTTTTTGAAAAAAGAAATTAACTTAGTTATGAAAAAAAAAACTTGAATCATTGCAAATTCTCAAATATATCATGAAGTGCTAAGAACTTGTCTACACTAGCTTATTTGTCACAAAATTGTAGTCATGTCAATGAAACATCCATAAACATCATTAGTAAACTGCATTCATCACAAACCACGCTGTTGTATAACCGTATTCCATTAACAATATTTCACTTTTGTGGCATTAATCGTTTTTCTGTTACATAATCTGACCAAATGTCTTAGACACTTATGGAATGTCACGAGGATTAAGATACTTGAATATGCCTTAAAGCGATATAATCATTTGCCCAAAACGAAGTAGAGCTCTAGTTCAAAACTTATAGTTTTCGAAGTCGAAATGTTTGTGTTAATCACGTGCTACAACCATGTCAGCCTGCTTCCTTGACTCTTTAAATATTTTCAGTCGCTTTTGTTTGTTCAGCACGATCGTGCCATTTTCAGCATCCCCATGTATTAGGAATGTGCATAAATATCAGATCGGATATGGATCATAATTTTCCATTTTCGGATATCAAAATATATCCAAATCATGGGAACTCAATTCAATCACATAGAAGTATTATTGGACATCCGGTCAAATACCCCAAAAATATGCGGTTTAATTATGGATATCTGAAAATATCCGGCGATCCTATTGAATCCAAAACTTGAACTTCTGTTTGAAAATTCAACATTTGTTAAGTCGTTGGATATCCGACCGGCCTCTTTCTTGGCAGTTGGCACCTCCACAACCCTCTTTCCTTTCCCTTCTTCGGCCCAGCCCCCCACAGATAACCCCTCCACCTCATGTTAAACCGCCTTCACGAGGCTTCAACTTTAGTAAATTTCCATTAGTAAATTTTCATTTGATGCTAACTTACCGTGCTACTCCAATCTAATTAAGATTAGGTAAGATTATTTTTGATACACTCGCGATGGTATTATCAAAACCCTTGAAGACCTTGATTAGAATTAGAAATCGATAATTCTTTTTACTTTGAAATTCTGCAATGATTTATCATTTCTACCTTGTTTTTTGTCAAAAAGTATGTTATGAAGAATGAAAGAGAGATGCTCACATTTGTACCTTTTTGACGTACTTTTTGACAAAAACAACATAGGAATGATAAAAACATTAGTCCAAATATATCATGAAGAATTGGAGGATTGAAGAGGCTATATTGAGGGTTTTGGGAATACAAGTCCAATATCAACGTCATATATCAAAACGGTTGAACCTTGGTTTCTTTTTTCCCTCTTTTTTCTCTTGAGAGTTGTCAGATTGGAAAAAAGACGGCCAAAAAAACAAACACAAATAAGGTTTCATCTTTAAATTACGGTGTAGAGATAATCTACTTAACTTAAATAATGTGACTTAAACTTGTAAGCTCGACAATCTTTTTTCGAAAATTTCTAATAAGTAGTAGTGTAACAAAACATACTCACATTTTTACATAACATATTCACAAAAAAAAAAAAAAAAAACATATGTACATAACAAAATTCCTCGAAAAAAATGACAAGTGACCTTAAAAATTCAATTTATTTCCTTTGATGTGCTAAGGAAATTTCCGAAATACTTCTTTAATGTATGTAGTAATGTAGTATTTGTTGCAAAATAAAATCACAATCTATTTTCTTATACCCTCATGGTCCCAAATAATTTTTCCAGCTAGCTGGAACACTCACAAATCTAAAATTTCAAGTCTGAATTCGTAGGATGGAGTGAGTGCACCGATGTGATTTAAGGAGTAAAGATATAAATGAACCAAGTCAAATTAAGTACTAATCATGGTGACTGTACTAGTAAGGACCACAAAACCATCTATCTATATTACCGATAGTTTCATCAAAAATAAAAATAAAAATAAAAATGCGAGGTCATTGGTTCATAAATCTTATTAATGGAATTACTCAAGTGTGTCGTTGATTTGAAAAGAATAAAATTCACGAGGATAAGCAAAAAATGAGAATCAATAAATTAAAAGGGAATATAATATAATTTTAATCTGATTAAAAGAACTTATACTATAATCAAATTGTCAATTGAATTGTAAAGGGGACATAATCCATGTGTCATTGAACACAATAGAGAATGACACCATCCTTAAAAACCCTATCTTCTGATTAAGCCTCCTTTTAGTTGACATGAAAGAGCAACCATCATAAGACATGATGGATCCACAACATTAAAAATCTTTGGTTGTCCTTCATTGTGTAATTCCTCTCAAGCTCATTTTCCTTTTAGGACATACGCAATAATGGTGGGCCAGCAACTTGTACGTGTGAATCTGTGATTGACCTTTTTTCTTTCAATCTTGTTCCTCTGGCGGCAATCCCTAATTAATAATCTTATTAATCTTATCAAGACTAATTAGTAAATTTTTTTTATAAAAATAGATTAGTAAATTTATATGAAGGCTAATATATAGAATATTTTACATAATTTATAAAAAATTTAATATATAAATAAATAAAATCATAAAAATAAACGACCATTGTGTCAGTCAAAATCGTCGATGCAACATAAGCTCTTCAATTTTACCAACATCAAACTACAGAGTTAAAACCTATGCAACCAATATGTAATGGCAACTAGTAGATGTCAACTAGTTTAATAGGTTAAAGTCTTAGGAGGTGATTCTCAAGACTTGGGATAAAATTTCATTTACATCATTTACCCTTGTATGGCTCAATCTGCACCAAAATAAATGTAATGGAGAACTTTACAATTTATAATTGGTGCTGGACAAGTCTTGGGTATAATATTAGTATACCTATATAGAAAAAGAAAGTTTCCAAGTAGTATATAGAGTGTGTCCCTTGAACGTGTCATGTTATAATCTTAAATATTAATACAAAAAATGCAGAGTTTTTGGGAGTTAAATCAATATGAAATTTTGGATAAGAGGAGCTTGCTTTACAATTAGCTCCTAGAGATATCAAAGATGTGTAAACTGATCATATCTCATAAAATACACTTCAAAAATTAATAATTTTGTATCATTATATTTTTTGAGAGGATTTTGTAACATTAATTAGAAATATCTTGAAGAATATCTCAACAAAAGATCAATTCATTATAATTTTTAAAAGGCTTTATAGTATTGAGGATTTCCAGCCATTTAGATATGGGTCAACACGACACGACACAACTTATAAGACTAAATGGGTTGGGTTAGTGTTGAGGTTTCTAACACGAAGATGATAAGCTTGGATCCCCTTAACACAATTGCTAAACAAATGTTGATATTAATATAGAAAATTTGTTTAAAATTACTAAAAAGTAGCTTAATATGACATGAACTGGATACGAAATGAGTGGGTTAGTGTTGATATATCTCAATACGTTTGATTAAACGGGTCAAAACACGGCACAACACGTTTATTAAATGGCTTGGGTTAGTCTCATGGGTTCCAACCCGTTTATATATGATATGCACACGAAAACGAGATGGATACGAACTTCTGTAAACTCTGGGGAATGGTAAGGAAATCCCTCACTCCCGAAGAGCCCTTAATCAGATTTAAACTCATAACCTTACAAATATAAGGCTAAACACTATTGTCATTAGGCCAAACCTCGCTTGATAAGTAATATTAGACATGACTAGGCTAATTATATGTAATTAATGTAAATATGACTCTTCTTCACATGTAAGTTTCTCAACATTCTTTCGTAATGTATGGATTACAGGATCAGGATGTATCACCATATCATATCATATAAACTTGTCAAAATCTTGACATTTCCACGACTAGACCCTTCGTTTTTTTTTTTTAAATGCTTCATCACCTACTATAGTACTCGAGATGGAATATTTTCTAACGCGTATCATATCAAACAATGTTGTTTCCATGCAGCCCTATAGCTTGTACTCTCGCAGGTGTATATGCCACGAATATAAGGAAGTACTAGTAACTAAGATTTCATAACCTTGCTACTGGTGCAAGGAATAGAAGGGTTTGTTAAACGTCATCTTAAAATTACTTAAAATTGCCCCAGGTTCACTTTTAATAGATTATTTTACCCCTTCTCTTTTTTCCACCACCCACCACCCCAGCCACCACCCGTTATCACCTACCTCCACATGCCACTCGCCACCTCCTCCACCACCTACCTCGTAAAAAACCGAATTTTTTTTGGGACCATGGGGCGAACGTCAGGGATGGACGTTCCACCCATGGCCCCAAAAAAATTTCGGAGGATTTAATCCCTGTGCGAAGAGAAGAGGAAGAAGCTAAAGGCCCGATTGCCACCACGACTTCGAGCTCGGATTATGGGGAACTCGGATATGGGCTGCTGATGGGGGCTGCTGGTGGCAATGGGGGTGATGGTGGTAGGAGATGGATTGTGGTGGAGTGAGGTGGCTGGTGCTGGGAGTGCGTGGTGGTTTAGGGAAAAAGAAAGAAAATGTTATAAATGTAATTTCAACTTTTTTGGGGGCGATTTTAAGTAATTTTGGGGCGACGAATAGCATTTTAGCAAGGGGGGGACTAACTTCCTTATCCTTTCTTTGTTTAACCATTGTAAAAAAAAAACCTAAGATTTTAGTATCAAATTCTTTATTATGACTTAATTTGATAGTATCCGTATATCAACAAAATAAAACTAAGATTACATTAAGTCTTGCGAATACATGAACCTTTTCCAAACATATTAAAAAGTGGGCTTGGGGAAACCCAATGAGGAAGAGGAGAGTTCACTCCACTTAAAAGCCCAACAGAGGTTCCATACTAAAAACCAATTGGCAATAATAGGAGTAACTCATTTAGCTTATAATGTGATATTTTCTCTCCTCTTTCTCCAATGTGGGACAACTCACATGTACATCAAACATGAGTTTAACACTTCCCAATACTTGGGTAATGAAGCTCTCCAAAAGAGAAAAAACGAGGATTATTACTAATAAAAACTAGCTCTTTCCTCTCTCTAAAGAACCTCTCTAAAAAGTATAAACCCTAACCCTCTCTTCAAGCGCCGCATCACAGCAGGCTTGCCGGTGGCTGGCCAGAGCAAGCACCGCTCACCGGCTTGCCGGCAAGCCTGTTCCCCTCATCTGTAGTAGGTTAGGTGTAGCGTTCTCCCCATCCCCTGTCGTCATTTCTTTTGTTTTGATGTCCTCCTCGTAGTCTTCCCCCTCTCCTGCCGCCGTTTCTTCCCCCTCCCCGTGTTTTTCCACCTCGTGTCTTCTGTTAGCGTCGCCCCAGTTATTCGTCGGTTTTCCAGTTAAAGTTGGTGTTCCTCTATTCAAGTGTCTCGCCGTCGTTTTCGTTGTAAGGTCCCCCACCCCTGTCCCCTGGTTGTCCCTCCCCTGCTCTGTCGTTTCCCCCCTCCTCTGTAGGTTTCTCAGTCCCTAGTCGTCGTGGTTTGTCGATCCCTCCACCCAGTCCCCATTCGGTTCCTCAATCCCTTGTAGTGTCGAGTATTCCCCTCCCCCTTTCCCCTATAGGGTTGGTTTTTTAGGTAGTTCCCTCCCCCTTCCCTAGTTTATAGTGTGTTTAGTTTGGTATCGGGCTCCCCATTCCCTCTCCCAGTAAGTGTCGGGCTCCCCTTTTCCCTTCCCCCTGTTAGTGTCGGGCTTACCCTCCCCCTGGTTGTTAAGCTATCAAACTAGTAGTTTGATGTTAGTATGTTTGGTTTTTTCTTAAAGTGTGTGTTGAATTTCCAAATAAGTGGAGTGTGTTGTTTTCGAGTTGGTAACGAAATTGTCAGTGGTTGGTTGTGGCCATTGATAAGTGGTTGTAAGTTAGGTTGGGATTAGTGGTTCAAGGTTGTAATAGTAACATATGTGGATTTTTTGGAATCTGTGCTGAGGGGAAAAGGGACTCAAGTTTGTGAGTATGGACGAGGCGATGAAAGTATTTCATGGTTGGGACGTATGTTTTCCGATTTTGCAACCGGAGGTGTGTTCGAGAGCTCGCCTTGTTTAGCTCTCTTTCTAGCTTGGCATTGATCTTAATGGTCCTTGCCTTGACAACTGAAAATCTGAAGGCGGCACCCCATTTGCATCTGGGGATTTTCAGCACGCCCACTCATCTGCGTTTCTCCTTCTTTATGGAGAAACCTGAAATGCTCTCGAGTGAGAGTACCGGAACGTGACTCTTCCATAGATCATGAGCCCAGAATCCCAAACGATAGTAAATTGCTGGGATTGCTCATACGGCGAGCCGCGACGCTCGCCGTTGGTTGTTCGTTGTCCGGATCGTGAAAGTCATCTGCTTCTTCTACCATTTCCATCAGTCGTCCGAGGTTTGACTCCACCATCACAAGATATGACCAGCGACGCTCTTCTTCCTATGCGAGTTATTATCGTTCTTGCTTGTTTTTGTTTTAGATGGAATGTACGAGCTCATAAAGCTCCTTTAGTTTTGGTTTATTTGCTTTAATTTTGGTTGTATTAGCATTAGACTGTACATCCTCTTTTAATTAATGCACGATTTTCCGTTGTAAAACAAAAATACTAATAAAAACTATAAGCAAGTACATAAAATTGAGATTGAGACTTATCATCATCAAAAGGATGGTGGCAACCCAAAACAAAAAAGACTAGGGTTTTTTAGGGAGAGAAAGGAGAGAAAGAGGGATGGCTATGTGTATCATTGAATATGCAACTACTTAGAGAATAGAGCGATGAATTTTTGCTATATATATATGAGAGATCGATGTAATTAATACTTTTGAAAAACTAGCTGACAACCACCTTAAGGCTACTGTTCGGAACTAATTATAAAAATATCATGTAAGGACATTTTTTTTTTTGAAGGGAATCATCTAAAGACATTCTTGATTATGGTTTATTCAAATAACCACCTCTAATAGTCTAATTATCAAAAGAATAACTACCTCTTAAGTGGAGCTTTTATCTAAGAATCACCCTCAAGTGATAGTTATATTAATTAAGGTTAAACATCAAGTTGCGACATTAAAATTTTGAAATATTTCAATTAGAATACTTATAAATTGGGGATTATTGTTTAAAAAAGGTTACATGCAGTATCTTTTAAACGATCATAAACCAATCCCTATCCAACTGTGTCGATTTAAAACTCTATTCCACCACTTTGAGTTACTCTAATCTTTTGTGGAAATATGTTATTAGTTTCATTTTTCTTCCTTGTGTATTTGAAAAGTGCGAAATACGAAGGTGCAGAGAAGCCAGGTTACCATTACCCACGATCTTGCTAGAGCATACGTAGGTTCATATTCCTTTGATCTATTTTTAGTTTTTGTAAGCTATCTCCATGTCCCAAAAAAGTTTTATCCTTACAATAGGAAGGTCGTCTTTTACTTCAAATTCTATAATGAACATATAAATCAAGCTCTATGAAGTGTACCAAATTTTGTATATCTTATTAATTTCCACCATCTAGAACAATATACTACCTTGTGCAGCAGGTGATAGTTTAGTGATGTTACATTGGTATCATCTCTGATCCAAAAGATTATTGGATCGAGTGCCACCCATTGCAAGAGGGATCCCCAAATCCCCCTGGGCCCCTACTTACAACTTACGAGGAATTTCAACTTACTTATTTTTAAAATAATTATACTTTCACTGCTAGGTCGTTTCAATCTTTGAGATATTCGTCACTCTTATCAAAAGGTCAATCGCGTACCCGACTAAATAGTCAACATGGGTCGCTTTGATTTGTCACTTGAATTAAGTATATAGACTCTAATATTGGTAATATTTATCCTCTATCCTTATCTTTGGTGCTTTAGAATTATGCCTAAAAATACGGGATCCTAACTTAGCTTTTTACATCTTTTTCTATCATTGACAAAAAAAAACCCACCTACCTAATAATATAGCACATAGAACACCACAATCTATATTTCCGGAATAACAATCTTCCCTATAACCTTGTCAACTTGATTAGATTGCATGACAACTCTCAGGAATTTATGTAACATAACTCATTATGTTCCTGAGGGAATATTTCAACCAAGGAATGGAAAGAAAAAACATAATTACCTTTTCAAATCAAAGAGCTCAATGTTGGATAGTCAATTTGCTTAATCTACTACTTGCCTGATGATGATAAATTAATTAAGTCAGTAAAATGAAGTCATTTTTTTATATTTTAGGAACAGTGCTTGGTGATGGTAACATCAGCGTCATTTCGATACTTACTCTCCCAAGATCTCATACTATAAGTCCAACATGTAACAATACATACCATATATAAATATGAGAACTGGATTTAGGTCAATTATCTAGTCTACTTGTAAGTTTAAACAATCTTACTCCATCAATAATCGATTTTTCGTTTCTTAAGCAAATTTTTTTCCCTTTTTTAATTTGAAAGGCAATATATGTCTCTAACAAGGCACAACGCTTTTAAATTGAGGAGAGATAGAAAGATTCTAACTCATCGTCGGAAAACTCTTGTCATTCAAACTACAATGTGGGAATTTTATTTGACCCAGAAGCTAGAGGAATTCACAATGACATACCAACTAAAGATAAAGGTTATAAGTAAACCTGGGCACGGGCCAGGTCGGGCTTGTTCACGGGCTTGGGACAATGGTGGGTCGAGACCGAGCCTGAGCCTGTGAGTGGCAGGCCGCCTGAAATTTCCAAAATTTGTCCACAGCCCAGGCCTGCGGGCCTATCCCGTGTTTTATGTTATTTTTTTGGATCCTTGGCAGTTTTAGGCTAAAAAATATAGAGGAGTGTTCGGCCCACGGGCCATACAGGCGGGCTCGTGTCGGGATGGGTCAGGCCCAAAATAAAATTTCTTGAACGTGGCAGGTCCGCGGCCCACATAGCGGACAACAGGCTCGGGCCTGACTGGCCGCGTGCCGGCCCGACTCATGCCCACCTCTAGTTATAGTATCATACCTCCAACCGCATTTGTTGGAAAGTTGTAGCTCTTACCACGTGAGTTGCCACTTGATCAGTATTTAAGTGGAACTATTTTTCAATGAAATAGTTGTAATTAGATTCTTTTAATACGGCAGATTATGTAATCATATATAGATATAAAAGGCCCACGTTCTCTTTTATTTTGTTCCCTTCGTTTTTTTCTTCTCTTTTGTATGCACATTAAATCATTAGTAGCTTTTATCATGTAATTTCGCACTTGATCCTTATGGAAGCATAACTATTAATCAATGAAGAGTTGTAATTAAGTTTTTTTCTTTTCATTTATAAAGGTAGATCATTTAATCAAATAGAGATATAAAAGACACGTGCTCTCTTTTTGTTCGCTTCTTTTCTTTTTACTTTCATTTGTATGCACATTAAGGCCCTGTTCTTTTGAACTTATTTTCAGTTAATTTCAGTTCAGTAAATTTAATTTTAGTTCATTACAGTTAATTTCAGTTCAGTTAATTTAATTTCAGTTTAGTTCAGTTAATTTCAGTTTAGTTCAATCTTTTCTAATGTTTTAATTATTATTTTTTTATTTATTATGATAATAATTATTATTATTCTTATTATTATTATTATTTATTATTATTATCATTATTATTATTTATTATTTATTATTATTATTATTTATTGTTATTATTATTATCATTATTATCATTATTTATTATTTATTATTTTTTTTATTATTATTATTTATTATTATTTATTATTACTATTATTATTATTATTTAAAATTATTATTATTATTATTTAATATTTATTATTTATTATTTATTATTTATTATGATTATAATTATTATTATTTATTAATATTATTATAATAATAATTATTTATTATATATTTATAATTATTATTATTATTATTATGATTTATTATTTATTATTATTGTTATCATTATTGTTATTATTTATTATTTATTATTTATTATTTATTATTTATTATTTATTATGATTATTATTTATTTTTTATTTTTTATTTTTTATTATTTATTATTTAATATTTATTATTTATTATGATTATTATTTATTATTTATTATTATTTTTTATTATTATTATTATCATTATTATTATTATTTAATATTTATTATTTATTATGATTATTATGATTATTATTATTATTATTATTATTATTTATTATTATTATTATAATTATTATTATTATTTATTATTTATAATTTATTATTATTTATAATAATAATAATTATTATTATTTATTATTTATTATTTATTATTTATTATTTATTATTATTATTTATTATTGCTTTTATTATTATTATTATTATTATTATTATTATTTTATATTAATTAATATTAAATCAATATTAAGTTGATAATAATAATACTAATAAAATAATAAATAAATAATAATAATAATAATAATAATAAATAAGTACAATAATAATAATAATAATAAAATAATAATAATAATAATAATATATTGATAATATTATGTTAATACTTATTGATTATTATCGATAATTATTATTTTAGAAAATTAAATATACAATTCAGTTCAGTTTCTCTCATTTTAGTCAATTTCAGTTAATTTAATTTAATTTCAGTTCAGTTAATTTAATTTCAGTTCAGTTAATTTCGGTTCAGTTACTTTAATTTCAGTTCAGTTAATTTAATTTCAGTTCACTTAATTTCAGTTAATTTAATTTAATTTAATATAATTTCAGTCAAAATAAGTTCAAAAGAACGGGGCCTAAATCATTATTATGGTCTTATTAATTTAATTTATAGGAACTACTTCCTCTAAACCAAAGTATACTTAATAATTTTCACAACTATTATTAGGTCATCTATCTATTGTGGAAGAGTGATGGTATTAATGCATAATCATAGTAAAATAAGATATAGCTGACATAAGGTACTTAATTGATAATTACATAAGATCTTACAATTAGGAAGTATTATGTTTTATAAATATGTGCGTACATCACTTTTTAAATTTGGACATGCAGTCATTTTAGGAAAAATTGATTATAATAATCCAACCATTGGGCCGTTCGCTCAAAATAATCCAACCTTTTGATTATTATTTAATAGTCTAACCTTTTATCCCAATCCGCTCATAATGCACCTTCAATTGAAGATTTTTTTTTACCTTCCACTTTAGAGGTAAGGGTTCGAACCTTATTAGGGACCGAAAGCATGGGATCAAGGGAGAAAATTTGTTTGTGATGAGTTGGGCTTCTCTTGCAATAAAAGGCGCAATTCATAGGCTTGTTATTGTTCGGTCTTATACTTCAAGTAAATTAGTTGATCACTGTCTTATTATACTCGTACCAACAATAGAATTATTCAGTTGAAAATACAGATTTCGATTACTTTCCACCAAACATTGATACACTGCATATGTAAGCAGTCATTCTATTTGAAGTTGTTCATGGCACAATATAAATGCGTGCCAAAACGGCAAAACCCGAGAAACAGGGTTGTCTAATAGGACATGTAAAGCGACCTATAGTACATGACCTCACTTTTCAAAGGGTCCAAAAGTCTTAAACTAAATGTTTGTTTAGTCATATTGTTCAAACGTTAGTTTATTTTGCCTAAAATATTTTAATAATGATTATTTTATAAAATACATTATTTATATTTTTTACAACCTATGCATAATATCTTAATATTTAGGGTCCAACTTTATAATTAGCATGGAAGCCTCAAAAATTTTAATACGGCTTGCCGATAAGGCACTCAAAAGTCCTAGACGCATGGTTGTCTTACGGGCTACGGCTTATAATTGGCTGACTTAGTCAAAATTAGGAAGTGGTCCTCCTGTCCTACTAAATATGTCCTCGTGTCGCTCTCTTTGTTATTGGTACACATTTTTTTGATGCAGAAGACTAGAAGAGGGGCAACCCCTAGTGATTGGTAGACTTTGACGGTTTGACCCCATCGTCCTTCCTTTCTCTTGCTTTGCAACTTTTAATTATGCGAATTATTGATTATACACCTTAGTAAATCGTACGTGAATTCTATCTTTGTCATATTATTGTCATGAGATACCACCATTTTTTTCTCCACTACTTGTTGATTACTTTTATAAGGAGAGGAAAACTAGCGTAGTTTTAATTAGGAGGCCATCCTAAACTAATTATAGCTTTTTTGTTTTAAAAAAGAAGAATATTACATGTAAAGTTTATGTGAAAAAAAGAAAATATAGATTAGAGAAAGATTTATTTATGTAATAAGAGCATGAGCAATCAAAGGGTCATTACCTTATCCCAAATTCATCTCCTTCCCTCATTTCTACACTTCCTTTTATCTTTTCACTATTTTTTACAATGTTTCTTTCAAGTTTCCTACTTTTTCTTCCACAATCATGGGGTTTTTCCTCTCTCTGTTTGAGATATTAGTGCAGAGATTTTCTAACAAGTATGTCCATGGGCACCAAAGAGCCTTGGCTCTAGTGATATCTTGCTTCGTCTCTCATAGTAGAGACCATGGTTCAAATCTTGGTATGAGCATACTAAGTATGTCGTCCATGTGCATGATGCATATGATCACCTATATTTCTGAACTATATACTATACTTTGAGGTTCATATGAAGTACAAAAATATGTTGTGTGGGATTAGTTTGTGACATATAACAATGATATTATATATGGAAAAATTTAGAGGGTTGCTGATAGCACTGAGTCACTGACTAGCACAATCTAAAATTGATAACACCAAAAAAGTATTTTGAAAATACGAGGGAATGCTGTAATTTATTGAAGAGTAGCAAATTTTGTTTGAGAGCGGAAGAAATAAAAATAGTCAAATACCAAATTCAAATGAAATGAGTTGTCTCAAATATCATTATACATTTCTCATTCTAATTAAGATAAAAAAAATCCAATTTGCAAGACATTGCAAATTAAAACTATCAACAAATGTACATAATTGAAGGCAAAAATACCGATTAATATTGCTTTTATTTTTATGGTTCAATGCATGTAACTAATTGAAAATTCCATATAATTATAATTATAAATTTACTGAGTGAAATTAGTAGGGAAGACAAAGGAAAATTAATTGTTTTTTTATAGAAAGATATGAAGAAAAAATTCTCTTTTATTAAATTGACTCGTGTATTGAGTACTTATCTTTAATATTCCCTCGGTTTCTTTTTATTTTTTCTCGTTGGGTTTGGGGGGAAAACCGAGCACCTCATGTGGGAATGAATCTTGATATATATATATGTAATACTCTATCTGTCCCAGAATAATTTGAACACTTTTTTTTTTATTTGTCCCAAATTAATTTTAACAATTCCACATTTGACATCTATTATTATATTAGTTTTTTAAACACCCTCTTGACCCACACTTTATTTTATTTTTTATTAGGAAAGAAAACTTAGGAAAGACTCCTTTAATCAGGAGGCCAGCCTAAAACATCCTTGCGGATGATAGAGAGAAATCAATATCATAAGGAGGGAAGGAGTAGAGGAGAGTAGAACACGAATGGCCTTTATGAGCCCTAAAATCTGCCACACTTTATTTCTATCAATAAATATTACCCAACTTTTTCTCTCATTCAATATATACTTCCTCCATTTTTTTAACATGTTACACTTTAACATTTTACACTATTCACAAATTTCAATTTGACCATCGTTTGTGATTTATACGGAATAAAAATTTAGTCATGTGGGATCTTGTTACATTCGTCTTAATATGTAATTTTTTAATATATACTTTTTATAATTTTTACAATTATAAAATTAGAGATATATGTCCTCAAAGTTTTGCATTGGCATGCGTGAAAAGTGAAAGTGTAACATGTAAAAAAAACGGAGGAAGTAAAGAAAATCCACCAACTCCTAACAAGTGTTCAGATCTTCTTGTAATGGGGGAAGTATTATATGTGTTCTTTATGCTTTTTGACGAAGTAGTAAGGTAGAGAAAAGTATAATAAATTAAATAATTGTGAAAATAATGACATCATATCGGCTCACTTTTTTAAAAAAAGTAGGAAAAATATAGTAAATAATACTCCACTTCAATGAGGGCGTTATAGGAAAAGGAAATCATCCAAAAAAAATAAAAGATTCAAAGAAGAAAGAACTTTTTGAAACGACTAAAAAAGGAAAACAGAAAGAACAAAAAGAAATGGTGGGAATTCTAGCTATATACTACAAATGTGAACTTTTACCTATATGGTTTTTTTAATTAATCTATACCACAAGGCAAAGGTTAAGAGCATCAAAATGCACATACTTCCTCCGTTTCTTTTTAAATGCAACAATTAGACTTTCACGCGCAACGAGGCATTGCTTTGACCATAAATATCTATAATTACACATATAGGTATGAAAGTAGGTCACGAGATAAATCTAACAATATCCCACTTGACTATATTTTTCATTATGTACAAATCACAAATCTTAGTCAAAGTGATAGGTGTGAATAGTGGAAAAGTCCAATTGTTGCATTTAAAAATAAACGGAGGAAGTATAAGATATCATTATACATAAAGTTTCCATTTCAAACTCCAGTCGCACGAAAAATCTTATATGATTCTCTCTATCTTCAGTATCTATCCTTATTTATTATCACCAAATAAAATCTTGTTGGCTTATATTTTATTGGGAATTCTAAACATATGGCTTGTGCAGGCGTGTTTTTATTGCCTACGTAGGATGAGCGCGTATTTGACTACCTCATTGTAAAGGTTTTGTTTTGAAATACGTTTTAAATTGAAGAAATCGCCAACAAGTCTCTAAAGGAAGATTCATAAACCTAATTGGATACTGGAAAATCTTAGGGACAACTTAAAAACCTATCCAAATGTACTTTCTCCGTCATGACTCCATAATTGATCATAGAACCAAGTAGTCAGTTCGGGGGTGAGGGTACGAATATGATCAGGAATCAAATACGCCCATTGATGGCCTCTAATTAATAACGATTCATGTGAAGATTTATGCAAATAAACAACCACATAATATGTTAATACAATTTGTAAATTAATCTTTTTCGGTTCATTAACATGCAAAAGACTATTTTTTGGTGACATATTATTATACAATCAACTTACATGGAACCTAATCCAATTGTTCAAATTATCTGAATTTGGCGTTGGAACATTTATTTAGGTCTTTTATTAATAAAAATAAGCTTGTGCAGTGACGAACGCATTAAACATACAAGCACGCATATGAATATGAAAATATATAGTAATTAAATAATAGGAAAAAAGTAGAGATTAGAAAATACAAGAACGCGTTAATTCCTTTGAGATATACATTATGACAAATATATTGTTAGTAAAAAAGGAATTAAATTGGAATTGACCCTCAGGAAAGTATACCTTTGTCTATGTGTTTGAAGTATGTATGTAAGTATTTATTAAGTATGTGTTATGTGGGTTGGAATGTATTCAAATCGTATTATGAAGTTGTTAAAGCCGTGAGAAAACGTTCGTAGGAAAACAAAGCTATTTATAGGAGAAAGAAAGCCCGAAAACTGCACAGAGATAAGAACATGACTCGTGCTAAACGCAAGTGCAATGAGTAACATGCATGGGCCATGCGCGCACGAGCCATGGGCTGGGCGCACGAGACATGCGCTTGTCACACGTGCCCTGCGCTTGGAGCACTTGCCCTGCGCTTGGCGCACGAGCGTTGTGTCAGCATAGCAGATCTGGAGCAGATTTGGCTCATTTTAAGATTCTTTTTTTATCTGTGATGAAACTGTATCCTTTAAAATCCAAAATCAGCTATCTTTATAAATAAACATTTTATTTTGAAATATCCTTTAAAAAGATAATTATTGAGAATTATTATCAAAAATATTAAAAATACAATTAATTATGAGGAATAATTAATTGGGCCTTTAAAATTGGGCTTGAATTTAATAAATAGATTTTATGTTTTCGAAATGTTTTTGAGGTTAGCTTGCTGAATTGCTCTTCCTTTGGGCCAGACCAATTAGGTTGACGATATGTTTCATCATTGGTTACTCAATGGGGAGACACGATTTTGTGTCTACACCTTGTGGCATAGATTAGAAAAGTCCTTAATTACCTATAAAATAATAGTTTTTTATTGTACATGTGAAACCATGAAAGCAATGATGTAAATAATTTGCTATCTTGAATTGATACAAATATACTTTATTACATGTGTGTTGCTTTTTATTTTTGAAGCCAAAAATCATTTGTTAATATGATGTCATACGACATCTATGATAGGACTCAAAAACTAAAAAAATACAGATCAAATTAAAAAAAAACTTAATTCTAATATGGCAAAACCACTATCATTGAGCAGAAATAACCCATCTAAATACCCTATTTCACATCGTTGTCTGATGCAGCCTTCTACGAGGGATCTAACGATATGATATAGTTTTGATGTAGAACTAGGGTTAATTCAGCTGATGGTACTTGAATTTCTTACCGTTGTTGCAATCTTGCACAAAATTTTATAAACAAATCAACGTTCAACTGAAATCAGGATCCAAACCCTGCTAACACACAAAGATACCAAACTAATACACCCACCGTGAAATGGGTGACTAGAAAACCTATAAAAAGGACTAAAGCCATCACACATAGGAGACTTATTGAAAACAACAAACAAACGAAAAAACGGAAGAAAACAAACTGGAAGCGGCAAAAAGGAGAGAAAGAGGAGTTTACCATGGACGAAAACATCATGGTACCCCTCTAGAGGGTTTTATGTCAAAAGAGAAGAGAGAGAAGAGATGGGATATCGGCTAGGTTTTCTTTTTATGTGTGTTGTACAGATGTCGCCTAATATAGTTAATAAATTTATGCAAGGATTTACACCTTAGGAAAAAAAAAGTTTAAGATTATACCAAGACATAAGATCTGATATAGTTTTTATGTGTGTTGTATAAACAAGATTTCTATTGTATATGTCGTTTGACCTTCAATTTAATGAAATTTCTCTTTAAGAAAGGGATATTATCTCAGATAATCCTAACATATAGGCCTTTTTCCCAAATAACCCTGACATATTTTTTTTCCCATATAACCCTAAACTTGTATTTTGTCATTAAACTTAACGGGATATCTAACGGTGTTAACTTTTTTTTAATTAAACCCAGATTAATTAGCCTATCTTGCTCTTCATCTTCTTCCCTCTCTTCTTCTTCATCTTCTTCCCTCTGTTGTTCTTTATCTCCACACCACCATCACCACCATCACCAATACCAATATAATTGGAAAATTCTTGCTGGAGAATTCGAACCCGGCAGCCCCAATTCGAAACCTAAACTAGGCAAATTCGAACCCTAAACATCTCAAATTCGAACCCTGAACAGCAATTCGAACACAAAAAGGCCCAAATTTGAACAACCCAAAATCAGTAGAAGATTCGAACCCAAAATCACTGTTTTTCTTGCTCAAAATTGTGTACATTGGTCTGTCTACTTGATTGTTCTTCTGGTCTGGTTTTTTTTCTTTCTTGCTCGCCCGGTTCTCCTATTTCTTGGTGCGTGTTGTCTTATCTTCATCCTCTCTGGTTGCTGTTGCGTGCTGTTCTCGCGCACCACACTAAATTCGGCCCAATTGCGAGATAGAGGAGAGACGAGTGCAAAGAATGCTTCTGCCGCCACCGCCTCCTTCTTCCGCGCATTATGCTACCGTCCTCGCCGGAACCTTGCTCCGTTGTTTCCCCAGTAACTTGTGGTTTTGATTAAATTGGGGGCATTTCTGGGTATGATTGAGTTTGAGTTTTGTGAGAGAGGAGAGAGAATATGAACAAGATTATAATTATGGAGGATTAACAATGGTTGATTTCGTGGTTTTTGGGTTTGAATGGTTGATAAGTTGATAAGTTGTTGTTGGTGGCGAGAAGGTTGAGCTGAACTTTATCTGGATTTGGAGAGAGAGAGGGAGATGAAGACATGATTGATGAAGAACAAAAGAAAGAGGATGAAGAACATCAAATTTTTTTTTTTTTTTAAAATTGATTTTTCATTATAAATGTCAAAATAGTTAACACTGTTAGATATACCGTTAAGTTTAATGACAAAATACAAGTTTAGGGTTATATGGGAAAAAAATATGACAAAGTTATTTGGAAAAAAGCCTATATGTCAGGTTTATGTGAGATTAGGGGTGTGCACCGGTCCAAAACCGGACCAGACCGGACCGGACCGGTTGGACCGGTGGACCGGAATCCAAAATTTTTTTGGACCGGGACCGGAATTAATATTTTTTTATAAAAAAAAAAAACTTTTTCTTAGATTTAAATATATTAATAAATTCAATATATTAAAATATAATAATTCTACAAGCAATAATCTTAAAGGCAATAAATATGAGGTTTTAACTTTCTAACTTTTTAAGTTTTAAACTTTTTTTTAACCTTTAAATTTTTTTTTTTTAAAAAAAAAAAACTGGAATTCCGGTCCGCCGGTCCGGACCGAAAAATTCCGGTTTTGGACAGGACCGGAAACCCGGAATCTCAAGTTTTCATGGACCGGGGACTTTCCGGTCCGATTCCGGTCCGAATTCCGGTCCCGATCCAAAAGTGCACACCCCTATGTGAGATAATATCCCTTAAAAAAAAACTTAAGATCGAAGCTTTCCTTTGTGGCTCTATAGTCTATACACTATAGAAATTGTGTGCTGGATTCATATCTTGAACCCAAGTAAAATAAGATCCTGGATCAAATATTGATGATGAGAAAATTTGAAAAATTATTGGAGAAACTTTCCAATAATAATTCCTTTTCTTTAGGAATTGTGGAGGATTCGTTTCACGGGGATAATAATCATTAGTATTATTATTCCCATCAATATTTAAAAATCTCATAAGCAACAATAATTCTAGTAAATTTCGTATGAAAGATGGGATGGGAATGGGGATTAGGGGGGCACCAAAACATCATCAATATAAAACAAGAATTAGACCAAATACTTCAGGTGACGAAATACGGAGCAGAGACTAATGATCATCTCTAGGGACTTAAGTGTATTTCATGATTTGTGTACTATCATATCAGTCTGTCACCGACAACTCCGGGATCATGAAAATCATACAAGATCTTTTGAAACATACAACTTGTAACGAATGTTCTTCTGTATCTTTTTCCTTCTACCAAGATAATTTATTAGAAGTATTAAACTCTCCTATAAAAAATTTTAATTAAGTAATGGCTTTAATTGATTGCTAACCAAAAACATATATGGGACTGGGAGATAACTTTGTCTTCCAATCTATCTACTCGAGTTAAATATAATTAATAAGTGAAGTTCAACTCAGCAATAACACTCCCTCCGCTTTTTTTTATTTGTTACATTGTTGTTTTGACTAATTACTTTGATTTTTTTCACAAGTACAAATATAGTCGTGTGTGGTCTTGTTAGATTCGTGTCGATGTATAGATTCATAATATCAAAATTTTATAATATTTACTTAAAACGAAATAAGAGATATTAAGGGTTAAAAAACATATTAAAAACTGCGCAACAACAATGTAGCAAATATAAAAAAAAAAGTAGAGGGCGTAGTATATATAGTCTACTTACTAATAGGTAAATATATTGATCCCCTGTAAACGTATGAATATAATGCATTTAGTGGAATTTGAGACTCCTAACATGAAAGGAACATGAAAAGCCTAATAAGACTACTAATGTGAATGTATTTGGTTCCACTAACAAGACTCCTAAGATGATTGAAATTTGAAATTCCTAAAACATCGAATCGACCAAGAATTTTGGTATTCCTGGTCTTTTGACACTTTCAGTTCATGCACACGTAGAAGTTAATGTAATCGTGCTTTCCAACATAGTATTATGGTTCGAAGTTTGACTATGACTTGGTTAAGGTGGTGAAAAGGGTCCATGACTATATAGCACGTTTGGTTTGTGATTTTTGGAATCCAAGAAACGGAATCAATTACCGATTCTCTTTCTTCTTGTTTGGTTCAACCCCTCATCAATCCATTACTATTACTTTGTGGTAATGGACTCCCCCTATTTGTTACCCTTCCCTCCCCCTCAAGTAACAAAATACATTATTTGGTGGTAATGGTTATCATTCCATGGCTTGAACCAAACACCTAATAAAGCTAACCATTTTTATTACCATTTCTCTCCTCTATTTGTTTCCATTCCCTTTCCATTCCATACCTTGAACCAAACGACTCATTGCTGGACCTTTACTTTGAGTAGAAGGCCATATAGGAATTCTCCATGCCTTAAGCTAGGAGCAAAAGATAAATATATAGTTTGAATGGTTTATAACTAAGATCAATCACTATAGTCAAAACGCTTTATGGATTGACAATGAACAAACCATTAGGGATGTTCAGAGTGCGGTCTGGACCGCACCAAACCGCAACCCAAACCGTTTTTTCGCGGTTTGGGTTGGTTTGCGGTTTCAAAATTGTGGTTTGAGTTATGATTTCAAGCAAACCGCGGTTTGCGGTTTGGGTTGGGTTTTAATTTTTGTAAATCGAAACCGCACCATAAACCGCAATTTTATATGATTTTTTTTATATCTACTATGACTTTTTTTAAATACACTTGACAATGTGGCATACAAGTATAGAACTGAAAAAAGAAGTTTGAGGTAAAGAACTTGGACACTTTTGATAAATTATTATTTATGTTTAATTATGAAGTCAACTTCATATTTATTTGGACTCTTTATATCTATTAACAAATTTTTTTACTCTTAGATTGCAAAATTAATGTCACGGAGGAAAAAATGGTTAAACCGCAAACCAAACCGCACCAAACCGTTTTGCGCGGTTCGGTTTGGGTTGGTTTGGCCAAAAGTGCGGTGCGGTTTGGGTTGGAAAAATGTCAAACCGTATATTTGCGGTTTGGGTTGGGTTACATCCCAAACCGCACCAACCCAAACCGCGAACACCCCTACAAACCATTAGGCGTAAACTCAAACATTTAACATGTTTTAATTAGGTGGTTTTGATTAGCCTAGATTCTGATCCATGCATCAACGTAAGGTGAAAATATGCAAATGAATACGACGCTACCTTTGTTGAATTAAATTGCAATAAGATATGTTCGATTTAATTTTTCTACTTTCACTCACTCGTTCTTTAAAGTTCTAAGTTTTGTATTCTAGATAGGTCCTCCGCAATGAAATAGCCAAAATGCAGGAATGTGAAATTGTTTTGCCTACATGGAGATATTATAATGTTTGGTTAATCTTTAAAAATTAAACATGACAAATAGTAACACTCATAAGAGAGATTAGAGAAATCCCTCATAAATATATACAACATAGAATATATATGAAGACTTGATTATCACCTTCACTATGGTTATCCAACGAAGTAGGTAAAGTGATTAAGTATAATTCCTGTAACCATAATTGTAATGAAGTCATAATGAAGGACATATAATGGTGTAATTCAGGAGAAGCACGCACTTTTGCAATCAAACTTGTGCATAGTATCAAGCTTGTAATGCGGCGAGGGACATACCCCCCAATAAATTTTATTCTTCTTTCTATTTGATTAGCTTTTTTGTGGTAAAACAATAAACTAACATTTAAATCAGCATCATATAGATTCCCTGAACATTTAGTCCTACAATTTGGTTATTCTTTGGACTTTGTACCATTAGAAGGCAGACATTCACTTCCTTACAATGAAGTCGTCTCAAGAACAATAAAATACCTTTTGAGAGGTATTAAAATATTACTATATATTAACACTAGTAAATAAAAAATTAACTTTCGAAATTAAATTAATATTTAAAGGTGATTGAGATTAAAAATTCATAATTAAATGCTCGTGCCGACAAATGATTAACATACAAAGTGGAAAAAACATGCATTATCATCATCATCATCAACATGAATTAAGGGGTGATGAAGGGTTTGACTTAATAAAGCACAGCTCATGTAATGATAAGCTTATGATGAGTGGCATAAGATGCCTGTCATGGAGATATTGATCATGAACGAGGTATGGTTATTCAAACTAAATAAAAAAATTATTTAACCAAAAAAGATTAATTAATTTATATAATTAACTAGTAATTTTTTATGATTATATGCAATGAACAAGGGAACCTTGATGATATATTATAAGATATTGGGCTAGTAAGACCAATGGGGACAACTAATAATAATACATGATAATGGAGGTACAAATTTGAGAATAATCATATTATTGGTGGACAAAGGTTTAAGTGTTATAAGCTCCAAACTTTGTATTATAATCTTTATTCTAAAAAATTAGAAAGTTGAATGAAGAGTTGATTTTCAATGTAGTCCTTTTGGATGTTTCTATATACCCATGCTTATTTATATCTTTTTACATGTGCTTGTACCTCTTACTTTGTTGGCAATGATATCACGTAATTGCACTAGAATAAGCTACCTTTCATTTTTGTGGGTCATCATTCGTTGAAACAAAATACTTTGTCACTTTCTTTTATTTCATTTACTTCCTTAGTTAATCCATGCACGTCCAATAATTAAGGTCACTATTATCCAATGAAAATGTTCAATATAATTAATCATTTAGCAGACAAAATTTTGGTACGAACTATTAGACTTAATTAACCGAACCTTGCTCATATAGAGCTATACACCTCTACTAATAATCTAGAGTTGAAGATACTCGTTTCATCGCTTTAGTTTGGCTAGGATTGAGTAACATACTAACACTAGCACATGGCCATCCATCGATATCAACTATCTCAAATTGTTAATGTTTTGAATTCTATAGCTTATGATTCTCCAGGTGAATTTCATCTTTGATTTCTAAGTGTGAGCAAGACAGCAAGTAGTCTTGTTACCAAGTTTGTGCGAAGAATAATGCATCAAATGTCTTTTACGATGATAAAGGCTCATTCGAATCCTAGCAAGTACATAGGTGAGTGCTGAAATACTACGTGTGCTCTCCAATAATGTACGGACAATTTAATAGATACTAGTTTTTGTGTTTTATATATATGGGAAAATAGTCATTTGGAAAATTATTGGATTTATCTCAATGTGTACTTTATTAATATCTATTTTTTATAATTTTGACTAAAAAGTCTAAAATATAACTAAAGATATTAATAGTGTAAATTGTGTATTAATAAGCGTGAAACTGTATGGAGCCGAGGAAGTATGAGAGTACTTTCACTTTCTGTTTCCGTCAGGTAATTGTTCCTAAGTCATGTGAAGGCATATACTCTCGTTTAAGCCAAATATTTTGCATGGTTATATGTCAAAATTGTCACTCGTCGCTAACGAGTGGTGCGTGGATAAATAAAGGTTAGATTAATAATGGTTTTGTAATTTGGCGAAATCAAAGTTCTAATGCGATGACTATTCATGCTAGGCATTGCTCAATCTAGCAAGCTTACATGTGAATTACTAGTCTGAATAGTTAGAGTTTTCTTGCGCGATGAGATTCGCTTATCTCCCTTCACTTGTAAGGATTGTGCTTGCTATGGGTAATATATAAAATTCTCAATTTTGAGTCTGAATGGTGTGAGAGTTTCTTGGTGAGTTGGTAACTTCGTCCTTATCTCACCTCACCTTATTGTGCCTTGTTGTCTAGTGCGGACTAGTAAATTTCTTATCGAAACAAAAAAACTAATTATCTTAATTGGTAAAGGTGGATGTAGCTTATTTTGTTAAAGTCTTGAGAAGTGATGTCAAAGACCTGGGATTAAATTTCATCTACATCTATTGCCTTATGGCTCTCTTACGTAAAAAACAAATGGATAAAACTTCTTCTGATACAAATAAAGAGACATATATAGCTCAATCGATATACTTTTTGAAAGATTATTAACATGACACTAGCTAATATCAATTGGGGCTGCACAATTGTTTTCCCATTTTGCCTCATATTTGCTTCAAGGGTGCTCCTTGTTTAGTAAGTATTAGTTTTTTGTCCCAAATTGAACTTTGTTCACTTTTTTTTTGCCAGGTTTAACTTTGATCACTAAATTACTCTCGAGATTATTCTCGCCTTATCTTGTTTTTTTACTTACAAAATCTCATAATTCAATATTCAAAACATCACCGTCTTTGGAAGAATATATATAAGAAAAGATATTGTTATGTAGGATTCCATTCAAATTATCAAACTTTTAGAAGTTTTACCATTAAAAATTGCGTAAAAGCTAGTACAAGGAATAAAAAATGCACATTGAGTACTAAAAATTATGGATACATAATATTATGAAAAAAAAACATATTCATGAAAGAAAGAAAATGCGAAAGGAGTTATAAAAATTGTAGAGTAAAGACATTACATATGAAAAAACATAGTCAAATACTTTAAATTTTTCTGTCATTATAAGCGTCGAAATCAAACTGAAAAATTATGGCACTTATGTACTACTGCTTATTATCAAGCAAGACTTGGCCTAGTGTAAAGGTTTGGTCTCATGACTTCCAGGTTATGGGATCAAAACCCACTATGGGTTATTTGGGGGTGAGGCTTCCCTTACCATCCCCCTCCCTCCTAATGAGTATGACCTGCAAACCTAACTGGTTAAACCTGAGCGAGGTGTTAGTTCAGTAAGGTCCGTCATCTTACCTACCTAAAGAACCGACTCAACTAAGGTGTATGATTTGAGAAAATGTCCAACTCAAACTGTTAAATGAATTGAGTAGCATCTCAAAACTTCTTTTTGCTTAACTAACAAAGATTTAAGACAGATCACTTTCATAATTGTAACTTCCTGATTGTTATCTAATAAGGATTAATGGTGAAATTAATATTGTATAAAAGTATACTTAGGTCTGCAAAACCAAGATTGGCAAAATGTGCAGTACCATGTATGCTCTTTTAATTTATCCAGATTTTGTCCCTATTATCTATACACAGTGAAATCCAGTATAGTGTAACTATATTATTGCCATTGTCCTATCTATTTATATGGTTATACTAATTATCATGAGATTTTAGGAGCTCTATTTGTTAAGAAGATTGGAAAGAAGACTATTGGAATGAAGAAACTATGGGTAGTGTTTTAAATTATTAATCTAAGAATGATGTATACTGCATTTGCACCAAAAATAGGAATGATGATTTATTCTTTCTAATAACCAAGGAAAAAAATGTTTTCTAATATGAGTTTAATTAGGATGTTTTTGGAAAACTAATACAGAAATTAAAGTGAAAAGGGAGAGGATTAATGGTCAATTTACTTGAATAATCTCTGCAATCTATGTTTGTCAAAAAAAGGAGGGGAATTAATAAGAGAAGGGAAGAAGAGGGTAGTCTCTGTTTCGTGTGGGTGTATAAATATACACCATTAAACCCTCTTTTGATTTAATAAAGATAAAGATTTTGGAGGGTTATCATCAATAATTAATGCAAGAACCATATCAAGCCCATGTTAGCTAATCATAGATGGTTATAGTCTTGGAGAATATTTTTCCAATTTGGGAATCTTTTGCCTCATTTTGGATTAAGAGACTCTAAGATAGACTTGTTTGAAAATAGGGAAAAATGAAAAGTATCTTCTTTTGATGCCTTTAGGAAAATGTAATTATAAAAATAATACTACTAATAATAATAGTATGATAATAATTAAATTAATATTATTATATTAATAATAATTATTATTATTGTATAAGTAGATATAAGACAAATTTAGGATAAATTTATATGACTTGTTATAAGAGGTAGGTTGACTTTTATTTGTGAAATTTTACAGTCAAATGAAATTATGTGAAAGAGTAATTCTTATGTGAGGAAATTGAAAAATTTGTCAAAAAAAAAAACTTTTAAAAGTTCAATTTTGCGAACAAAACCTTTTGAAGCATTCTTTGCAAAAAGAAACCACAAACTTAAATTTTCTTACAAGATAAAATCTATTCCCATTTTCCGGTGTGGTTTTTCTCAATTCCGACGTTGACCCTTCTATCTTCTTTTAGCCCCCTATTTCCATTAACTGCAGCCTATGCATCTCAAAAATTACATCGGAAAATGGGAATAGGTTTCATCTCGCAAGAAAAATTAAGTTTGTGGTTTCTTTCTGCAAGAATGCTTGAAAAGGTTTTTTTCCACAAAATTGAACTTTTAAAAGATTTTATTTGACAAATTTTTCGAGGAAATTATATGATTAGATAAAATTTAAACACCCCGTTGTCCAAAAAAAAAAAAGATAAAATTTAAACACAAAGGCATGGAATTGGAAGGAAATCCCCCCATTCTTGTATTAGTAGTTTATGCATACTTTGCTAGTTATGCTATACCCTTTGTCTTCTTAATTATTATTTTTTTATATAAAAAAAAAAAAAAAACAAAAAACAGTTGTGGGTGATGGAATAAAGAATTCACTGTTGCTGTGTTGCATGTAGGGACTTGCAAAATCTGGGTCACCAATAAATCTGTATAGATTGGTGATCCCAAGAGGACATTATCTGTCTCTAAAAAATAATTATAGCTAATCCTTCACTTGCAGTAAATAAAAATTGAAAATCCTGCCCCCACAAAAGGCAGGGATACCCCAGTTATTAAATTTCAAACCTTTGATAAGACTTGTGCAAGTCATATTAGTGCAGCTCTTCACCTCCACCTTTCCCTCAAATAACCAAGAAAATTTAAGAGAAAAAAAAACCCAGATACATAAACAGCTCTCCAATAGAGTGAAAAATATTATTTTATACAGTATATGTCAAACCCAGGTAGATTATATGATGATATACTACTTTATTTTTTTTGAAAATATAATAATATACTATACCATTACTTAAAGTCATGGAATCAAATTTTATCAGGATCTTTAAGGGTGCGGACTATTTGATAGTTTTTGCCCACTTCCAACGGTCTAATTAACTAACTAATTGGTCTTGTTAAGGTGTAAAGTGTCTGTTCAACATGATCTTTTCCTTACCATCTTTACTTACAATATAAATCCATGGTTATAAGGTATTCCCTCTAATTTCAAAGAATCTAAGTCGTTAACTTAGTGTGAAGGAGGGATGCAAAGGACATAAAAAATTTCTTACGAAAACAGAAGGACATAAAAAGCTGGTAAATGCATATAAGTCGTCCTAGGAAAACAAATAGAGACAAGTAAAACGTTAATGATAGCTTGTTATTCTGGAGATGAAGGTAGCATTACTAACAAAAATATTTAGAAAAAAAAAAAACTTTTAACATCAACATTATAGAAAATATATTTACACAACCGTGAATAGCACGTTCTTGATAAAGTTGTCGATATTTATAAGAAAAAAGGGCTTCAAACATTAGTATTATAGAAGGTTTTTTTATATGAAACTATGTCTCTCATGGGCTCACTAGATTGACGAATATCCAAAATACTAGTACCAAAAGCTTCTATCTCAATCGGTATATACTCCACCTTCCCTGTGAGGTCTTGGATTCGATCACAAACAAGAACAACTTGTTGCTCTTGGATGGTTTAGAGATTGGAAGGAGAAGAAATTGAGGTTTGGCTTCATTTAGATTGGAGAGTTCCTTAACAGTAGGGCCTTGACTCAAGCCCATTACCTTACCATACGAAAAATAATATCCATATAGGATGGAGGGTGTGGGTTTAAGCTTAGCCAGACTCGGGAGTAACCTAACAGTAGGGCCCCGGCTCAGGCTCGCTACATTACAAATAAATTATACTTCCTCCGTTTCACAATAAGTGAAACATAGAGAAAGTGGGGAGTTACCAAGTAATGTAGAGAGAGAAAGTTGGGACCACAATAAAGTAGAGTGAAGAAGTATGAAAGTGGTGCTTTTTGGTGGTATATTTGTAATAAAAGTGAACTTTTTTTACCATTTAGAGCTTGGTTTCACTTATTGTGACTATTCCAAATAAGGAAAGTGTTTCACTTATTGTGAAACGGAGTAGGTATATGTATATTAAGCTTGTAGAAAGTGTATTAAAATTTTTTGTTCAATCATCCTATAGAGATGTGACTTTTCCTCCCTCGAAGCTCCCTTCTATAAACCAAGATTCCCTACCAGCTGCCACTTCATTTTCTCAACTCTTCCTTGTCATATTTCTCTCTCTCCTAAAAAAAAAAAAAAAAAAAAAAAAATCCTTCACCCTCCTTTTCACCTCCTTATTAGTCCATTTCAAAGAGAGCCTCAACCTTCATTTGTTTGCTGCAAGCTGACACTCTTCACACTACCTCCCACAAGCCACAACAACATCACATTTTTTTTTCTTTTTCTTAAGAGACATTTTCACCAAATCATTTGGTGACAACTCCTAGAACACATAAACAACAGCATTGCACAGAAAAAGATAAAAATTCAAAGAGAGATACAAAGTTTTGTTGGGTGATTGATATAAATTTTCCCAAAAAAAGAAGAACAATAACCCATAATGGGAAGACACTCTTGCTGCTACAAGCAGAAGCTAAGGAAAGGTCTTTGGTCTCCTGAAGAAGATGAAAAACTTCTTAGGCATATTACTCAGTATGGCCATGGCTGTTGGAGCTCTGTGCCTAAACTTGCCGGTGCGCGAATTTCTTTTCTTTTTTTTTTTTTTTTTTTTTTTTCTGTTCCGTTGCTTAATTGAAAGCAACGGAACAGAAAAATAGTAATAGTATTGCCTCTGATTACTTTTGATCAGAGGCAATACTATGTACATTTTAAATGATTTCTTTATGTTCAATGATCATTGTCTAATTATAACAATGCATACCCATAAAGAGAAATTACATGTACTTTGATGGACTTTATTGAATTTATTTAAAAAAAAAAATTGGTGCAGGTCTGCAAAGGTGTGGAAAGAGTTGCAGATTAAGGTGGATTAACTACTTAAGGCCTGATTTAAAGAGAGGAGCATTCTCACAAGAGGAAGAGAATTTGATTGTTGAACTTCATGCTGTTCTTGGGAACAAGTATATTTTTTTTTTTTTTACTCTATTTGCAATATAAATGAATGATGATGATGATCTTATGTTATAAGTTTCCAATAATAATTGTTTACATATACTAAATTTTTGGGATTTTATTTGGCAGGTGGTCTCAAATAGCAGCACAATTACCAGGAAGAACTGACAATGAGATAAAGAACTTGTGGAATTCTTGCCTTAAAAAGAAGCTTAGGCAAAGAGGCATAGACCCAAACACCCACAAACCATTATCAGAAGTTGAAATTGAGGAAGAAAAAGCAAAATCTAGCAACACCAGCAACAACAGCAGCAACACCACAAACAACAGCAACAACAGCAGAAAAACTGATAAACTATCAGTACTCTCCACTATGATCAACAATGAAACCACCACCATTAACCTAACCAACACCACCTCTACTGCGGCCGCCACCACTAACAATTCTACAACATTTACCTTATCACCACCACCACTACCACCACAACAACAATTATCCACCCATGAGTTCTTCCCGGATTCGATATACGGCTCATTCGGATTCCACCAAAACCAACAAGCTATATGCTTCAATAATTCATCCCTTCAAACACCTTCTCGAAATAATGTTACTACATCATATGACAACCATTGTCATTACTCAATCCCTTCTATGATCCCATTCATTGCAACCACCGACTTTGGAAATAATGGATATCATCAAAACATGGACAATACTACAACTACAACAGCTACAACCACAAGTACAAGCCATGAGAGTAGTAACAATACTACTATCAACGATCATCTGAATAATAATAACAACAACAGCAACAACAACAACGGATCGTTTTTCGACAACTTTTCTTGGGCAACAATCACAGATCAACCTTCTTCTGCTAAACCCAACAAAAACATTCAGATTAATACTAGTAGTAATATTGGGTTAGATGTTACAAACCCAGATGAGATAAAATGGTCTGAGTATTTACAAACACCATTATTATTAACTCCTACTAATAATGGTGCTAATACTTCTACTTATGGTGAGATTAAGACAGAAGCTTCATCAATTATGCCCTTTACAAGTTCATCAACATGGCATCAAAATCCGCAATCGTCTCCACCACCACCGATGCCAAGTTTCCATGGTTCTGATATGTATAACAAGGATTTACAACGGCTTGCTGAAGCTTTTGGCCAGATTTTCTAAGAATATCAACATTTTTAATCAAAAAAGGAGGCGGGAAAAAGATAAAGATAAAGAAAAAAGAGGAGTTTATTTTAAAACAAGGAAGAATATAAATTTTTTCCCATTTTTTAAAAAATAATTCTTCTCTTTTTTCTTGTTCATCTTCTTTTTTGCCTACAATTTGTGTGCTATAGAAGAGGGGGGTATTTTTTATTTTATTTTTTTTACTTTCTAAATATAATATTTGATTTTTCATATTGTAAATAGGACCAAAATACATGACATTTTCTCAGGGGGGTTTAATGGGAATATTTGTGTGAATTATTGTGTTACAACAATAATCAGGCTTGACTTGTTCATCATGTTTGATTAGTGTTATTTTTTATTTCTTTTGATTACTACTATTATTGTATATGCAATTTGTTTATTTTTTTAAGTTAGCATGCAACAAGCTGTATTCTTGCATACATTGAAGGGAAGTTGGAGGTGAGCTATACAGAGAAAGAAAAGAGAGAGAAGAGTGTCTTAATTAACTCTAATGTGAATATCTATAGTTTCGTATAAACCAAGCCTCTCTTTATTTGGCTTAAATTCATTCAACTATCCTAAAAGCTGAAAATGAGAGGAAAAGATAGTGACTTAATTACCCCAATATAATATCCTTTTTCATGTTTATAAATTTCATTAATTTTTTTCTTTGTTTTCAACTAACTTACCCTTGTGAGGTGATCCATGTTACAACCAATATGAATTCTTAACTTGGGATAAATCTTTGTAAACTTGTTGTGGAAGTGATAGAAAATGACATGCAAAATCCATAGTTTTTCTAGGTGCATTTTTATGTATGTATTCAATTTTTTTAATAAGAAGGCCCACTTTTTATGTACACGTTCATTGCTGATTTGAGAAGAGATACTTAACTTATAATATGTACTTATTATATTATTGTTATATTTTTTATAATAGGAATATGAGATATTTAATAACTGGGTCCCTTTTAACACGACATGTGAGTAGTAATCTTGATTTTTGTTGGGCCGCTAATTATTTTCCTTTTAATGTTAATTATGATAATGCACATGATGAAATTCTTACGAGGAGGAGAAGGAGCCTTTTGATGAACCATAATTCCTTGAATGGATGTCTATCATTGTCCCTCATGGATGAGATTGTTTTTACCCTTTTTAATTTGACAGCTTTTTTCCCCCTCTCAAGTCCCACTTCTTTAGTTCTTTCTCTTCCCCCTCTCACTTTGGGTGATTCCAATATAGAATTGTCAATTTTCACCTTTCTACCTTTTATCACTCCAAATGAATGAGAACTCATATCCATAAGTCATGAGGAATCAAAAAGTGGGTATTTTTTTACTTCTTCAAAGAATAGACCTTTTCATCCCAACAGGATAAAAAAAAAAAAAAGAGTTAGCAAGTAATCCAACCTTTTAGCACTTGCTAGTTAAGTATGTAAACTGAACATGACTCAAAATATGATAGCAACTACCAAAGTTTCTACCTATATGTTAATTATTCTCAATAAGAAATTCCTCTACAATTGTTTAGTTGTAAGTGTTAGTACTTTTATGAACATAAAGCAATCTATCTCTTTGTTTTACCACTAAATTAATATAAGAACCATGCTTCATGTAAAGGTGGTTAAATTTCTTTTAATTTGTTATTGGTCTATCACAAAGTTATATAAGACTCTCCAATTACTAGGAGGACCATCCTAAATAGGCTTTAATGTTGATTGTACTTTAAAGGCAAAACTTCCCATGTAATTTTAACTGAGCAAGCTAAGTTAATTAAGGTTTATATCTAGCAAATTTAATTTGAAAACTAAAAAGGTGGAGTAATGTAGCTAAGCAACCGACCCCATTGAACTCAAACTGGGGAAATTGGTTGAAATTTATTTGGGAAGCTAGTTGAAATGCAAAAGGTAGCTAGGCGAAAATCTAAAAAGTAGCTATTTAAAATCTAGTACATTTTGCGTTACAGATTAGTCAAACTATAGCCACTATTCGAGCAATGTTTATTTTTTAAAGATTCGTATATATGTTTTGAAAGAAAATCAAACTATGGAAAAGACTTGGTCAATAAGGATTATTTCAGGGTGTGGGGGGAGGGGTGGGAATCAAAAGTACTAGCAGGTTACATTTATATGTTTAATAGTATATAGTGTAAATTTTTTCCTTCTTTTATATGTCTCGTAATAGTTGAGAAAGGCATACACTATAGAATGTCATACGCACTTTGTCTAGCTAAGTTAAGGACTAAAAAGTCGTTACATTATACTTGACCAGGAAGGAAAACACAATGGATGTTCAAAGTCCATTTCATGAAGCTAAGGCTGATATGGTGGATATCTAAACATGATGACTAGTATGATAAATGAGAAGAGATTAAACTTTCAAGATAGAGACTAAAATTTGTTGTTGAGTTTCATACAAATACTTCATATAGTATAATTAAGTTGATGAAAAACAAAGATGATTGTTAAACTCAACCCCTTTACTAAACATAAATCTCTAATTAACCCAATTCTTTGTCCAGATATTCCCCCTAATACAATACCCAGTCTCCCTTCCATTCTTAGCTTGTGTTGTATGTTCATCGATCCATCCCCATTAATGCATGTTGCCAATGCGGTACTACGTTTCTCCACCAGTGTCAATGATTGCTTGCCAACCTTTTGCCTTTGTCGAATTCAACTGGGGGAGTGAAGATAGTACAAGTTATGATGATATTATTCAACTTGTTTTGATATCTATGTTAAATCTAAACCATTCAGATTCCATCTATTTGGTTTTTCATGCATGCAACAACTTTGTTTCATACAATTTACATCAAGTAATGGATTACTTCACAGTACAATTAATTAATATCATGAAATGGACTGCGTTACTTCATAAATTAATAAGTTGAATGAAGTGTTTTTTATTGAGAATTTTTTTTTTCAGATATCATCACACTAAATCATGTATTATTTAGTTCAAATTAACTTCATAGTCTATATGCAGTTGCTATCGATTTATGATATAGAAATACACTAATTAAACAAGTAAATATGATTAGAGCTTAGAATAAGCTAAGAATGAAAGAAATAATGATAGGGAAACGATATATTTATAATATGACCTTTACACATAATTTCATGATGGTAGTAAACATTATATCTATTCATATACTCCTTGTAACTAATATAGATGACAAAAAAAAATTATCTCTATAATTTTATAGCTTGATTTCAAATGTGTCAACGGCACCAAAAAGAGTAAATCAATTGTAGCTATCTAGCAGCTACTTTCCAGTATATCAGATACATACTCCTTAGTTCTTTGTATTAATAAGTCTAATCATTTATGCATGATCATACAATTAATAAATTATGAAAATAATTTACTTATTTTTTTAAAAAGACATTCATTCGCTTACATTATATGTTTTGCTAATATGTAAATAACACAATATATTTAACTTTGACTTACAATATAAAAAAATCTTTGACACAAAAAAAAGAAAAAAGAGAAAAATGGGACAAGGCAACTATCATTTGCAAGTCAAGTTCTTTATTAATTTTGGCCCCCAGGCTATAGGGGTGAAAGTATAGTGACTAGTGTCCTCTTACAGGCATGAGGCACCCCTTGATGCTGCAGATACTTGATACTTCCAGGACAGAGGAAGGAAACTTCCAAATTATAATTATGTTAAAGCACCAGAGAACAAACGCTTCTAGCAAGGAACTTTGATCCAACTAAAAAAGAAAAATAGTTGGACGAATAAGGTCGTCCAAATCCACGTTTTTTCTTGTGAAAGTTCTTTTTAGCCCCTTGCCCATTCAAATAGGTGTGTTCTATAGGCCATAGCTCACTTAGAGAAATTTACATCCTTTTTTTCTCTACTAAAAAAAGGTTTGAATTGCTTAATCGGTACTCTATCTATTTCTTTTTAATTTACTTAATTTACTTTGGGGATTACCAAGACGGAAGTCCAGTGAGGATACAAAAAAAGTGGGAGAGAGAAATTGAAAAGGTAGGTAGGTTATTACATTAGAAAGTGGACCACGTGGGTGGAAAAAATAGGAGAAAATATATGAGACATGTTACCAGAAATAGAAAAATCAACCGTGTGTATACTTAAAAGAAGATTAAAAAAAAGTGTATAGATTAAGAAGAGATAGAGGAAGTATACAAAAATACTCTCTATGACCATGCAAATTTACTAAAAAGATTTATCGATACTTTTATCATAGACCAAATTGGCCTCAACATCACAAACTAGCGAGTGCATCCAGCGCCACCAACTTTGACTAATAGCCAAAACACTACAAACTATTGACCTGGGTGCAGCGAGTGTCATAAATGACGCAGAAACTAACTTTTCTCGACACATGCTCACGTGAGTTAGGCTTCCAATTAATGAAAAATAGGATAAATGTAAGAAAAGGGGAAAATGGAAAGAATAAAAATTAGTATGAATTCCCCGCCATCGGCAAAAAAAGTTAGCTTCGGCGTCATTTATGACACTCGCTGCACTGAGGCTAATATTTTGTGATGTTTTGACTGCTAGTCAAAATTGGTGGTGCTGAGTGCGCTCTCGCCATAGTTTGTAGTGTTCAGGTCAATTTTACCTTTATCATATGGGTACTTCTAACACTCTGAAAATGTGTAGGTACTTTATAAATCTCTATAAATCATAGGAAACTTCTTTTTACCAAAATACCATAAAATTCCCACATGGTCAAAAACTCAAAACTGCTATAGTGAAAATTTTTACCACTTCCCCACCTTACAAAAAGAAAATAGTGTGGAAGCTTATCTGTCTCTATGTCTCCCTTCTGTACATAGGCTTGCATCATGCAGTATAGTATATGTCAAGACCATATTTGTCATGTAGACTGTTATTACCATTATTATGCTTGATCATCTTGCCATTTTTAGAGGCTGCAAAAAATGCTAGCTAGGAGTTTTTCAAATTTCTTGCATGCTATACTATGTTTACATATTCTTTTGTGTTGTAAAGTCTAGTGATTGGAATGTCATTTATACTTGTATCCACGCCTATCAAATCAGTCAGTTAAATTGGTTTTAAGTGGAGTAAATTGGTTCCATTTGTATTCCTCTAGTACTTTGTCTCCGAATTGTATTATGGTTTAGGTCGAAAAATTGAGTCCAAAAACCATATATTCTTCCTCCTCCTTTATTTGGTTCCCTTCGCCTTTTTTTTTTTTTTTTTTTTTGAACTTTCCTTATTATTCTTAACTTTCTAAATTATTCTTATTTTTTCTATACTTTTTATATTTTTTCTGAATTTTTCTTAACTCTTCTTCTTAACATTCCTTATTTTTTCTTATTTAATCTGGATTTTTTTATGAACTTTGTTTTTTAGAAAATATGTAGAAATAAGGTGTAGAAAACAAGCCCTAAAATAAGTGCAATAACACTTATCATTTTTCGTAATTTTAAAATAAATATAATTTTACTTTATTTAGCGTTAAGTTCTCTCTTCATCACATGGGTCCCTCTTTGTATTTCTCTCTATCTCTCTTCTTTCTTGATTCTTGTGTCTCTTCCTATATTACATTTATTTTAAATGGATGAAGTATTGTCAAATATATTATGATCGAATTATGAGTAGGCGATGTAATATTTTGGTTAAACTAATTGTACATAGGACTCGGAGTGATAAGATTACACAAAGTCTTAGAAAAAACCAAGAGGGCCCCCCCTCCCCCTCCCCACTTAACCTATCTAAAAAAAAGATAGTATTTTTAGAAGTTGAATTATTCGTTTCATCGAGGCCATTGAAGAAACTTAAGAGAAAAAGGAGTCACTTGGAACCAACAATGGCGGAATCGGAGGAAAGAAAGATTAAAGACGAAATAGAACTTGCAAAACAACATTTTCTCGAACTAGCACCACCTAAAATCATCAAAATTGCATAATAATTTCATGAATCATTAGTTCTCAATAAATTAGCATGACATCAAAATTTGGAGAAGGAAATAAGAGACCAAAAAAGTTGGTGTGAAGAAAGAACTAACCGCATACACGGAAAAAGCAAAGAGTAAGTGGAGAAGACCAAAATCTCAAAAGAAGAAGAAAGAGGATGCGTTTGCGAAATCGCCATATTTTTGTTTGGTGAGTGAGAAAATTGAGAATGCAATGGCGTTTGAGATGATGAGATATGTGGTTGCAAAATGTTGGATGTCAAAATGTTGAGCTTCTCCAACGACGCCAATTGAGGGGACGTGGCTATGGTTTGCATGGTGAATGGTGGGGGGCGTTGGTAACTTGGTACATAGCATTTTTAGTTTTGGTGCTAGTAGTGATTCCGTCGTAGGTGGCTAAGATATGTGGTTTTTGAAATGTTGGTGATGGACGCGGTTCACGTTGTTGTAGCGATCGTGGAGGTTCCTATTTGGTGGGTGGGCCGTTCTTCCGTATTAAAGGTGGTGGACTGGCCAAAAGAGATGGGGCGGTGAGAGAAGAAATTGCGTGTTAAAAGTCTCTCAAAGGAGATGGATTTAGTTAAGGAATTTTAATAATAGTTACATATTTCAAAGGGGTTGATTTTGTCATCTTCAAGTTATAGTTATAATTTTCCAATTAGTTAAGGAATTTTAATAATTAGTTACATATTTTTGGCCTTAGTTATGGTTTCGATCCATAGTTAGTTTTTGCTTAATAGTTATGAAATCGGATATATAGTTATGATTTTTAGGTCATTAGTTATTAATTGTGGTTAATAATTATGGTTTTATGGTTGATAGTTGTTGTTATTGTTTTCGATAAGTAGTTATGATATTTGGGTATTTAGTAATTCCTTTTTTTACATTAGTTATGACTTTTGTTTCTTAGTTTCGATTTTATGGCTAATAGTTTTAGTCTAGAAAATAACAAAGATTATAATTATAGCATATGAATAATTATTTATTAATTTCATGAGTAACAATGATACATGGTTTTATTGTTATAGTTTTGATATTTGGTTAACAATTATACTTTGAGGGTTGATAGTATGGGCGGTCAATAGTTATGATTTTAAAGTCATTAGTTTTATTTATTGTATGCATTAGTAAACATTGTTTTTGCATTGGTTATTTGAGGTTGGCATATAACTAATGCAAAAATGCGATAGTTATTCAAGAAAGAGAGAATTAGTGCGCTAGTTAGAAAGAGAGAATTATTTATGCGTGATACTAAAATTATGGCCAATAAAATGCATTATAATCTGATTTTTATGATATGACTAATATACTTGATCTTAACTAATATATTTCAGCGCTTAACTAATTCACCGAAGCAATTTAAGGCTAGCATAACTAATGGGTGCAAGCGCTTAACTAATTTCCTTTGGTTTGATGCACGCGCGTGATGTCAGCATGACATCAACAGTCTTACGTTAACACTAACGTGAGACCGTCTCTCCAAAAACGGACTCATAAGATTATAGTGGTAGCTTTGTTTCAAGTACTTTATTAAGACAAGAAAGACCTACTTCTTTCTGGATAATTAGTACTTGACTTACTAACTAGGTTTTTGTCAAAAGCTTTCAAGGAACTTTATAGCTTTGAGGGACCAATTAATAAATGTTGGTATCTCTAATTTCGATCTTGTTCCCCATTAATGGGATGTGAAGATGTTGTATTGCACAAGGTTGTGGTTAAAGCACGTCAGATGTGATATTAACATAATAATTTTATGAAAGATTTTACATACTAATTGCAACTTGATTCAACAAATTAGGTCTTGACTATCTAAAATAGAGAATCTAGCTTAAAAGTAGGCGTAAATCTCTGTAGTACTCCTAGTTCTATGTATCATGCACAGTAAATAACATATAGATTATGATTATTTTTTATTGAATTTTCAAAGAAAATTCTAGATGGTGGTGTTTTTCAAAATTTTAAATGGTGGAATTATTTCTCTTGATTCTAGATGGTCACCCTTTGTTTTGCAAAATTTTAGAGGGTGAAAATTAAAAATCTAACAGTGTTCTTATGATTAATAAACATTGACAGTTTTTCAGATGTATTAACAATAATACCACACAAAAATATTTCAACATGGAAGTAAACATCACATCCATCACTAAACTTCAATTATATTAGACATTAGCAAATATGAGATGTAAGGTCATGAAAGTTACTTTAATTTATACAATGTTAAGGTCATGAAAGTAACTTTATACAAAGTTAAGATCCTAGAAATGACTTACACAATTTAGATAATAGTTTTCTTATATAAACTTTTATGAAAGTTTTTTTTTTCTTAATTAGATAACAATTTATAAGCTGAACTTTGAAAATAAGGTCACGAAATTTACTTTATATAAAGTTGAGGGTCACCATCTATAATTGAAAAATAAAATTTCCAACATCTAGAATTTTGCAAAATACAAGATCACCATCTAGAATTTCCCAATTTTTCAATGGGTTTAGACATTAAATTTTCACTAAATAATTTCCACAACCAAATAATCACATCCTATTACCAATTCGAAACCTAAATTTCTATTTTAAGATTGTTAAATGTCTAAGGTAGACCTCCAACCGTTAGAATTCTAGCCTTTCTCATAGGTCGAGTACCCATTAATTATATGTTAGAGGAATGTTACCTCCACCTGGTAAGGGTGTTCTTTTCGGATAGTCTGATCCAAAATGTCGGATATCTGAAAATTTTGAATCAGGAAATTTGCGATCCGAATTCCATCCGAAAAATCGAATATCCAGAATTTAGGATCAGGTCGGATATCCGAAAACTAGAAAATTCAAATTTTCAAAAGGAAAAGTTCATAAAAAAAAGTATCGGATCGGATCATCGGATATTCGGATATTAGGCCTTGAAAACGGAAATTTTTGGATATTTCGGATCGGATATTTGAAAAATATCCGAAAATGAAAATTTACGATACGTATCCTATTCGAAAATTGAAAAATCGGATCGGATATCCGAAAAACCGGATCAGATCGACCAGATCGGATATTTATGTGCGAGGGCAACCCAGAGGAAATTCATCTTACCACGGATTCCCGAAAAGGAGCCCAAAAAAAAAATTGCTATTATTCTTTATTTTTTAAAGAAATTATTTAATTAGTTATGAAATAAGATACAAAAATCCCTTAAATGATGTATATTAAATGGAAGTATTACAAAGTTAGGAAAAAGTTATTAAAAGAATTAGCGATTTGACTAGGTCGGAGGATTCAACAATAAACCAACTATAGAGTAATGGGGCATTTATAAGGAATATGATGTAGGAACATATAGATGCATATATAGTGGAATTTCAGGAAACAATATCCTAACATCTATCATAAGATCATAAACATAATCAAAAACATGAATCAATCAACAAGGATTAGATGTACAACCTTTGGAGCGTGATTTCCCTGTTATATGCAAGATTCGAAGATCTGATCGAGATCCCCAAGTGTTGCTCCTCTAATCAATCCACGAGCAGCAGTTGAACACCAACGTCTGCTAGAATGAAATAGATGAATTCTCTTGCTTTTAGGTGGTATAGGCGTCGGTCACTAGGGGAGGTGTTTAGGGTTTCTCGAGCTCTCTCTTTTGTGAAAAGGAACTGCTTAATAAAGTGATGCATAAACCCTAATATTATATCCTATATATAATAGAAGAATTGGTATATCAGTCACTAGGGGGGTTTGGGGCTTGTTGGGCCTCTAGGTGAGTGGCCCTGTGCGAGGGCAACCCAGAGGAAATTCATCTTACCACGGGTTCCCGAAAGGGAGCCCAAAAAAATTTGCTATTATTCTTTATTTTTTAAAGAAATTATTTAATTAGTTATGAAATAAGATAGAAAAATCACTTAAATGATGTATATTAAATGAAAGTATTACAAAGTTAGGCAAAAGTTATTAAAAGAATTAGCGATTTGACTAGGTCGAAGGATTCAACAATAAACCAACTATAGAGTAATGGGGCATTTATAAGGAATATGATGTAGGAACATATAGATGCATATATAGCGGAATTTCATGAAACAATATCCTACATCTATCATAAGATCATAAACATAATCAAAAACATGAATCAATCAATAAGGATTAGATGTACAACCTTTGGAGCGTGATTTCCCTGTTATATGCAAGATTCGAAGATCTGAGATCCCCAAGTGTTGCTCCTCTAATCAATCCACGGGCAGCAGTTGAACACCAACGTCTGCTAGAACGGAATAGAGGAATTCTCTAGCTTTTAGGTGGTATAGGCGTTGGTCACTAGGGAGGTGTTCAGGGTTTCTCGAGCCCTCTCTTTTGTGAAAAGGAACTGCTTAATGAAGTGATGCATAAACCCTAATATTATATCCTATATATAATAGAGCAATCCTAGGCAAGATAGGAGAACTAATTCCCCTCCTATTTTCCCTTATGAACGGTGCAACCCAATCCTAAATGGATTTGGATGAATTTGTCCAACTTGTGCTACAATGTGTGACCTCATATAATTAATATATTTTAGTCGTAGGCCCAATCAATATTGTTCTACTAATCATATTTATTCTCTAGCAAGAAAATACGATTACTAAAATAATTAACGTTATTATGTTCATAATTTAATTCCTAGTTATATTTAGTAATTGACGGGATGTACGTCTAAGGACATATTCCTTCATATGATGCTTCATAGAAGTATATCATATTGATGATTGATCTCTCATTAGAAGATGTTTAAGTAGTGAACAGTGAACTAGTGATGAAAATATGAAATAGTATTTTTTTTTTGTTGCTAAAATAAAACCTTTCTAAATAGTACATCCTACATATCGAATTACATCACCACAACTGATCAAATTATATAAGTTAGGAAATTTTGGATTTAATTATCTTTTTTACATCACATTTTTTAAATTACTATTATCCTAAGTTATTAGTTTCGCTCTCTCTTTTTTCTCTCTCTCAAACCCTAACCTCCCCTACCCCTTCTTCATCAATTAGGGGCTGCCATGGATGATTTCATCTATGGTAAGCCCCTTTTTCCCTTTTATTTTCAGTTTTTAGTTCATTTATTTTTTGTTTTGTTGAATAAATTAGTCTCTCTTTATGAGATTTTTTCAAACCCTTTTATGGGGATTTTAGTCTCTGTTGTAGAGATCTCCTTCTCCCCTATGGGAGTTGTGAGTATGGTTTTTTTGTCTTTAGGTATGAGAAATTGTTCTCATTGGTTGAAGTTCGAGACTCAACATGAAGGTATTGGAATCTCGGATGCAGCCAACATGGCTCGATCAAGAATGCTCTTCCCAAACTATGTCAGAATGATAGACTTCCTCATCAATAGCTGCTTGATTCAGCAAATATTAGGGGGTTGCGCTGTATTGCTCAATCTGGTTCATTGTAGTTTCTTCAAAGACGAATTTGATTTAACCTTGTTTGATTGTATCTTGTTTTTCTTTAATACCTATTGTAGATGCCGTTTGGCCTTCTATTAATGAAATTTCTCTTTCAAAAAAAAAAATGTTATTGGTTTTGCTACCCACAAACAAATTTCCATCTATTTTTCCGTTAAAGGGGGTGCATAAACTCGTTTTTTCCCTTATTTTCATACATCTCTCCCTCTTGATTTTTCTGCATCTAAACCTTTTCATCTAATTTCAAAGACAATTGTCAAAAATTCTTCAAAAAAAGCTTCAAATATACTCCATCCAATTTATATTAGTTTATCCACTTCTTTGGGCACATAATTTTAGAAGAAATAGGTATGTTGGTTATAGAAGGAAAGATAAAATATTAATTTATTGGCATATTGTATTGAAAGTAATGTTGTGGCCAAGAAAAAATAGAGTGATGAGGTAAAAATAATAATAACAATTGATGGGACCATTCCAAAAATAGAAAAAAGAAGTGGGTAAATAAACTAATAAGGGACAACCCAAAAAGCAAAGTAGGTAAACTAATAAAAACCAGAGAGAGTATAAGTTAGGGGTTTTGGGCTACATTTTCGCTACTGAAGATAAAATTTGAGTTTCAATTTTGGAATTATGGGTTCTTTTTTGGATTTTAGGACTGCCGATTCAAATGGAATTATGCTTAATTGGTTTAAGTTGAGTAAAATTACATTGTTTTTTAATGTAGAGAAAAAGGATGACATTGCACTAGAAAGGAAAGAAAAACAACTCAAGCTTTAATTTAGCTCAACAATCATGCAGTTACGCACAATTTTGGTCCGATTAGAAGCCCTAATTTTACGAAAATCCACTATTTACAAAACCCCTAATATTCTTAGAATCCTAATGAACAAAATTGAAACAAGATCTTATCTTGATTGGTTGAAGTTGGCTAATTACCTTCTACCATAATGCAATGAAAGTTTCCCACAGATTTGCAATTGAGGTTTTCAAAGATTGTTTGAAGAGATTTTAGAGAAATGATGTTTGAAGAAGGAAGAATGAGGTTAGAAGAAGAACAATCGAGGAAGAGTTCAAGTAAATGGAGAATAACTCATATGCGAACCTTATGTAATAGATAGTTGGATGAACCTGTCAAAATGTAGAAAACCCAATAATTTTGGAATATCATATAAGTTATTTCATAAAAGTGATATAAGAAAGATAATTTTAAAATTTTTAAACAAAAAAGGAGCGTCTTCTTAAAATGGTGTTAAAAAGTAAAGTAATTTCCTCTTTCATATCACCTAATCAAAAATAACCTAAGGTCTACTAACCAGTAGTCAGGGAAGTCATGATCGAATCCACAGGGAGAAAGTTATACTATTGTATCTTAATTCTAATATTATACTAACTAAATCAGATGATAATGGTTGTGTGACTAAACTAAGCAAATAACAGAACTAAATACGAGAGAATAAATCAATCAATAAAAAACTAGGACTATGGATCACTATGCATACAATTCGGGAAATCAGGGACGAATAACAACCACCTAATAAGTCAATTTATTTAGGGCACATGTAATTTCTCTCGAACATTACCTCCCTCAAAGATCACCTAGCCGCTCTCGCATGGTCAAGGATCACTCTACCTAATGATTGAAAACCTATACGAAATCTCTCCTCTCGAAGCAGATTCAATATTGCGTTAATAGTAGGGCTGTTCAGAGTGCGGTCTGGACCGCACCAAACCGCAACCCAAACCGTTTTTTCGCGGTTTGGGTTGGTTTGCGGTTTTAAAATTGCGGTTTGCGGTTTGGGTTGGGTTTTAATTTTTGTAAACCTAAACGCACCGTAAACCGCAATTTTATATGATTTTTTTTAAAATTATCTATTTTGATTTTTTTAAAATACACTTGACAAGGTGGCATACAAGTAAAAGAAGTTTGAGGTAAAGAACTAGGACACATTTGATAAATTATTATTTATGTTTAATTATAAAGTCAACTTCATATTTATTTGGACTCTTTATATTTATTAACAAATTTTTTTTACAATTAGTTTACAAAATTAATGTGGCGGAGGAAAAAATGGTTAAACCGCACCAAACCGTTTTGTGCGGTTCGGTTTGGGCAAAAGTGCGATGCGGTTTGCATCCCAAACCACACCAACCCAAACCGCAAACAACCCTACACTAGTACAGAATGGACAATCTGCGTCGGATGCGGGGCGCCCATTTGCGTCGGACATGGGTCCGACGGCACAGGCCTCGTCGCAGATAAGGAGAGGTGATTTGCGTCGGATTAGGACTCGACGCAGATATTAAGCCATTTGCGTCGGATGTAAGAGATGTCCAATGCAGATGACCCACAATTTAGTGTATGGTCTTAAGGAGCCATTTGCGTCGCACCCAAGGCATGGGCGACGCAAATGACCCACACCAGCTCCACATCCATGTGCCTAAACTAAATTTGGACTTTTTCGAAATGATGTGCGTCGGAGTCTTGATGACGTGCGACGCAAATACAGTCATCTGCGTCGTTTAGGCTTGACATTCGACGCATATAATGACAGCAGACAAATGAGACGGAAAAAATCAATTTGGAGTTGGTGCATAAAGTCAAAGCGGGGCCTAAACTAAATTTGGACTTTTTCGAAATCCAAACCGGAACCAGAAACCGGATTATAATAGCTGTAAAAGTGGAATTGGTTATAACCAGCTCCATAAAATTAGAACCAGAACGATACTCGTCATTTTTATATCAGATTATGTAAATTTTGTGGTACAAATCACGGTAACCCACAATGGCTTCAAAGGATTAATAAAGGTCAAGTTTTAAAGTTCAACAAATTTGAACAGAAACTACCATCAATTTACAACCATAAAATACTAATATATCAAATGAGAGGAAAAAATTCTCCAAATTTCCAGATCTAAAAAAATAAAAATAACTTCCAACACTATAAACTCAGCACTAGAAGAGGAAAAAAATTCACCACTACAATTTAATAGTGATTTTTTAGATACATTAGAAGAAGAAAAAAAAGTTCAACAACATATCAAGAAATACACATCGCCATTTTCTTCATCAGGAGCAAGATCTATAAAAAAATTCAACTAAAACTAAATTCTAGAACCTTGATCTTCTTCAACTTCATCAAGCACGCGTCGAGTACAATCATTCGAATTCTTGATGCACCGGAGATGACGCAGTGAGTTGAGATTCAGGAGATAGATCCGGCGGTTTTGAGATGACGGAGAATGAAGTGGGCCCGATTGTATGAACGGTGGTGCCGCGATTGTATGAACGGTGGTGAGAGTGAGAGAGAGAGAGGGAGGAAGACGTTAGTTAGAGCGAGAGGGAGAAAGAGAGATGCGGCTGGAGATCTAGGGTTGAGCAAATGATTTGTGAAGGCATGCCCCTTTTATATTATAAATAGATATGCGACGCATGGGCATTGTGGGTCCGACACACATACTGAATAATTGTAATACCTGGGCCGACGATTTGCGTCGGGTGAGCTAAGTAGATACGACGCAGATGATGATTTGCGTCACATATAATCTACCTTCGACGCAAATCCTAATATAATTATTTGCTTCGAATGTTTATTGGGATCCGACGCACATAAATCTCGCATCCATTTACTGTACTTTTTTGCGTCGAATGCTACTTATATCCGACGCACGTGAAGCATGATTTGCGTCGGACACCAATAGTATCCGACGCAAATGATGCATCTACGTCGGATCTCCTTTTGTGTGACGCAATTTAGGAGACGTAAATCAACGTTTTTCTACTAGTGCTAGTTAATAGAAATACAAACCAGGCCTAATTCATAAATCTAGCATGAACGATTCAATCATAGGAAACAATTGAAATAGAAGGTAATTATACTAATCTATCAATCCCTTATTGCATACCTAGGTCCCCACAATTCTAGAAATAAAACTACTCACTCATGCTTGCGAAAACAATAACAAAATCAATAAACAAATTCATACTTTGAATCATTGCAAATAACTAAGAGATGAATCTAATAAAAAAAATAGAGAAAGCAATAAAGAAGATTACCAAACTGAAGAACTATATTGAACTTGCGAATCATCCAAATGTTTGATCTTGAATCCAAAGCGAAAAGTAGTAAACTAGGGTTCTTGAATAATTCTCTAGAGAAAACTATGAAAAATAATGGCTAAAACAAAGATGAATAAAAGATATTATGATTTTGCTATTTATACTAAACCTAAAACAACTAGGAAAAGTTTTATAAAAAATAGCCCAGAAATCATTAAATGCGTGTGTCGGTTTAATCGCCCGATCGGGCCAAGCATGCCCGATGAAATCGGGATCAATAAACGCATCAACCCCCAAAATGACATCTCCCGATGCAATCAGGCCGGAACCGCCCGATGACATCGGGCCGCCTAACTGGCCTCAGCAGCAAACACATAACCGCTCTCAAGCACGCCCGATCGGGACGGACCCCCCGATCGGGCTTCATCAGCGAATAACGACAGGGCAAAAGGGCCCGCAACTAAACTGATTGTTGTCTCTCGTGGGCGCCCGATGGGACCGGGCCTGGCCATTTTTCTTCGTTCTTGGATCCAAATGCTAAGTCTTCGACTCTTCTTTCGCTCAAGGGTCTCGAAAAGTGTCCTCGGGACCTTGAAACTCAGCATCAAACCTCTCCAATTAATCCAGTGTAGCGGTCAAATAATAGTAGAAAATAAGGAAAATAATTCCTTAAAACTTGCAATTTGACACAGAACATAACACCACAACTAGATGGAGAAAGTTAGCACAAAATGGCTCCTAAGACCCTAATGACATCCTTTTTAGCTTACAAGTAGGGGGAAAACTCTATATAAAACCATAACATCAGTAATTCCACAATTTGGTGTTCAGCAAAAAGTAATTCCACATGTTAGTGTTCATGTTAGGTTTGGATGTAAAATGGAGGTTTGACTAATACTTATTTCCATATTTTAGTGCTCATATTAAGGTTGGACGTTGACAGTCTCTACATGCTCATATGCCAATTCAACCTCCATTGACGTGGATCTCCATCTTCAAGTTAGTTCAAGAACAACTCTATATGACATTGATCATCTGAGTTTAGTCAAACCATCAGACAAAGTAGATAATGCTTCTTTTTATAAAAATGTATAAAACTATAAAGGCTAACTATACCATAGGAGAGTATATTTGATTATCTGAGTTTAGTAAACTACTAGTCAAACCATTAAGTGATTTCATGGATTCAAACTCGACTATGGTTGTATATGTTCGACTAGGAAAGATAAAGGAAAATTTTTGGATTTTTGTTTGTACGTGGTGAGAAGAGGGTAAGTGAGGAGAAGATGAAAGAATTTTGGATTTTGGTTTGTTACACTTTGCAATAGCTTTGTATTATCAAACCTAAAAAAAATAGCTTTGTTTGTCCGAACTTAGGAGAATACCATATTATGAAATTATTTTTAACTTGACACCAATTTGGGAATTATTTTCTTTTCTAACACTACATTAGGAAATCATTAGAAAAAAGTAGTTATTTCATAAAAGTGATGTAAGAAAGATAATTTTTAAAAAGTGCTACAAGTTAATACTTCCTCCATTTCGTTTTAAATGCAACAAAGGGGTATTTTTTGTGAGATATAAAATATCCATTTGTTGCATTTAAAACGAAACGGATGAAGTATAATGGATGACCGAGTTTAAAGGGTAAATTTGACCATGTGGTACGGATCATGTAAGATGTAACATGTATGAGGTCAATCACTCAAGTCCTAAGCTACTTTCTAATATGACCCCCTGAAGCATGAAGGACCACAACTCACTTAAAATCCTCCCATCAAATAGAAAATGCCAGTTCCAATGGCATTTAGCATTTTTCAAGTAATATGTCCAAGAAACAAATTGACGATCGCATATCAACAAAATTATGTGTCGTCCTCTTATTATCTTTCTACTGAAACATGAAGGAGAGACATATTTTGTGTTTAAGGTGAAGATTGAAGAGAGACTGAATTGGATAAAGAAGGAGAAAGGCTAGTTATTAAAATTTTGAAATATAAGTGTGTGGAGCATTTTTGTCATTTTATTTAAAGTCAAGCCATCAATTTCTCTATTTCACATTTAGGAAAAGACGGAAAAAAGAGAACAAAAGAGATATTAATAATTACAAGTAGTAATATTTTTATCATCATTGATAATGATAATAATTAATATTATTAATGATAATGATAATGATAATAATAATAATATTAATACTAATACTAATAATATGCATAATAATAATATTTTTTTTTACGCTATAATAATAATAATATTCTTATGAATTGAGTAATATTAATAATAACAGAAGAATAATAATAATATGAAGTAATAATATTAAAATAACATGGTGAAGATAATAATGAAGATAGGGAAGAAAAACGTTGGAGATCGTAGAAGAAGATTATTAGGAAATTTAAATACTCCTTTTCTTTTAATTCTACATTCCCTTAAATGTTCTTTTTTTTTACATTGTTAAACTTATTTATTGGAGTTCTTCACCACCAAGCAATACTCCTCCGTTAAAGTTCCCTACTTTAACCAATTTCCACAAAATTATTCAAAATAGGAACAACAAAATAAAGGAGTATTACTTTCTATCTTCTTTTTCACCAAAAAACTCTTTTATCACTTGCCCTTTTTATATTCAATGGGTTAACAAACCCCAAAAAGTTTAAAAAATCAAAAATAATAATAATAATAATAATATAATAATAATAAGAAAAAATAATAAAATAACAATAATAATAAAAATAATAATAATAAGAATAATAAGAATATAATAAAATTAATAATAGTAATAATAATAATAATAATAATAATAATAATAATAATAATAATAATAATAACAATCATAATAATAATAATAATAAAACAATAACAATAACAATAATAATAATAATAATAATAATAATAATAATAAGAATAATAATAAGAATATAATAATAATAATAGTAATAAATAATAATAATATTATTAATAACAATAATAATATGATGATGATAATAATAATAATAATAATAATAATAATAATAATAATAATAATAATAATAATAATAATAATAATAATAACAATAATAATAATAAATAAAAAATCAATAAGTTGAAATCATCAATAAGTAAACCGAAACAACCGAATTCGAACGATTCGATACCGAATTCCATTTATTCAGTCCAAAAGAACAGAGCCTTAGATATTTAGCTTTTACATATTAAATTGGATTAAATATAATACTATTGTATCATAACCACGATCGTTAAAATCCAACAGTTGGTCTTGTAAGAGACCGCCTACTTTTAATTCAAAATTAGGCAAGGGCTCAAGCCCAATATTAAGAAGAGAACGGACCACCTTTCTGAATATAATGACTAGATTAATCTATTTAATGATCGGTTTATATAGTGACTAGTTTAATCCATTCATTAATCACATTATTTAATTCATTTAGTAACTAGTTTAATCCATTTGGTAAGACTGTCGTGTTATTTTTTAAATTTGTCTATTGTAGTTCGATATTTGAAGAAAAACAAAGGAAGGAGAAAAGAAGAGATGAATAAGTTGGTGCAAGATGTCTTGGGATAGTGTTGGGTTAGAGTGAGAAGAAATGGGCTTGCTAGGAGAATGTAGGGAAGAGACTTGAGGATGCATTTGTTCTAATAATTTATGAAGATCCAATACTTCTGCAAATTAAACCCTCATTCATATTGTTGTTTGGTACAACTTTGCGTGAGGGAGTATCAATTTGTTGTTACAGTTTTGACCTAAAAGTTGATTTAATTCGATTGATTGTAGACAAAGAACAAAAATTCATCGTAACATTCCGCTAGTAGAATTAGATAATTGACCATTACAACCAAACAACCCACCACTATGCACTTCATCCAAATTTCACTACTTCAAACGGATAATGCAAGCTTCAATGGTGATATTTAGCAAGTTATTAATATTCATTACATCAAAATTTTACAACTTCAATTCAAATGTTGCAATAAATTACACAACTCACGTCCAAATTAATGTCAAAGATTCAAAGGCATCTAAAGCTCAATATTACAAGGGTGACAACCCCACAATTGGGCCACAAGAGAAGCAATTCCGTACATGAAATTGACAAAAGAGGAGGGAAGAGACTTGAGCATGTCCCTTTCAATTAAGGGTGTATGGGGACAGGGGGCACTTTTGGGCTTTGTGAGAATGCATGCCCACGTGCACCCACATACACCAGAACCTTAGAATATATGGATGTTAATTACTATATCAATATCATACATTCATACTTATATGAATATGATAACATCAATATAAAAAGAAAGGGATTATATCTATTATAATATATATCAAAGCATATAATAAAAAAAATTAATACAAAGATGATATGGGGTTACCAAAATAAAAAATTGCATGGGATATGCATGAATGTACATAAGTTTTTGTCTTTGTTGATTGATCCCCCATGTGAACCAAATTATTGGGTCTTTCATTCATTCATTCATGTTCTTTTGTTAAGGCCCTACATAACTTCAATGTAGACAATTGTATAATGAGGATAAACTATAGTATAGTAGTATATTTATTATTTTAACAAGAATAAGAAATATTGGTTTCTATTCTATTGGCTAAGAATTGAATGAAGAGTAGAGAAAATTAAATCATTAGGGCGGCTCTTAACTTATCTCCTCCTTTCTTTCCTCTTTCTTTTCTTCTAAGACTTTGCTAGCTGTTTTGTATAATTCTTTAAATCTTTGAATTATCTGTCTTGTATATTCGGGTGGAGCTATGACCTTTATTATTCTGATCTTTTTGCTAGGGTTGACGGTGGCCGTTTGGCTAGTAACTTTTAAGCTGGGGGCGTCATGGCTTATGCAAGTAAGAGAAGATTTATGCATGAATATGAATGTTGATATGGATATACGGGACGCCAAAGGGTAACAAGCTACAAATGAAATAATATCTATTGTGAACGTTTTAATCTAGTTATTATATATATTTATTACTGAAACAACAGTCATAAATAGTATATTGTTAACGTAAATTGTCAACATCTATTTCATTCTTAACCATAAGCTTTAGCTGGTCGTTGGAGCCTCAAGATTGGTTTTGAATTCTATTACGCCCCTTAAGCTAGTCGTCCGAGCCCCAAGATTGGTTTTATATTCTATTATGCCCCTTTACATAAGAGTCCATTGATCTTGAAATATGGATGCAGCATACCCTCTTATACCCGACGTTGAAGATTGCACCTCCTAAAGGAGGGGTGGTGAGACTTGAACCGGTGATCTTTTAATTTTAATCACACTGGCTCTGATACCATGTGAGAATAATTAGATCGTTCGCCCTCTTAGGGAGCCTTGGTATTCTATTTATAATAAAATAAGTTTCACAATCATATAACATATTTACCATTAGGTATCCACTATTGCCTAGATTTCCTACATATTGAAACTAATTGATCGTGTTGGACATTATGGGGGTATGTTGATTCTTTGAGACTTTGATAATCTTGACACAATTTCATCTCTATTTGAGTATATTATCACTTTAGCTTTGTTACTACATATTTGTATGAAATTTATCAAGAAATTATGAAACAATTTTTTTCGGCAAGATATGTATGTGGAAATGCTATGTTACTTGGACTCTTTATATTATTTCAAGTACCCGTGTCGGATCCTCAACACTCAAACATCAGTACGATACTTAAACACTTCATTTTGGGCCAAAATCATTGAAAATTTTCATAAAAAAGTATAGTCGGACAATTAGACACGTACTTGTGCCAGATATGAGTACCCGAGTCTGTGTAACATAGTGGTAATGTCTAAAAAAGCATCACCCTTGGTGCATAATAAAGGATCATAATGACCTTTTTTACTCTTGATAGAAAAGGTGAATTCGTGCCCACACTTTGGAGTTGTAATTGTTTATAGAAAATAATCTAATTGCTTTTGATTTACCAACAGATAGACATGTTTTCTTATGGGAAAAAAAGAACAACTTGGCCAACACCTTGCTTATGAATAATCAAATTGTTTCTTGTAACGCATGGAATGATTTACGTTCTAGTTCGTTCTTAGTCACATAAACATTTCTATAACTCTGATCACATATCGATTGTTCCACACACAGATACCGAGGTGGAGACTCATTGATCACGATTTTGGTTCCAATACATATGGGCTTCAAACCGAAAGCTAACGAAAATTTCAAGAACAATAGGAATATTCATAATGATTTATGATGGACCGCGTTATCATTGCATTTTGAGAAAACATATATGAATAAAGTTAACCTGAAATGATGAAACTATGCCAAGTACGAAAATATTAAGCATAAAGTCAAAAATAACCAATCACTACATCTTGAACATGCAACTTCAAGTCTAGGGCCCTTCTCAAAATCCTCAATTATAACATTTGAATCTACCTGTTAAATACTCAAACGCTACGCTACTGGCTTTTGCAATAGTTTCAGGGTAAGTTATGGCGTACACAAGGAGTCAAGGAGATTGAAATTCACAATTTTTCACGGAATTTTTTTTTTAAGTTAAGATGAAGAGGGCTCACTTGATGGAGGACAAGGAGAATTCCTCAAATGAGTCCCATGAGGTGTGATCCCTAGACCTCATGAATACGAAGTGGGAAGTAATGCCACTACTCCACCAACTCAACCTCTTTACGGAAATATAAAATCTGGAAAACATAGTAGTTACCTCATACTAATAGACAAGGGACTAGTTTTCTAAGTATTTTATAATTAACATTGGATACATTTTCTTCCGTTGTAAAATCATAGGATCGTAAAACCTAGATCACACGTTTGACAAACATATGCACATGTGAGAATTTAAGTAGGAGATTTCAATCACATACAGTGGCGGATCCAGGAATCTGGGAATAGTTGGTCACACTCTAGGTAGCACGGAAACGGATATAGGGACGGCCGGACGGGTACAAGGATGGAAAACAACAAATTTAAAATTTTAAAAATGGGTACGACATGAATTCAGCTAAAAGAAAAAAAAAAACAACTTAACTTGCAATTGCGGAACCAAGGCTAGCACCATATGCTAGTTACAATTGCTCTAAACTTGCAATGTACACGATTCCGAGTGAAATCACTTTATCTCCGCAAATAATCACATCAAACTATTGATGTAACAACAAAAATCACAAAATACTCCTAATATCAGAGCATAGCCACAACATGAAAAGGCCAAAAATCATCAGAAAAGGATAGCAAACAACAAAGTATAGAATTATAATCAAGAGGTTGATCCTCATGACCAACATTCTGAATCAAGGGTTGACGATAAGCCAAATGACGCCATAACATTTGATACTCCCTAGGACTAGTAATCCCCGTTTTTGTCTTCTTCACTAACAACTGCCAATCAATCTTCACTTCTAGAAATTGCGCAATTTCTCTCAGCAACGCTAACACTGTTGTTGCTGAATACCTAATTTTCACCATAATCAACAACCAAAAAAAAGAACAAAATAATGAAAAGAAAAATAACATTCAAAATAGAATTACATGTAAAGAGATAGGAGAGACAAAATACCTCTGCAAGAGAGTGCAAACGTCTTTTTCAGTGACTGCAACTTTCTTCAGCTTCTTATCAATGGCGTCAACCATGGCTGCCAAATTGAGGAAATCCAAGCTCAGTATAACCTCATGTGTGGAGTAGAAATTAGATTGAAGCTAAAACCCTAGAGTTAGGGTTTATGAATTGAAGTGAAAAGAGATGAATTTTTCGATAGAATAGTTGTGAAATTTCGAAGATTTTTCTTTCGAATAACCAAACCAAACTTCAAATACAACAAATCGAAGCATTAATTGAGCGAAAAATCAACGAAAATCTATTGCAAAAGCAGAACCCTAAATCCATGAAACTGAAATTTTGACAAGGCCTCCAATTCATCACAAAATCAACAACCAAATCAATTAATTTAACAACAAATCCAAGAATTCTCGAATCAAAATCATCTAATTTCAAAAAAAATATGTAAAACGAAAAGCCTAACCTGCGAAAAATAGGAGATTCAAAAGGACAATTCGAAGAAGAAGAATTTCGCCAAGTTTCACCAATCACCATAGTTACGACACCAACACCGGCAACACACGAGTTTTTCCTCAAATTCTAGGGTTTTGAATGATAATTTTTTATCTCTGAAAAATGTAAAACGGGTATCAATCGGTAGATCAAGGCAAGATGATAATTTTAGTTGAAGATTTGAATGAAAAAGGAGATTCATGTAAACAAAATTCAAGAATTTTTGTTAACAACTTGAGGTTGAAGGAGAGAGGAAGAGGAAGAGACGTGAGAGAGAGAATTGGCAGTGTTTTTTTTTTTTTGGTCAGTGAAGGAGAGAGAGTTTTAAGTTTTTTTTTTTTCTAAAATAATAGTTGGTCACGTGACCAATTGTGACCCTACATAGTTCCGCCACTGATCACATAGATTAGGAATTTGTCTCACTTATTCAGTTATGTTGTTTGGAATAACGAATTAGGACTTAATAAATAATTATAGAACTTCCAAATCTTTTAGGGAAAAGGAAATAGTCTTAATTGATTAAAATGTAGACATACAATTCCTGCTGCTAGTATCTAGTTCCATATATATCACTCAAACTTGAATGAGGATCCCTTTTGCTAATTATGGATAATACACAACAAGTTGTTGAAGCTTCAAATCCTCAAAATTACAAACAACAGACTCTGACAAATGCTGAAATCTGGTAACTAATAATTAAATTCTAAGGTTGCATATAAGAATGCAATGATTCTAAGAATACAATTTTCTTGGCCAAACTTTAGGCCCTGTAATAAAACCTTAATCTTATTGCTGATTATTGAATTACATCAATTTACAATGATGAGTTCAATGAGCAGCAGCAATAGCAGCAAATAGATGTTGTAATAAATCATTAAGTAGGAGGATGCTACAAATGAATTTGTTTTATCGAAATATCAAGTTGTGGCAAGTATTATCACAAGGGTATGCACAATCAATGTACTTTATTCCAGATCGGTCGAAGTACCAGTCGCCAACAGCGATTGCCACGGGCTGCAAATCAAGTCGCACCAAGAAAAGCACGGAATTATGTAAGGCACCAATCATTTTTGAAACAAAGGCAAGATGAAGATAAAATAAAATAAATAAACAAGGCAAGTAACAGTGTTTATATGAGAGTAAAGCATGGCTACTACCTGTCCTTTTATATAGTAAGCTGCAACTCTATTTGGGCCTTGGGGACATCCCAAAATAACAGGCCACTTTCTCGATTTGGTAAGTTAAGCTTTATATCTTGCCCACATTACACTTACATAAAGAAGGATAGTTTTGATATTCAATTATTTTCTTTAAGAAAGAACCCTTACCATATGATATTTATAAAGCCCGGGAAGTAGTACTTTTTGTACAAGAGTTTGTGACAGTTTTTGGTTCAATTTGAGAAGTCAATGGTCATATCTCATATATTTCATCTTGGTCGTTTGGTACCTTATGTCCTTTGGACGAGTTCAAATAGCCACTAGTTATGGGAGGCTACGAAGTATGCAATCTTACCTCAAACCAGCGTAGACTAGTAGAGAGACTGCTTCCGAAGACCCACAAGATGAGTTCATGCTAATAAAGATGACTGTTTTTGGGTAGCCAGGATGAGGCCCATGAGCATGGATCTTCACAAAAACTTGTATACAACGAGTGTACTAAAAGGATTTTGGTCTCCCCAAATTACCCAAAAATAAATAAATTCACCCTTGTACAAAGTTGATTTTTATATGATTCAGAGTGATCAAGTCTGTTGTATACTATACACCCGATGTACATAGACCTATTAATGGTCTTTTCACGCATATGTATGGATAGCGTTAAGAATTCTCAAGGATTTTGTATGTGGAGGGGATCACGGATTGAGTTCTTGATTACTAAAGAAATGAATACTATAATTCACAAACTGGTCCACAAAGTCTATAATTCTTAAAAGTTTCAAGGAATTGATTATTCCTATATTTCCATAAAGAGTACAGACTAGTCGACTACCGATAAGATAAGAGTCAAATTTTAAGTTCTAAAGCATGGCATCTTTTTGTATTATTCTGTAATTCTTCCTAACTAATCCCATCCTAAATAAAGCACATGGAAGCCTTCCCCACAATCAGCCCCCACCTCCATAGCTTGTTATTCCCTCTCTTAACATATAAACAAGATGATTCGTACTCCAACAAATAAGACAACTTCAAATTATTATAAATGAAAATTAAGAGGATAAACTAAGGATCAACCAAGAGATTCTATCCAATATTTACATATTAAGCTCATGTCTGCAATAATACGAATGCTGAAACATTGTGGTGACAATTTATAATTGACTTGCGCGAAAAATGAAGAAACTGAAAGATTCACATACCTTGTTTTGAAGAACAGGGGAATCATCACCAAACCATGTGTCCTGCCTCTCAGTTTGGCAGTGAGCAAAACATGAGTTGATGAAGAGCCCATTAGGCCTAGACCTTGAGAAACCCTTTATTGTATTTAGCATTTGAACTCTAAATCCTGGAAAAGATAATTTACGATAAACCTGAGAACATCAAAGAAGAGCCGGGGAAAAAAATCATTTATAAAGTTAAAGAGAATTTTACTCTGCAAAAATTGGATCTGAGCTCCAGAACAATGAGCGTGGTTTAATTTGCATTGATCCCATAGGTGGTGAGGATCAGCTGATCTTGGAGCTAAACTAGCCTGAACCTGAATTTAGTGACAAAGGACACATTTTTTAAAGCTCGAGAATACATAATTGCTTGACAAATGATAGTGCTTTATACTGGTGTAAATTCATTGAAACGATCAGCAAACCTGCCAAGCGTCGTAAGCTGCATTGAGAATGAATAAAGGAGTCTTGATGTGGGCGATTAAGTTCTGAGGGAAAAAGCACTGCACAAAGACAGAAACAAGTAAGAGTCTAACAGATCCAAAGATGTCTATTGATAATATCTCAATTCATACATATCGTCTACAAAACTGGGAGAAGGATTACCAAAGTTGGATCTAGGTGGTTAGTACAGGAAGGAGGCAGATTCTTCCCTACACCCTGCATAACGAAAACAATAAAGCATAAGGTAACTCTTTCATGAGAGATAACAGACAAATCTCAAAATATCCAACAATGTATGAAGATTAACAGGAATTTATAAAATTGAACATTTGTGATAGAAAAATGGCAGTCATTCATTCTTACGTATACAGCTCATTTTTTTAACATGGTAAACAGAAGAACCCTGAACGGCTAAACCCATACCATCTTTGTAGGTCAGGCCCTTGAGAGGGGAGGAAAAATAAGGGAATTCCATACTACCAAGAACCATAGCAGTAAAGATCAAACATGTGACCTCAAGGTCCGTGGAACATACATCTCATCTTACACAGTTACACACAGACTAACTTCCAATTTGAAGTACTTAATTGTCAGATAAGAATTCTCGAATATTGGTATGGAACTATGGATACTCCATCTTCATTTAGGCCACATTTCTTGCCAAGTTTTAAGGAAGAAAGTTCACTAGTCTAAGAACCTATCCCTGTCAGACACTTGTCATAGACTCATAATTTTTCCATACCAGCTCTCCGTTTCCACTTTTTCATAACCCAATTTGAACAAATTTCTCCAGCCATTGTATCCCGAATTGTCATAACAGTTTCCAGACAGCCGAAGCAATAGTAACTACCACAAATTGTACTGATTTCAATGAAGACTCTTGTCCTTGTATCAGGCTTTTGTATTTAGCTTAAAATCTAACAATGATAAATTTTCTAACTGGTAAAAGACCTCTATCCCTAAAACCAATACTTTAGCAAAACTCAAATCTGGTTTCTTACCAAGTAAGTCACCACACCATGGTAGAAATCCCTTAAAGTATGTCCACCTGAGACATCCATCCTGAAATGCAAAAATATCAATAACACGCCTAGGAATCTAAACTCTCTTGCAGTCATGCTAAAAGTCAATTCTAGCAGTAACTTCATAATCATCAAGAAACACGAGCAGCAACAATAGTTACTTACGCGTCAAGGAATAATCCTGCATCAGCCAGGCACTTCACTTTCGTGTGTCCTTTGAACAAGTCTTGGAACTCATCACAGTGCAATATGGATGCAAGACCCCCAGCAGAACATCCAGAAAGAAGAGCCTGGTCAGCGTTACGCATTCCCTTTCCCATGAATTCTTCCATGGCAACTGACCATATGCGTTGACCTCTGAAAAACATTTGGTTGACCTACACATATTTACAACAAACCGTGATTTACAAGCTTGACAAACCATGTACAATAATGGGAAGGTACAAGTCCTTCCACTCCCTCCTCCCCCTGTCCCCCACATCTAAGTGTTCCCAAGTATACAAAGTGATCCCGTTAACTCAACATCTTTATTTCTATTAAGGACTGTCATCGAAGTTAATTCTAAATTTGCTTGCAATGAAATTAACCAACCTCATCTTGGCCTTCTCCAGCAAAAGAGGCACCATCACAATATCTAAGCTTTACTCTATTCCAATTGAAAAAATCTGTACATTGATCCAATAATGTCTTGTAAGATTGTGAAGTAACTCATTGAAGCCAAAGATTACAAATTCTAGACATCAAAGAGTAAGGGAGGTTAGCATGACTGTTGAAATGATACAAACCTGGATTTTCCTCAGGCTTATTGCTTAATATTCCAGTGAATGCTAACATTTTTTCCATATATTTGGACGAGCCACGTCGAGTCGTTTTCCTATAGACACATGTTCTAATGTTATTGCACCAACCTCCTCCCTGCATAAGATGGATAAAATGAAACCATTAAGAGAATAGCTTAAAGACTAAGTACATGTCAGGACTGAGAGCTTCCCAATTCAAAGGACACACCAAATTATAGTGCAAGATGCAGAATGAACAATCAACTACATTCAGGAGTAGTAGACCAATTTCCACATAAAATTGAGACAAAAGCATCATAAAAACTTTAATTCAATTTATTTTTCAATTACAAGCAATATTCACTTGTTTTTGACAACTCTATAGTTAAAGAACAGTATGCAGGAGAGCAATAAGCCAATACCACAAGTCTATGGCCCATAATTACCAATACCTGTCACTACTGATCTCATAATCTACTAGCAAGACTAATAGCTCATGCATGCTACTCTTCCACACGATGTACTCAAATACACATAGAACCACACCAACTAGTTATAGAGCTAAATAGACCTTGAACATTTAAGTGAGATGCAACTTATCCATCTGATTAGTGATTACTACACACCTCTAATTGAATAAGCCAGCTGTTGGCCCCTGACCCAAATCCACGATCCCAATGATAAGCGGGCAATGTTCCGTCTAAGCAAACTGCAAAAACAAATATATCAAAATGGAAATTAGAGCGTGTTGTGAACAAAAATCAGATAAAATCTGTCATCCCCTGATGAATGGCGACTGAGATGGGAAAGTCGTGGTAAAAGAAGACTGAGTCCAGTGAACTCATCATAATAAAGTCATACGAAAAAGGACAATGATGCAATAACAAAATTAAACTGTTGCGACATTAGGTAGCCATATCAAGCATAGATTGTTGGCAAGGAGCTTTCTTTAGTGGACTTTATAGGTGATTAAGGTAGAAAATAACTAATGTAAATTACATCAAAACAGGATTGGTCATATTATTCAACCATTACCACCCCATTAGTCAACACCAACAAGTTGATATTGCTCTTAGCTTAACTAAAACCCAGTTAACATCCATCAATTCATGTGACTTCATTGAGACCAATAAACGACCCAAAAGTCAATTTGTACTAAATACACCTCAAATGAGATCATACAGTTTACAATTACTCCAAAAACAGGCAGTTCCTACTCCCTAACTCGATCCACACACATTTTATTTATTGTAAATAATCCGAATTTCTAGTCAATATCATCAAATTAAGTGAAGTCCTGCAGTGTGGGTAACTGGGTATTTGCCATAACTCCATCTACAGAAGCTAGAAATTAGATATAATATCAGATAAGAATTATGTGGATAAAATAGAACATGAAGGTCATATGAAAAGCTTTATGTGTGTATTTTGAGGCTCATTAAATGTGTAGTACTATGTTTCATTATTCATTTATGGAGCAGTCAGAAAACACACCATATTTTTTTATTGATGAAACAACAATCAATCTACTTGCACATAAAATGGTGGCATAATACACAATTTCAGCCATTGTCTCAAGTTTTTTCTGTACTCTCAACAGAAGAAATTGTTTGCTCTTATTCACTAATTTCAAGCACATCAAACAAAGATCTAAAATTACAACCAATAAGTAAAGTAAAAGACAAGATCTTTACAAAATAAAATTCCAAACAATATAACAGAAGATCAAACAAACAACAACCCATCAACAAACATAGTGCAAAAATTTATAGAAAAGTAAAATACAATTTAAGAAAACTTACCAGCGCCTTTTGCATCAGCTCCATGAATAAGAGTAAGAGGAACCATTAAAGGTTGAGGAGCATCAGTAACTTCATAAGATTCTAAAAATGAAATGTGACTAACATTTGTATAATCAAAACCTTCAACAAAAACCAATAATGTCCCAAAAAAACCCAAACCCAGAAAAACCCACTTCCCAAAATCCATCATTTCCAAACTTTTTGTTGATTAATTATAGTACAAAAAACAGCTCAAATTTATACACCCACAAAAAAAAATTCAAAAAAATTTGGCACACCCAGAAGTAGAAATGTATCAGGATAATTATACACTGATTTATTTCTAATATCTGACACAAAAAAATAATAATTGGATATGGTGTGAATGTTTTTTGAGTAGAATTTAGAGTGAAGTAAGGAATGATATTACATTAAATAAAAAAGAAGAATCTATAAGATCCGTGTTTTTAGGGGTAGATTGTAGATTTAACAAAGAGACAGAGTCATGAGGATCTTGGTAATGTTGGTAAAGATTTGCGCATGCTAATACTCTTTATAAAAGGAAATTAAAAAGGGTAAAATATAATTAAAATAAAATAAAAGTTTTTTTTTTTTTTTTTGTGGCAAGTGAAGCTTAAACTATACGCTCACGCATAGAATGTACAGTCGTCAAGTCGAAGTGTGGAACTACTGGTGGAGAGCTCACGGATGCTACTCATTGCTAGTATCACTAACTAGCGTTAACACCTGTGAATGACTCATGACTGTCATTATCAATTTATCATTGCCGTTAGTGCTGGGTTATTGATTTTGGTCATCGACACTTTTCCCTCTACGCAAAACTTAAGAACTAGTCTTGGGTAGGGATGGCAATGGATCGGAGGTGGATCGGGTGGAGCATCATCCGCCCCATCACCCGCGACCCAAAACTCCCTCCACACCATCCATCACCCGCGAAATATTTCATCCATATCCACTCCACCCATCATCCGCGGGTGGGGCGGGTGGGAAACGGGTGATACTAAAAAAAATTAATTTGTAGATTTAACAATTTTTTTGAAAAATTAATATTGAAAACTTAATCAAAGACTCATATATTAACGATAAAGTGACTAAATATCAATCTCATTACACACCGGAAAGTAAAACTAATAATGGCTTAAGAAAACTAATAATAATAAAATACAACAAATCCATTGCTATATGCTAGTTTTTTATATTATATATATATATATATATATATATATATATATATATATATATATATATATATATATATATATATATATATATATATATATATATAAACGGGTGGATGGAGGAAGGGGGATGGGTCAAAAAAAGTCATCCACACCGACCGATCCATCACCCGATCCATCCATCACCCGTCAGTCATCCGCTCCACCGCGGGTTTTCACCCATTTATTCGGGGCGGGTGGATGGATAATCCACTCACCCATGGATAATTGCCATCCCTAGTCTTGGGTATTACTTGGTCTTCACAATATGAAGTACTGTATTAGAAAAATAAGTTCAGATCAGATTATATTAGAAAAATAAGTTCAGATCAAATTGGATTATAAAAAAATAGTTCAGATCTGATCAGAAAAAATAAATTCTGGTCATACTTATATTTAAAAACTTTTTTTTTAGGGGTATTTAAAAACTTATTATTATTTTGATTATTATTGTTATTATTATTATTGTTATCATTATCATTGGTATTATGATTATTATTTTTACTAATTTTATTATGCTTATTATAATTATTGTTAATGTTGTTATTATGATTACTACTACTATAATTACTATTATTATTATTATTGTTAATGTTACTGTTATTACTATTATCATTAGTATTACTTTATACGATCACTATTACTATTATTATTTACTAGTACATTTGCTCAAAAATGATTATTATTCTTGTTGTTGTTTTTATTAATTATTAATATTGGTAATTATTTTTCATGTCGTTGCTATCATTATAAGTGTCATCGTTATTATTATTTCAATCTAATTTTTTATTACTAGTACGTTGCACGGGTTGTTTTTTATTTTATTTTTTGCAAATTTTTGGTTAACATAGTTGATTTTGTGTTACTCTGAAATGAGATTTTTCAACACTATTGTATTTACATACTTCCTCCATTCTAATTCTATTGCAATAATTACCACTTTGGATAGTTTCACCTATTGGGACTACTCCACTTTTGGTAAAAAAAAAAAAATCAACTATAGTTGACAATATAGTCTTTACTTTATGTTAATAAAACTATCGTTAATTACTCAAATTGTCTCATAAAGTTGCGTTTACTTTATTAAGGATTTAATTATCCCCTACTCTAATTAATCAAATGGGTACCTATATGCAAAGCTACCCATTTTTACATTTCCTTAAAAAACATGTCCAACCCCATTGTTGCTATAGAAAAGAACATTTGCCATTATACTCTAATTTATAGATTTGTTATTATGATATATAAATTTTATATTTTTTAATATTTAATTGAATATTGTAGCTAAGTCTATTATTAAATGGTATCCCAATAATTAGTATGACTAATAATAACTAACACGGTTTTAACAAGAAGAATGCCCTAGTGATACTTTAAGAAAGTAGAGGATAACAATTTAATAGATGCAATACATAAATTATAGAGTACGTAAAACCTGAGTGCCAACTACAACTTCAACTTTTAATATAGCACATAAACAGTAACACTAACGCATATAGAATGGAAGAAGGGAAAGCCAAAAAAAATCATAATGATGGTATAATGAATAAAATTAATTAAATATAAAACTAACCTTTACTAATAATCGAAAATTCTATTTAAGAGAAAAATGACATCTTCATCAATCATGACCATACCAAGAGGTAGGAGCTCCCCTCGTGCGGAGGGTCTCCTAACCTTCTTTTTCCTTACCTTTTAAAAAAATACCAAGACTTATCAAACTTCTCCCTTTTTTATGATTCGTAACCTCAAATAGTCTAGAAATGCGAACCTTGTTTTTTCAATTAGTTTTAGTAGAATTAAGTTCATGGAGAAAAGAATAAGATATGACATATAGATATATGGAAAAGACAAGCATAAATAATTATGTATACAATAAATATTGTAGGAATAAAATAATTAGTCAATTGCATAATACCTCTGCAATGTCGTTGACAAAATTTCATTTGATTCTTCATGTAATGCCCTCATGGTATGTTATAGGTTCATTTTTATAGATATGTATTCTTTTATCTTTATATAACTTAATTTTTAAAAGTTTGATTTTGAAAGATATAATTGCTATTGTCACATATAATTTGTTTTTTTTATAGTTATTTTTATATGTATTTAAAATAAAAAAAATAAATAATATGTTATTGTTCATCTAAATAAATAAAGTTTCATAAGTTGTAAAACTATATTGGATATGGACCTTATTTCAAAGCATATTTTGAGCATTCTCTAATGGTAAAAAAATTATAATATTCCGAATTTGTAGCAAAAGTTATATTCAATTTACATAGTATAATAATTGAGGTTATCTATTTAAAATCAAACGTTAATAATCTTCACTTATCCAAAACACCTCATCTGTATTTATGACTATGTTGAACACTATTTTTTTAAAAAAATTAATAATTAAAAAGAATGACATGGCATGCTTAGGTGGAACTCTCTATAATATTCTAATTAAGGTTGTCGTTTAGAATTAAACTCTAATTTGTACATCATCCAAAATTCTAATATACATGTAACTTTATTGCTATAGAATTTAGATTCTGTTGTAACAACAAAGTTTCCTTAGTATTTTGTTACAATACTAAATTGTTTTGGTCCAGTTGAGTAAGATTGAGGTTTTGAAAAATAATATGTTTAATTCAGTAAATTGGACCTATTATAAAATATTATAATCACATATTGTACACTATACTTATAGCTTAATTATTATTATATTTATCTAAAAGAAAGACTAAAAAATGTCTTACCATTCATCGAATTAAATATAGTTTAATGAGTTGTAAAACTATATTGTAAATGGTTCTCATTTTGAAGCATATTTCAAGCACTCTCCAATGGTAAAAAATTATAATGTTTTGACTTAACAAAAGTTATATTCAGTTTACATAATAGGAAAATTTGCCCAAAAAAACTTTTAAAAGTTCAATTTTGCGAAAAGCATTCTTTGCAGAAAAAACCACAAACATAATATTTTTTGCAAGATGAAACCTATTACTAATTTCCAGTGTTGTTTTTGAGATACATAGGGGTGGCCCTTTTAATCTTTTATCTTCCTTTAACCTCATATTTCCATTAACTGCAGCACACACATATGCATCTCAAAAAGCACACCGAGAAATGCATATAGGTTTCATCTTGCAAAATGAATTAGGTTTTTGTTTTTTTTTTCTGCAAAGATTGCTTTAAAAGATTTTTTTTTTGCAAAATTAACTTTATAAAGTTTTTTTTTTTTTTTTGCAAAAAATGAACTTTTAAAAGGTTCTTTTTTTTGCAAATTTTCCTACATAATATAATATTTTAAATTTTTTATTGAAAACCAAACTCTAATTTCTTCCTATTCAAAACTGCTTTTATGTATCCAAATATGTGTAGAAACTCTATTTTTTAAAAATATTTAAAATAAAAATTAATGACATGACAATCCTATGTGGCGCTCTCTATTTCATAAGTTGTAGAACTATATTGTGTATGAATCTTATTTCGGAGCATATTTTGAGCACTATCCAATAGTACAAAAATTATAATATTCCGAGTTACATAGCAAAAGTTATACACAAATTACATAATATAATAATTTAGGTTGTCATTCAAAATCAAACTCTAATTTTCGCTTATCTAAAACTCATTATATGTATTTAAATCTATGTAGAACTCCATTTTTGTAAAAAATAAAAATTGATGACATGGCAATCCTACATGGCGCGCTCTATGACCTCGAAAATCTTGAGGAGCTTCCTATGTTCCCGAAAAGTTCCTCCTTTATTTATATACTAGTATTGGAACTCGGGCAAATGCTCGGGCTTTTTTGTAAAAAAATAGGTAGAGTTTTTAAATATTTATACCCCTATTTTTGGCATTATCTTTGATGTTGGTTTCTAATTTATATGTCATGAAGAAACTCACTATATATCATGCAGAAACTATATTATTTCTGAACAATCCACTATATCATTTAGACACTCACTATATCATGCAGAAAATTACTATATGATTCATACATTTCTCTATTATGCAGAGCCTACATATTTTTATATGTTAAAACACATGTTACGATATACTACATAACCTACATCTTCCTGCATATTAAAACATTAAAAATAAAACCTCCATATGTTCTAGACCAATGAAAAGTTAATGGAGAAAGTTCAAGATAAAACTTACCTTTCTTTAGTACTCATTGTGTTTACAAATCAAATAAAAGCACCTATCATATAAATATGAAACAATTTGTTAAATTATGAAGGATTGGTAATATTGCAACGTTATCGTTCAAGCCTCAATAGACCAACATGATTAACAATATCAACCCTCTTTCTAATATGTTGACCATGTCCCATCTTATCCAACATTTATGCTTGGAGAATACAAAGGATGCATCATTTGTTTCTTATCAAAGGAAAAGAAAATATGAGGAGAGTATATCTATTAGAAACCGTACCTTCGGTCACTTTAATACTTTAACTTCAATTCTAATTGAATCGCTATTTCAATGGCAATAGGTTACTTTAATACGTTAGTATGGTCAATATTTCTTTTTATATGTTACTTTAATAGAAAATTTTAAATATAGTATAAATGGATCTTATTTTAAAGTACTTTTTAAACACTTTCCAATGGTACAAAAATTATAATTTTACGAACTATATATTAATATTTATAATTAAGTTACTATATTTAAGATTTTCATTGTGAACCCAACTCTATTTATTCTTATCCTAAACTCTATTTGTATTTTAATCAATTTAGAACTCTGTTTAAGGCAAATTTCACACAAGGGTCAATTTGCTTGGAGAGGAGTTAACAATTAAGTTGCAATACTTGGCAAAAATAAATGAGCGAAATGTAGTGCAAAAATAAAGAAATAACACAAGGCAATTTTACGTGAAAACCCTCTAAATGGGGAGAAAACCACAGGGGAAGCGGTGATCCGTCAATCCACTATAATAATATCAAGTTGCAGTACAAGTACTCTGGTTTTGCCTGATTGGCAAGTTGGACGAGCAACTTGGTTTAGAGAGAAAGAGATATGACAAATGGAATAAAAATGATGGAGAGAGAGAGTTTAAGTTGGTGGGATGAGATGGGATGATCTACAAAGTGTGGGTTAGTAGACTATTTATACCGTTTATAATAATAACATTGTGGTGTAGCTATTATTCTTCCTCATTCTTCATTGGCCAAGATCCTACTTTGTTGGGATTTACCAAGAATATCTCTTTGGCGGTTGAATCTGGCTCCACCTTCTCCTCAATGATGCACATATCTCCCTAAGAAATGGGGGTCCATGAACCGCCTTGCCACGTCACCGATCTTTGCTCTCCTTGGATGTCCACTTGAACGCTGCCATGTGGACTGAAATTTTACCCCATAACAATAGCCCCCAATTTCCTAATTCGGTTGAAGCAATGATGACGAACACTAGTACAAAATTCACGTTTTATGTCGGTCTATTTGCGTCGTATGCACGAAAACCTTACGCAAATAAACGATTTGCGTCGGATATCATAGAAGGTGCAACGCAAATAAGCACAGGATATCAATTGCGGAACCATTTGCGTCGCATGTGTCTCCTGTGTGACGCAAATGATGTATCTATCTGCGTCGCATGTTCGAATGGTGCGACGTAAATGATGTTGGCCCATATCTAAAATTAAAACCGACTTCTCAAAAATCGCACTAAAAGCTGATGACTTAAAAAAAAAATTGAAAATTGCGTCGCGTGGGATATGAGTGCGACGCAGATATGCTCACCATATAAAACCCACTTTAATTTTCCACTTTGCCTCTCAACCGTTTTCATTCGCACCAAATAACCTAATCTCTCTCATTCTCACCTCAACTTTCATCTCTCTCATTACAATGCCGTTTGTTTCAGTCTCATCTCTCTCATGGATGACGAATTTTGCAACTACAACGCCGACGACTTTCAGTCTCACTCGCCGGCATCACTCCGTTCGTTTTCTTCTCCATCGTTCGTTTTCTTCTCCACCGTTCATTTGTTCTTGAAGATTATGGATGACGAACCCGTTTGTTCGTCTCCGTTCTTTTTCTTCTCCATCGGCGCACCACTCAATTCTAACACAAGGTATTCTCCTCTTTTTTCTTTAATTTCTCTAAATTATTTAGGGATTTTATTTAATTTTTAGGATTTTGAAGTGTAATCTTTGTTTTTTCTGAAATATTATGGAATTGAATGTTTGATGTTAGGGTTCTTATTTCTTTCTCCTCTTTTTTGCCAAATTATTCGACTTTGTCCTAATTTTTCTTTCTTTTTATTCTCTCGTGTTTTGCAGGAGATTCAAGGCTTTCAACTTGAACCTGATACAATTCAGATCTCGTGTTCTACCTACCGAAATTCGTGAAATAGTTTGTGTCAATCTGATTCACATGAGGAAGAAGAATTAGGTTCAATTCTTTGTATGTTAGATCTGATTTTTTTTAGGTTCAATTTTTTTAGAATTAGTTCGATTTGATTATGTTTTTTTGTATTTTAGATCTGATTCAATTTTTTTTTTTTTGTATTTTAGAATTAGTTAGAAGAATTAGGTTTAATTTTTTTAGGTTCAATATCTTGGTATTTTCAATTCAGATTTTCTTGTTGTATTTCATTGCTCTGGATAAGTGAGTTTGATTTTTTTAACAAAAATTAAGGATTTGCGTCGAACTTCGTAATACATGTGACGCAAATGCTGCTCATCTTCGTCGCACTTAGCTTGCCATCCGATGCAGATGGGAGAGGCAAATGACCTCTTGTATACAGGGGGAGGAGGCATCTGCGTCGCACGTTAGGTAGGGTCCGACGCAGATAGCTAATGAATTGCGTCGCGTCGTTATCCGACACAGATCCTTTATCCTGATCTGCGTCGAGGCTTGTGCCGTCGAACCCATGTCCGACGCAAATGGGCGCCTCGCATCCAACGTAAATCCTCGTTTCTGTACTAGTGGAATTAGGAAATTCTGCTTTAAAACGTTGCTTGGTTGCGTATGAGATTGATGCATGTTGAGATGACGTTTTGCAAATTCCTTATGTGACAATTCAAAAGTGAATATGCCTCAACATGTTGTCATTTGTATGTATTTGCTAGAAGCACTTTGTATATGCTCTTTGTTTGCTAGAAGCATCTTGTATATGCTTCTCATATGTTGCTTGCTGGAAGCAATTTGTATATTTTTGTTTGAAATTTGCTTTCGTTTTGCTTGTCATTTTGCTTGAAATGACGTGATTCATTTGTATCATGCATGCATGTTGTAGCAAACCAAAACATCGACCCGTTTTGAAGTTGCTTTTCGTATTCATTTGTTTTGTAATTTGCATAGGCATATTTCCTTTCTTTTGAAAGAGCATTCCAATAGTTGTTTGCACATGTTTTGTGATCGGGCGAAATTGCCATTAGATATTGCTTTGTAATCGGGGAAATTGCCATTGGATAAGAATCTCGCAAAACAAATTTAGTTAAAGGATTAACTATTCGCTTGCATAAAAATAAAAATGAAAGTAAAAGACAAAAATAACATGTTACTCTTTTTGCCTATGAATACTTGATTTGCTACTGGAAGATGCCTTATTTGATTTGCCATGGGAAGATGCCTGTTGAGTTGCCATCTTGTTGGGATCTGCCTATGAAGTTGTTCGGAAAGTTGCCTAGGAAGTTGCTTAGAAAGTTGCCTAGGAAGTTGCGTGGAAAGTTGCGTGGAAAGTTGCCTTAGGAGTTGCTCCCTTTCTGGTGTCAAAATCTTCTTCAAACGGAGTTTGCGCAAGAGCTTTGGCTTGGGCATCTTCAAACCTCGAACAAGGGTATTTTGTCAGTTCCTTGTACAAATCTGATTCTACGAGCAAACCTCTTCGGATGGCCTCTATGGCTTTTGGGGTGTCACATCTTGGGATGGTAACCTTCTCACGATTGAACCGGTTGAGGTAATCTCTTAATAGCTCGCCATACCTTTGGACAACTCGGTACAAGTCGCTGGTTTGCTTCTCAAGGCGTCTGCTACTGGCAAATTGGAGGTTGAACATGTCCACCAAACCTGCAAAACTAGAAATAACACCATTAGGTAGATTAATGAACCATTGAAGGGCGGGACCCGATAAAGTCGAACCCAAATCCCTTGCACATGCAAGCTTCACGCATCTTGCGGGGTATTGGAATGATAATCATCCTTTGTTTATATTGCGCAACATGCTCGCTGGGATCTGTCGTTCCATCATATAGCTTCATGGTAGGGACGACAAAGCGCTTCGAAATTTCAACTAGAGCAATGGCATCTGCAAATGGTGAATCTGCATAAGCTTTCCTGACGGGCCTTAGGACTCCCATGATCTTTAATATCATCTCCTCAATGTATTTGAGTCGCTTGTACAACGGATCTACATGGGCGGATGTACCTACAAACACAGAATCAAATGCAGTTTGCCTAGGATAATATCTAGGGATGTTTGCATAACATTGCTGGTGCCATCCCTTTGATTTAGGCATGGCTCCAACTAGACACGGGGCAACTTGACTTGAGACGGCCGGATTGTCGAAATTTCTAGATTTTGTCCACGCCCCGGCCCACGGGCCCGCGGGCGGCTCGTGCCTCTGCGGGCCCGTGTTTTATGTTGTTTTTAGGATTCTGGCGGTTTTAGGCTAAAAAACAAAGAAAAGGGCGTTCGCCACGGGCCATAAGGCGGGCTGGCGGGCCAAATAAAATTTCTGACCATGGCAGCCACGACCCACAGCGTGACAACACGGCCCCCCCTCTAGCTCCAACACCAACTTACTTGGATTGTCGGATCTGGCATCTTCATTGACTAGAAGGAGCTCTTCATGTGTTAAGTTGCTTTTGCCGCCAATACCGGCGTTGCTTGCGAGAATTGGACGTGTTGGACAACATTTGGGACCGGAGTTCCTCGGTCTCTTTCTTGAGTTGGGCACCTTGCGCAGCAATCTCGTCTCTAAGAGATTGTTTCATGTTGTCAATGGCTCCCATGATTTGGTCCCTGGCACCTCGACGGGCGACTTAGGAGTTGTTGGGGTCCCGGCTTCGCTGTTGATTTCGGCCATAATGCTTGGCAAGTTGCTCAAATTGGCGATTTTGGCAAGATGATGAGATTGGCGATTTTGGCAAGATTGCTTTTTTAATTATCAGCCCCACGGTGGGCGCCAAATTATTTAAGGCAAATTTCACACAATGGTCAATTTGCTTGGGGATGGGGTTAACAATTAAGTTGCAATACTTGGCAAAATAAATGAGCGAAATGTAGTACAAAAATAAAGAAATAACACGAGACAATTTTACGTGGAAACCCTCTAAATGAGGAGAAAACCACGGGGGAATCGGTGTTCCGTCAATCCACTATAATAATATCAAGTTGCAGTACAAGTACACTGGTTTTGCCTGATTGGGAAGTTGGAAGAGCAACTTGGTTTAAAGAGAAAGAGATATGGCAAATGGAATAAAAATGATGGAGAGAGAGAGATTAAGTTGGTGGGATGAGATGGGATGATCTACAAAGTGTGGGTTAATAGACTATTTATACCGTTTACAATAATAACGTTGTGGTGTAGTTGTTATTATTCCTCATTCTTCATTGGCCAAGATCCTACTTTGTTGGGATTTAACAAGAATATCTCTTTGGCGGTTGAATCTGGTTCCACCTTCTCCTCAATGCTGCACATATCTCCCTAAGAAATAGGGGTCCTTGAACCGCCTTGCCACGTCACCGATCTTTGCTCTCCTTGGATGTCCACTTGAACACTGCCATGTGGACTGAAATTTTACCCCATAACAAACTCTATTTATATTAAAAAAAAATGATATGACACTTAATAAGGGCGACAAATGGCGTCCAATGAGGACGCCAAATGTCACGACCTCATGTACGACTTATGTACTGTGTTTTATATATTTGTTATATATATTAATTGATTTTCTCTCGCTTCTCAAATGTGAAATCTGACCAAACATTTAATGTTGTATTTATTTCTCCCTTAATTCTACATAAAAGAGAATGAAGGAAGTAATACCAATGCACATTATGACCAACCTTTTTCATTTGATCAATAATTCTACCAAAACATTTTTATTACCACCCAAACACTTCGTTTTCTGCTGCAACCACCAAAACTCTACATACTTCCAAGTTCCAGTTATATCTTCCTCCGGTTCTAAAAAAGCAACTTACTGGATATTTTATGCCTCACAAATAATATTCATTGTTGCGTTTTTTAGGGTGGTAAAGAAATAATAAAATATATAGTGCCACTAGAAGAATTTATTGCCACTAAAAACTAGCGTCAGTTTTACTACTAATGCTTGTGTGGGACCCAAATTAATTCAATACGTAGTGCTACCAAAATATCAAATCTTAATATCTTATATCACCACCTTTGAAGAAACAATACCAAAAAATTTCATAGTGCAAAATATAAAAAATTTCATTATTTCTAAAATATACTGTATTGTTTTTTTTTTTTAAAAATAATTTGTAATGGCGTTATGTACAAGGTGCCTATAACTATTAGGAACAGGTATAAAATAGATATCGTAATGATAGACTTAGTCTTTGACGTGAGGTCTCCGGCTAGTGGCTGGCACAATTAGACAATGCTCATTTTGTCTTATCTAAACAAAAATAAATTAAAACAAGTAGTTTTTCTTCTACTTTTATGAAAGGAGTTAATTTTTTTTTTTTGGCATGCATATAGGCATATAGCATAAGTATACATCTATATGCTTTTGGATTCGCTTGATATTAATTAGTCGTGTTTTATAACAACGATGACAAAAAGTTACCTGCAAATCCGGGAATTAAGAGCATTTTGCAATATTACATAAGTATGATGATTATAAATTTATAATCCCTTATTCGGGTACTCCTGATTTATGTTAGCTAAATTATATACTAGTTACTTTAATGGAGATAGATAAAAGGAAGTATTAGATTAAGATAAGTTTATGTCGTAAACCTCAAATTGACCCTTGTTTTACTCAACATTGATTGCGTAATATGTACCCATGCTATGGCCTATGGCACATGCATGTTTTCGTGCTTGTGATTTGAATATAGGAATATACTACTATCTTGTAAACTTTTCCCTCTCTTAAAAGAGTATTCTAAGATCCCCAACATAATTGATTTTTTTTTTTGGTGAAAACATAATTGATGCTATGACGATGGAACTCAATTTTTTTCTCTTATTTTCTTAAATTTGTATCTTTGTGTTTTTTGAGATTCTACTAATTTGTTTATACCAATATTTGGTACCAAACACTTCTTAGTTGATTCATTATAACAATCAGAGAGTATTTTTCGTCAGAAAAACATTAAAAAGAACAAGAAGAAATTATCGGCCACTGTTATTTTTTTTGTTCATTATTTATTTGAAGAGCTCCAAATAAGCAATTGGGTGTGCAATACACCCGAATCTACTCTATGGTTATTGGAGATATGGTTACATATATAGAAAACGATATTTGACGTATATACATTGTGTTTGTTTTAGTTTTTTACTAATAATAATTTAAATTTCCTATTTGTCCAAGGAAACTTGGGTTTGGCTTTGTATATAGCCTATTCATGTAAAAGCTTTTCACAACAGATGAGCTTGTTTACTCTCTCAAAAGTAAATAGTATCTCCAATGATGGTTTAACATAGACAACTGAATCAGAAGTCTATAAATGGATTGTGCTCATCATGAAGTATGAGATCGAAGACTAAAATTTAGAAACATGAGTCTCTAAAAGTATTCCAGTACATAACATTCACCAAGTTAGATTTATTATTAGTACACAAATCATTATGATATGATTGTGACTATCATTTAATATAGACAATAATATATTAAAATATAATCACAATAATATCTGACAAACCTAATGTGAAGCCTTATACCATCTCTTAGCCCCCAAATATAAACTGTTCGAGGATGTCGTTATGCAATTTTTTAAGTGTTATACAATGTTGTTGCCAATAATTTGTATTTGACAGTCTTTCATATATTAGAATCAATACTTATCTAAAGGGGTAAAAGATAAAAGTGTTCACTATATGATCACTTAGGCTCTATACTTTTGGACTAAACTGGATTAGAATTATGAGAGGAAATTAACTTAATTTAACTAAATTTGTCTAAACTAAACTTAGCTAAACTAAACTGAATTTTCATCCAAAAGAACAGTGCCTTAGTTGTTAAGGCCCTTATGGAGAGTTGGTTTCCTTTGGTTTGGTATGATAATGATGGAATGATGTTAAAAGGATTTATTCTTAAAAAAAATAGTTGAGAGGATTTGCTTCCTCCGTAAATATGGTAAATGATTGATTTTGAAATTTATAAGCATAAGATAAAAATTACTTCCTTCGTTTTTTTAACTTGCAACATTTGGATTTGCACAAGTACCAAGAAAAGGAGAGAGATAGAGAAAGATAAAAAGAGAAACTCATGCGTTAGGAGAGAGAAAGAGAGAACATATTACTATTCCCTCCGTTTTTTTTACTTGCAACACTTCCTAAAAGTGAAATAATTAATTACTTGCAACACTTTCTACTTTTGTTTTTCCTTTTCCTTTCTCTCTATCTCTCTCCAATCACATATGGCCCTCTTTTTTTCCTCTCTACATCTCCTACCCAAAATTTGCATTGGAGTTGATGAAAAAAAGTGTTGCAAGTAAAAAAAAAATGAAGGAAGTACTAAAAATGGAAACATTGCAAATAACAGGAATTGCCAAAAAGTAGAAAATGTTGCAAGTAAAAAAAAAAACGGAGGAAGTATGATATTTTCATAGTATTCATGTATTCATGTATTCAAGAATTTACATGAAATTGTAGTCTGATATCCGTATCATACAACCTTATCGAGTTGTTTAAAGAACCTATCATGACTCATGAGCCCCTAAAAGATTACTTATCATTTGAGGTTAAGATTTATAGACAGTGTGGATGTAATTTAATAACAATATTAATATGTACTTACGAGAGTAAATTATGTTCACAAGTTAAATGGGGACATGGGGTATAAGTTAACAACCCAACTCCCGTCAAAAAAAAAAAAAAAAACAACCCCACTTAACCCGGTACATTATCACTTAATCCAGACTGGGCTAGGTTGGTATAGCATGGCATGGAATTGGGCCGAACACAAAAATGCAAATTCTACTAGTAGTTCTCAAACAAGATGTTTGGGTCAATTCTAGCATTTACCATCCAAACAGGCCATAATGGTAAACAAAATCAAAGAGACAAAGGGTAGGTTTATGGTAAACATACTTACAGCATGTTTGGTTAGTGGTTCTAAATTATGGTAATGGTAATACTTTTAAGCGTAAGTTTAGAGACATTCAATGTTAACATCCATGGTAATGAAACTTGATGTCAAAGCATGTGTTTCCCTTCATAAATTTCCATTACCACCCAATACCTATGTGTTGGCTAGTTATTATGATATCAAAGCGAAATATCTTGACCCATTCGGTCCAAGAAGAGATCTTCGATTAATTTGAAGAATGCAAGTTGGAGATAATGTGAAGATATGTTTGGAGCATAAAGCCTAACAAAAAGAGCGTGTCTTGGGTGTAACATGTTACACCATCACTTATTGTGTAACAAATCTCACACGTACATAATGACACAATTCCAACAAAAATGACATGGACTACACAAATAATGACATGAATCTGATGTCATTTTGTCATATATCTCAAGTCATTTGAGTTTTGTTTTGATGTCATTTTGTCATATATTTTCATATCATTTATGATTTGTTTCATGTTATTTCACTTTTGTTTGATGTCATATTGTCATTTATTTTTATATTATTTCTGATATGTTTCACGTTATTTCAGTTTTGTTTGATATCATCTTGTCATTTATTTCATATCATTTTTAATATGTTTCATGTCATTTTAGTTTTGTTTGGTGCCATTTTTTATCTGTTTCATGTCATTTATGATCTGTTTTATGTCATTTATTATCTGTTTTATGTCATGTCTTTCTCCTTCATAAGACATCCATCCATCTTACTCAACTATCCCCAAATTTTCCTTCCAATCTTTCCCACTCTCATATTCTCTCTCCTCACATAAAATGGACCTCCATCAACACCACCCCCACATTAACACTCCCGCCACCATGATTGGTACAACATCCTCCGAACAAATATTCAGTCTCTTTCCTCTGACCCTAATCTCCTAAAAAAACTACCATAATCCTGCCCACGTCCTGATGGCTGCTGCGCAGTGTCGAAAGTAGGGATAGCAACAAGTCGAATCTGAACGAGATCCCGGTGGATCTAGATTTGTATTTTTATACATGGATCCATATCCGACTCGAATCCGTTGGATAAAAAAGTCAGATCTAGATTAATTGAATCAACTGATCCATGAATCTAGACCCAAATAAATCCTTTTTTTTACTTGAAATAAAAAGTAAATCACTTGAAAAAGATTACGATTGTAAAAGAAGTTATTAGTCACTCGGTTCATTTTATATTATACAACAAAAGTACATTAACGAGACTGTTTTAGTTATCATAAAATTTTATTATGACTTAACAATACACATATTGATATATTTCACAATATAAAAGAGATCCACGGGTCGGATCTGGATCTCATATCACAATATAAAAGAAATCCACGAGCAGATCTAGATCTCATATCACAATATAAAAGAAATCCACGGGTCGGGTCTGGATCTTTAAAATGAAATCCATATCCAACCTACCATACCTTGAATTTGTGTTTAGACCGGGCTCCGCAGGATCCATAATTTCAAAGATCCAAATCCTATAAAATGGATCTGATGCGGGTCCGGTATCCATTGACATTCCATGTCGAAACTTGGCGATGGCAGATCTGAGGTTATGGCGCACTTGAGTGGACCTGTCGGTGTAGAATGTGGATAATGTGGAGAGAGAAGTTTCGGCGAGTGAATTTATTGCGACTGATTGTCAATTGATATTGTTTAAGAGTTTGATTGGTAGATAATGTTTTGATTTTGCATAATTTCGAATTTTAGTTGTTGTCGATTTGTGAAATCGTTTGGCGTAAAAGTGAATCAGGAGGGAGGAAAGATAGAGGGGGGGAGGAATATGGTGTTAGTTACACCATAGTTATGGTGTAACAGTTACACATAAGATATTCTATAACAAAAATATTTTTCCTTAAGAAGGAACCATAATTTAACTTGCTACGAGGGCTTAAGATGGATGTTATAGTCTTTTCACGTGTAAGAAATAAATGGGGTCACATGTGAGGGAATTGTTAAAAGGAAACTTAAATGTGAGTTATCCCGCATTAAGCAAGTAGAGATGGCTAACAAATAAGTTCGGTGGGCTTATCCACCTATTATCAAATGATTATTAGAATAAGACCACACTATATATATCATATATTAGTCAGACTTTCCTCCTCCAATAATAGCTTGTTTGTAGACCCATTTCGTGATGAAACTTAATTATTATTAAGGCCATATTGTTTTTTAAATAATCACACGAGTGTCACGTGAATGATATAATGAATTGACAACACCTTATAATAAACTAACTATTTAAATTTTAACTACAATTAAAAAAATAAGACAAAAATATTTTATACCCAAAAAATACCATTTGTGCATTTATATGAAAAATAGTAGTAAATAGTCCAACTCGTTTAGAAAAGAATCCATTCATTATAGAATTTTAAAAGTTTCCATTCATATATCATCATTAATTTTGATCAAATAAGCAATAATAATAGGTGGAGTATGGTTGAATCCCTTTCTTTCATACTGAGGTGTGGGTTAATCTTCACGTGAGCAATGCTTCTTTTTAATATATGAGAAAGACGTGAATCGAATGTCACTGAATGAGGGATGGTGACACGTGGCACATATACGTTCTTAGGAACGCTTTTTAATATATTAGTATAGATTGTTTGGCTTGGGGGCTACCTTGGGTATATTTTTGTGTTACTATTTAGTAGCTCAAGACAACTAATATCATTTGGTGGGAAAATATGTCAGTGAAAAGAACGAAATAAGTCATTTTATTCATAATATGCATTTAAAATATTGTAACTTGACTGGATTTCTAATAAAAATCCATTATATTATTGTTAATCTTATTGACATATATAATAATGCAGTGGAATAGTGAATATATTTATGTCTTTCATATTTGAGGTTATAGGGTCAAAACTTCACATTAATGATGTTTGTGTATTTTTTTTAATGTTTGAGAATGACATGGATCTAGTACTATTGAAAAAGGGGAGGGGTGGTGCGTGGTAAGCTACATACAATTATTTCTCATGCGATTAAATAATGTACTTCCTCCTTCTAAAATAAGTGTTACGTGGGGGTCTGGGGAGGCACAAGAATCAATGATAGAAGAGATACCAAAATAATAAGAAAATAAAAAAGAGGAACCCATGTGATAGAGAGAATGATAGAGAGAATTCAATGCCAAATAAAGTAAGTGTAACACCTATTTTAGAACGGAGGAAGTATTGTTTTTTTTCCCATTATTCATCTTGATAAAAAGAAGCAATAAAAATGTGGCAGAGTGGTGGATATACCTTTTCTTTCATACTTAGCTTGAGGTTGTAGATTTGAAAATTAACATTGACAATAATCCTATTTGAATAGGCAAGGATGACTATGCATCACAATTCTTGTCCACACATTTTAATAATATATATACTTTATATTTATATTGATCTATAGAAGTGTATAGATGTAAAAAAATTGGCTTATAAACATATATACAAATGTATAACTATCAAACAATCCTTATTTACAATATGATATTACCTTGATACCAATATAATTCTTCCCTTCTTCACTCGACTTTTTTATATTTTGTGTAATCAAATTAATCATAACTAATATCACCCAACGCTTATCATAAGATCATCAAACATAAGAATTTTGAAGTTTCATACATTATATTTACATAGATGCTCTTTTAACCAAGGATGTCTTGGCCTAGTGGTTAAGATTGAGGTGCTGTGAACAATAGGTCACATGTTCGAATCTCCCTTCCCCTTCTTTGTACTTTGTACTGCCTTCGTGGTTCATATGGATAAAAAAAACATAGATGCTGTCTTTTACAAATGCTAACCCACTCCCATCAAGAACTTCCACCAAATCATAAAAATTGGGCTTTATTCTCACTAACATAAACCCAATCACATTTCATTTATTTGGGCTCTTTAATTAAATGGAAACTTCCCATGACTAGATAAATGAAGTTTTAGAAGTCAACCTTATGCAGTCAATCAACCAATCAAATCTCAAACTTCTCCTATAAGCTTACGTCACTCCCCTATATATACACTCACTCCTTTAACAAATTTCCTTAGTTACACATTCTCTCACCTCACTCGCCCGCCTCGCCTCCATCCACCCTCAAAAATCCTCTCGCATTTTTCTCTCTCCTCCGACTCGTCCAACGTTGAATTCAGGTGAATTTTACATTTCTAGGGTTTCAATTTTTTCCCCCTTTCGATTTCAAATTTGTTCGATCATCGTTGTTTCAATTCTAGGGTTTTGTCGATTAATTGTTGTTTGACTTTTAATTTTTTTTATAATCGCCGTTTGATTCTAGGGTTTGTTATTGATTTGAATTTTGGGAGCGAAAGTTGTGATTTTTGTTGTTGATTTGTATATGTTGATTGTGATGAATTACAGGTCTCCATGTCTTTTATCAATCTGAAGAAGAAAAATTTGTGGATTCTTTTGTTTGAGTTCTGTTTCTTCAAGAGGGGAGGTTGGTGGGATTCGTAGATTTTCGTTGTTTAATTTTGTTATCAGAGAGCGAGTTTTCTGTCTTTGATTTCTCTCTCTCTTGATCTCTTTTAATTGTTCATACGATCCGTCGTCGTCGTCGATTTCGCTTATTGCTGCTGCCGGTTACTCTGATTTAGTAGTGTTTAGTGAATTTAAGTTTCTGAATTTCCAAGTTGATTAAAAGGGAAAAAAGAGAATAAAAGAACAGCTTGTTCTTTGTTGGTGTTGATTTTTCGTAATGGAGGGGTTGTTGGGTGGCAAGTCTCTTCCACCGGGGTTTCGATTTCACCCCACGGATGAGGAGTTGTTTATGTATTATCTGAAGAGGAAGGTTTTGGGGAGATCTCTTGGTCCTGAGATGATTTCTGAGGTTGATGTGTATAGGTTTGCGCCGTGGGAACTCCCTGCGATGACGAGTCTGAAGACTAGGGATTTGAATTGGTATTTTTTCTGCCCTCGAGCGAAGAAATACCCTAATGGAGGAAGAGCCAACAGGGCTACTGAATATGGGTATTGGAAGTCTACTGGGAATGATAGGACTGTGACGTATAATTCCCGTTCTGTGGGAAAGATTAAGACTTTGGTGTTTCATCGTGGGAAGGCGCCTAAGGGTGAGAGGACAGATTGGGTGATGCATGAGTATAGGCTGGAGGATAAGGTGTTGGCGGAAAGAGGTGTTCCCCAGGATTGTTATGTCATCTGTAAGATTTATGAAAAGAGTGGTTTAGGGCCGAAGAATGGGGAAAATTATGGGGCGAGGTTTGTAGAAGAGGAGTGGGACAGTGATGTTGATGACGATAATGTGCAGCAGGGAGATTTGGGACTTACGCTGCGAGATGTAGGTGGCGGTTGTAATGTTGATAGTCCTGACGGATCGTTTTCTGCTTTGACTTCTACTATGGGTACTCCAAATGTTGCTTCTCCTGTGGATACTCCAATTCTTGTTGGTGCTGCTGCTAATGTGGGATCTCCAAATATATCTACTGCTTTTGGGGGTACTCCATATATTAATGCTGCTTCTGCTGATGCACCGACTATTGCTGCTTCTATGGATACGCTAAATGTTACTGCTGCTTCTGTGGGTGCTTTGGGAGCCTTTGCTGAGGGATCTCATAGTGCTGCTACTGCTACACCTGCAGAGGATGAGTTGGACAGGCTGTTGTCTTACTTTACTGAGGATGTTGGTGATATTTTCAATGGGTTGGGAGATCTGACTGATACTTCTGCCCAGACTGATGTTGATTGGAATGATCTCTTCATTGAGATGGATGATCTAAGGTGATTTACTTTATTATGGCCCAATATAGGGCAACTATCTTAATCTGAGTGATATTTCACTTAAACCTATTTTAGATTATGCATAGTTTGTTGCTATTATGATGGTATTTGTGGTTTTGTGCTTTTAATTTTCGGTCAAATGATTTTGATCGTGGAATTCGGATTCTAAAGTGAAAACTCAACATTGTATATAAGGGTTGAAGCGTGCCTATATATGAGTATCTTGCAGTTTATTTCTTCTAATAGTTTTATACATCTGTATGCTAATTTTCATTTCTGATTGAAATTTTTAAATTGAACTCTGGCTTCGAAGAGAATGTGACCATATATTAGTTTTCAGACGTAGCACAATTATCTGCTGAAGATCCATAGGGTCTTATAAGACATTTACAAAAGAGGCACTTTTTTTGGAAATATCAGTCAAGTGAAGCATTAATTCTCAATACAAACAGTCCCGACTTTGCTTGCATCTGGACTCTTGTTTGAGTTCTATAGTCCTTGAACATGTAAAGTAATCTGTATTTTTCCATCTGCACATCATAATTCAAGCTTCGATTGTGCGCTATTGCGCGGAGCATAGTTTGCACTTTTCTATGGTGGGGGTGGGGGGAGGATGGGGTGATACTTTAGCTAGCTCAACACCGAGCTCCTTCCCCATAGGGAATATTTTTAGTGACGTTCACTTATGTTCTGCTGCACAATATCTTTTATAATTAGTGATGTTCACTTTCATTTTGATGCACAATGTTTTTTAGCCAGTTCTAAATAACCTGAGCTCCACTATTGTGGAAGTTACCTTTCTGATGTTAAAGCGTGTTTAACTATCTAAGAAAAAGTGTTAACTTTACCTAAAATAAGGCGGTTTGGTTTGAAATTTCTAAGATATGTTTGGGTGTTCGGATGCTCTCTGTTTCTTTTCATCCACTTCTTATATTAAGAGTTAGATCACAACACCTGAGCTAGTAAAAAAATAAATTCCCAAACCCCTCCCTCCCTGTTTCCCTCCAAGCATTTCCAAGAATTGCAACCATTGATTTCGCAGATGGATCATCCATTTCTTTTAGGAAATAGAGAGAATCCCAGTACCTGTATCTATATCTATACAAATATATTAAAAGGCGTGCGAAAGAAAGCCTATGTGTCATGTGACACTCTCCTTAACTTTCTAATGCAAATGCTTTATGTCTATGTGTACCCTTCACTCTAAAAAAAGAAATGTGTAAGTGCAAGGTATCGAACACGTGACCTTTGAAATGAAAAGTTAGAGCCTAACCATCAATACACTATGAATTTGTTGTCTAATGTTTCAAATAAAATATGATAAAGTCTTGCAATAAGTATACTTAACTAAAAAGACTTAACAAGTATATACAACCCTAACACTTTTATTACGTAACTTACAAGAGAATATTGATATCATATTCTCTTACCACAATTCCTTTTAAGGTATTGTTTTCAAACTCAAACCTTTCAATTTTTCTTTACTTATCACGTTGTGACGTGAATTTTTCAATTTCTTAATGGACAAAAAATACGAAAAGTAGCAAAATAAATTATAAAATTTAAAAATAATAACAAATTAGTTTATTGTAACTGACCCGAGGCATCGCCCGGGCAAAAAACACTAGTTAATATATTAAAAGGTGTTCCTAAAAAAATTTGTATGCTACGTGTCACTCTCCTCTAAGGCTCTAATGCAAATGCTTTATTTTCAAGGCAAACCCTCAATTAAAAAAATAATGTTGTGTAGTTACAAGGTATCGAACACGTGACCTTTGAAATGAAAAGTGAAAGCTTAACCATTAATCCACCATAACACCATTATTTAGTATTTCAAAATAAAATATCATAAGGTCTTATAATTATATCTCATTAAAAGTTTTGCACAATTAGTTAGATAATAACAAGACTATTATAAACATAAACTTTTACTCCAATTCCTTGTAGAAAGTTAAGCTATTGCTTTCTTCCCCAAATTTTAGGGGTTTAATTTTCAAAAATTATGCAATTACTCATCATGTCATTACGTCAATTTTTCCTCACTTGACAAAAAGTTTCGAAAAGTAACAAATTGGGGCATCGCCCGGGACACTCACTAGTTATTCTTTTAAAAGAACTATGAACTAACTATTTAGTGGAGAGATATATATTTCATTTTATTGGGGTTTATAAATGATATAATTAGCTAAGTTTTTGAGAAAACTTTCAACCTAGATCATCATTTCCCAACTGCAGCAAGAATACCAAATCTGGTCTAGTTTGTTCGTAAAATCCATCACTTGAAAATATAGAAAGGAACGTATATTTATGCGGGTCATAAGCAATATGTTTATTGTGGTCCGGTTTCATACCGGATAGATTGATTTTGCTGCGCCTCTTGTTCCTATAATTGTAGCTACAGTGAATAGAAGTTCTACTGATTTCTTTCATGTTTCGAACACTCTTACAAGATAAGCTTACAAAAAGATTACTGCATACCTTCACTCTCTGGCTCCATATATTACCCACACCACAACACAACATTTACTGATGGCAGAATATGCTCTCGTTATTTATACACACTTCTATAACTTCTAAGCATCATAAATACAACTATGCAGAGACAATTCGTACACCCTTAAGAGTGCATTCAAGCTAGGATATGATGTGTTAAGGCTGGGTTTGGTTCACAAAATCCTAGTGGTTTGCTAAGGGGGAAATTTTGACTGATAACAGTGATGCGTTTCCCTCAACATATCGCACAACCCGCTTAAGTTGCTTTGAATTTAGATTATCTCTGTAACATCTCTAGGTAGACCCGAGTGTATCAAAAACGTATTGAAATATTAATGCTAAGCAGCCTATATATACATTGGACCAAAAAAAAAAAAACCCATGTTGCTTTCTGCACAAAGGGGACTCTCCCTAGCACAAAAAAAGAAGGCCGGTGGTACCAGGTACAGAAGCAGACTTTGGGTACACAGTACACTACAACTACAAGTCTACAATGCACATGAAGTTATCTTAAAAAAGTTAAAATGGTGCAGTATGCACCTCCCTTAATGCCTCCAATCCATATTGCCGGCTAGTATATGTTGGATATGTTTCTTCTTCATCTCCATCTTCAGATTCACCCGTTCCTGTTGTAGTTGTGTCTTCGCTTCCAGCAGTTGCCATTGTCGCCATACCCTACAACGTCAAGTTAAAAGACAAGTTTTAGCTACCTACTAATACTACGTTTTGTCTTTTCGTGACCTTTTGACCTTTGATGTAAAGTTTTTGCGATAGATTTTATGTATTTCATGTAAAATGTCATACACTCATATAATGATCTAGCATTATCAGTAACCAAATATATGCGTATGATTTCTATTGTATAAACCATGTTGCCATGACTCGTGAATATTATAGCCCTAAGAGACCATATTATATTTTGCTCATTTGAAACTCTCAAAAGGAGTAGAAGAGATCTAAATAAAAAGTAAAATATGTAGGTAAATAAAACTCCAAATGAGCAAATAAACATATAAGGCTGAACTGATGTGTTCCTTATGGCCCAAACTTGAACACTAAATTTTTTCACTTGCGCATATTGTTTTGTTTCTATGTAACACGAAAATCCCATGTATGCAAAGATTTCGGTAGTTATACGAATATTACCGCTCTTTGACTCCAATTAAGCAAACCTTCTACATCTACCTCTGTAAATATCTGCTTGGCTTCTTCTCTAGTCTTTGAATTTACCACGTACAAAGCTGCATCCTGCAAATTCCATATTGTTGAAAGAAAATCTAATATTACTCCAAAATGGTAAAAATTAATAGGTAAAAGTTACTTCAATCTATATAATTAGCTGAAAGACTGTAAATGAAAAAGAAGGACACACAGATATTAAAATTAATTGTTAAGATATCTTAACTAGCTAATTCTTGGAGAAAAAATAATAGAGAAATTTAGTGTCGATGAATTTTATATAGAAGTAATATTTGTTTCAACTCCTTGCTAAATTAAATACACCTATTTCAACTAGCAGCTACAAAAATAAGGAAGCTAACTTATCACTAGCTAAAGACCAACGTAACCTTAAGTAGTACTCCTACATATTACTCTACCACTATCTTGTAAGTACAGCATTTATGCAAATTTTTTATGTCAACAGAACTTTTACTACCTTCAAATTTCTTCTTGTGTTTGATATAACTTCTTAATTTTAAAGGAATATTAACAACTCTATTTTCAAGCATGTGATATATGTCTTCTCATGTTAATCTCAAATTTAGTTCATTTATCACTAAGTCAAATTCTGGAATATGTTTCCCACATCGTTCACTATACGAAATATAACAATTCAAACATGAAAAGAAAAATCACGTATCATACTCTAATTGGTCAATGTAGCTAGATTGAAGAAAGAAAATAATGAATTTTTTTTGGTCAAAAGAGGAGGAAATTTCACACACGTTACTCGATGAACATGTAAATATAGCTTTGCACATCAGATACATATACTTATTAGATGAATAAGAACCTTACATAGATTAAACTCAGTCTAATTTGCTGATTAACCTTATAATTGTGCAAAAAGGAGAAGGAAATTCTCATCCTTAAAAATTCTCGTCACAAGATTAATTCTAAGGTGGAGCATAGATCATACAACTTTGATAATTAAAATAGATTATACGTATGAGCAAAGAGTATATATCTACCCAAAACAAAAAGAAAGGAAAACATACACTAAAAAAATACATACGTACATACCCTTGCAGATTGAACTTGTTGGAAATTAAGGGTTTTAGGCTCAAATTCTATCGATGATTTTCTATCAATCCTCATAATTGATATTTCTGCCATATCTTTCAGATATTAATGAGAAAGCGAGAGAATTTTTAGTTTATGTGATGAGAGAACAAAATTAGATAAGAGTAACATACATATATATAGGGAATAATATGCACTACTAAATTCTATAACTACTTAACTGCTTAAGCCGGTTAACCAAAAACTTTGCAAAACGTGGTAAGTTTGATATCTGCACACGTGGCAATTCAAGATGGGGTTGATTAGCCACGTGGCTAATAGCAGTAAAACTGATCATTTAGGGGGCGGAATCAAAGTTTTATGGAATTTTATTGATGTTGATTTTTCCCTACGTATATTGGACCGACGAATGTTGGAAAAGAATAATTTAATAAAGATATTTTTAGGAATATTTGCCTTGCTGTATATTGCCTCGTACTAAACGAATTATATGATGACACGATATTTTTGTCAAGTTTTGAATGGAAAATAATTAAATTTTGACAAAGTGAAAATGGTTAGCAAATTGGAGACCTCATAATTGAACAAGTCCTCTATCAATGTGTTACGCGTGTAATATTGTCATTGTTTAACACGTCAATTTATGTTGATACTTTGATGTAAACTTCTCTACGTACCTTCTCATAATATAAAGGTGCAATGGATGTTATTGAATTTGCACCAAAAAAAGAAGTTTGGATGTTATCGAGTCTACATGCAGGGTTGTTTAAAATATTAATTTGTTAGGAAAAGCACCTAATTATGGGTATACCATAAGGATAATGTAATTAAAAATTTAAAATAAGAATGAAAATCTCAAATTGTTACTATGACTTCTAACAATTAAGACCCCCATGTGTTATTTGTATATTTTATACATTCTCATTATCCCTCCTTTTTATCCTCCCAGATAAAATCTATGCCTACTTTGAGCCTTCACCTTAGCACGTCCTCATTGTCCTTAACAAACCCACTTCACTGCCATCAACAACACCAAAAGTCACCCGACTCATCTCTTCTGGTCGACCGATAATTTGATTTCGGGCTTCTGGCACGGTCGAATTAACTAGATCTAAAACTATTAATAATATAACTATATCCCTTCTTTATTTTCGGCCTTTTTATTCTAATTTACGTGCCATTTTATATTATTGCTCCACATTATTAAGTTAAATTCAATTTCTTTTTCTAGAAAAAGATATGAAAAGATCAGAAAATTAGTATGAACAATATAAATGAAAGGCACGAATAGTGGTACAAATAAATGAGATAGAAGATTTGGTTTTTTGTTTTTAATTAGTCAACTTCAATTGTTTTAAATTAGGATTGTCTATTCTCAAACCCTAATATACACTGAATTGTTTTGCCAAAGTCTCCATTTTATCTACTTAGATGCTGCTTTCTGTATATATTTTATTTGGTAAACTGCTTTCAGTACTAGTATATATAAGATAAAATCAGAGTTGAATTATGAAAATAGGTTAAATACTTGAATGCTGAACTATGTTATATTGTGAATCGTAAGTGTATTGGGGATTATAGGAAAACTAAGAGTCTATAACTTTTTCCTCTCTTTTAATGTGATTACAGTACCTTAATCATCTTGGGAAATCTACACGTTAATAACTAACTCAATTTCAAAATAGCTAATTTTAATCCACATTATCTCTGCCAGAACTTTGAAAAAATCACAAAAGAATGCCAAAAAAATATACTCCCTCCGTCCCATAATATAAGTCCTGATTCTGTTTTTACACGGGAATTAAGGTAAAGTGGAATCTTGTTTTATTTGAATAAAAAAATTCATTTTTATTGGGAAACCCCTACATTGTTTTTTTCTTTTTAACAAAAAATAAAAACTGAACATTAATGTTGCATGTTTTAATGTGTAGAAGAGTTTAATTAATGGGGTAAAAGATTCCATTTTATCATTAATAATGGTTCATTGGAAGCTGAAATTATAAGGACTTTTTGGGAATTAAATTATTTTGATGAGGGTATTTTGGGCATAATTATTGATTGAAAATAGAAACAAGACTTATATTTTGGGACACTTTAAAAGGAAAGGGGACTTATATTATGGGACGGAGGGAGTACTATTGATCATTTATTCGTTATTATTACATCTTTAATGACTAAAATAGAATAAAATTAGCAAACTATTAGGAGTTTAAGCATATAACTAGGACCTCAACTTTCATGTTTTTCACCCTTTAGGACCTACAACTTTTTTTTCACCTATAAAGACCTAAGGTTAGGAATCCGGCTAACTAACCTCACTTTAACTCACCTGAGGTAGAGTTTTTTTTTATCACCCAATTTTAATTATTTTCATTTTTTCACACAACCTTCTCCCATGTTTCTTTCTCTGCTAGCTCACTACTGCAACTCCTTAAATTAATTTTCCTCATCTTCTCAAATTCAAGTCAACCCATCTCCCAAGCAACATAAATCAACCCACAAAGAATGTTTCTTGCTAATCAATCTCCTTGATTTCTTGCATTTTAGAATAGGTAAAGATGAGAGATACCCAGAATACAATTTATTTTAGGGTAAATCAACAATTAGTTACCAAAGTTCATCAACCTTGAATAAAAATACCAACTTTGCAACAAATTCAGAAACTTGATCAATTGGAAATAAATAAATAAAAGTTGTGCACTGCAATTTAGAATCAAATACCAAATCTAAAAAAATCATGCATTTAGAAAACAAAATTGTACAAAGAATCAACAATTAATCACCAATATCCAAAACCCACATACAAAATTACCAAAATTATAAACAAAACTAAAAAAATTAAGCTGCTAATAATTCTTCTTAAAAAAAAATTAAAAAAAATATTCAATGGAGCCATTGAATTGATTTGATGAAGGAGGAAGAGAAGTTAATGAAGTTGATTGAAGTGCAGCGTATTTTGTATTCGGAGAAAAACCACAAAGAGGATTGTAGAGTAAAAATAGTTAATATAATATGTAAGGGGCCCATTGCTTAACTAGGGTTAAAATTTATCATCTGAATGTGCTTTTGGGTCCTAAACGGTGAAAAAAAAAAGTTTTAGGTCCTAAACTGTGAAAACTCCAATAATTTGGATCTCAAACGTATACTTAACTCAAACTATTAGGATCTATTTATTAAAAAAAAAAAAAAAAAAAAAAAGATAAGATACATAAGACATGGAAAAAGCATAGAAGTAAAAAAAAAAAAAAAACCTAATTAATATTTAGGCAAATAAAGGAAACTTATGAATGTAACAATGACATAGAAGTATAGTACTACTACAATTAAAACTCCATGCGATCGATGAGGTTAACAGCATTAGTAGCAAGTTGAACAAGTGTTGTAGTAGCATATTGAACCCTACTTATCACAACATCCCTAGCTCTCAACCCTTGCAAATTACTTATGCATGTGTTAGTAGCCTTAATCACATCTTTCACGTTGTTTTCCATGCTTTGCCTCTTCGATTCTTTATCACTCTTACTACCACCACCCAAGTGATTAGTAGCATCCATTGCGTTGTTCAAGCCGAAAATCGAGTTAGCGATCGAGCTACCGCAATCGTTGAGCGAGTTAAGCTCGCGGGTCCATAGTTGAGGCTGTTTAGACAATTGAGTAATACTGTTTGATGCGGATTGTACCGAGGATATGGCGGCCATGATGGCGAGGCGAGTCGACTTTTTGGGGTCACTATTAATGCGGTCAGCGTCCGGGAGGAGGGTTTGGAGGCATAGGGTTGAGTACGTGGCGTCGTCGCAGGTGGCGATGAGGTAAGATGTGGCTGGGGAGTAGGTTCCAAAGGTGGTACAAGCGGTTGAGAGGAAGAGAAGGGATGCTAATAGAAAGTGTAGGAATTTAGGAGCCATATTGTTTTTCTTCTTGTGTTGTTTTTTGTTCTCTCTATATTTTTTTATGGGAAATCAAAGGTTGTATGAGCCAATAAATATATATATATATATATATGTGTGTGTGTGTGTGTTTGATGGGTGGCATAAGAATTGGAAACCGAATAAGAATATGGTTTAAAGCCGATTAGAATTTAGAAAAGACATAGATAAGTAGTTTCAAATTAGTAACTACTGTATATAATATATTTAAGATTTCTATTTACTGATGGTAACACACTAAAGCATCTGAAGGCTAATACTACTCCAACTATAATTTGGTTGTTAAATCCGAATTTGATTCATCCAATCACGTAGTTGCCTAACCGACATCAAATCTTTTTCATCACCAATCATTTTCTTATTTTACTGAATTTTCTCATATAACTTCAAAGAATGACAATGATTTTTTTTGATGCAAAAAGAGAGGGGAGACCTCCGGAAAGCGTACAAAATAAAATAAAACAAAAACACAACTAAAAAGAACTAGGGGGAATAAAACGTGGCCTAGCCACTCCTACAACATTTTCAAACAAAATTCTACCTAAATTTAAAGGGGGGACATGAATCAACTCAAACTTGTTGTTCTGGTTGACACCCTGATTTGCCAGCCAATCTGCAGCTCTATTCCCTTCTCGATAAACGTGAACAATCTTCACCTCCCAGTCTTGGCTTGTGATTAAATTTCTACAACTTTGAATGATGTGGGTGCATTCTCCGCCATACTCTTCTGTACTAGTGAGGGCTATAACCACAGCTTGATTATCAATTTGAACTACTAGCTTTGGTATGTTCATTCTTCGGGCCAATTCAAAGCCAAAGTCTACTGCCCTAAGCTCAGCCATAAAGGCATTACATGAACCCAGGTTAATTGAAAAACCTATTTGCATCTTACCCTCATTGTCTCTGATCAGGCCACCTCCTCCAGCTGGGCCAGGGGCCCCCTTCGCAGCGCCATATGTATTAAGGGCTAGCCAGCCATGTATTGGAGCGTTCCATCTTATGAAAGTTTCCTGCCTGGGGCCTCGTGGATTAATCTGCTCGATTCCCGTTTCATTAATATTTTTCCAGGCTTCTTCAAATCTTAGCATTAGGAAACTAAGAACATCCACAGGGAGATCACGGTTATTGTTGAAGACAATACAATTTCTCCACCTCCACAACCACCATAACACAGTAGCAAAGAATATTGGCCATTTCTCAGGAGCCATATCATTTGTATTTTGGACCTTAATGTTACGAACAATCCATTGCTGCAGAGTTCCAGATCTGAAGGATGTAGCATTAGCTGGGCCGCCTACTTGACGCCACACCTCTCTCGCAGCTCTACAATCCCGGAGAACATGCAACGTTGTTTCATCTTCATTCTCACACAACCCACAACGTGGATTGTTCGTTAGTGAGCGACGTGCACGATTAGCATTGGTCATTAAACGATCATGCAATGCTAACCACAAAAACACGCGAATCCTTTGTTGAATACGAAGCTTCCAAATCAGATCCCAGCTTACCAAACTCAAATATTATATCTCATAATTTGTGTACCACTTGTATACAATGTTTACGACTTTTAACTTATTGTAACATGAATTTACAAATTCAGATAAAAAGCAATGGGTGGCCATGTTGTTTCTATCTTAGCTCGTACATCAACTTTCTTTCTTACCAATTACAATATCATATATGCATCAACTTTCTTTCTTACCAATTACAATATCATATGCATCATTTAGTTACAGTTGGAACATTTATAGTTTAAATGTGTCCGTTGATGTTATGTGATGAGAAATGAGGAATAACAAAAAGGCAAGTCAATAGAGCGCTTGCTCTAAGTAGAGCGCACGCTCAGAATTGTCAGGGAATTGGAGTTTGAACCAATTTCCTTGACAGGGCTGAGGAGCGCTGGGCGCTGGCTCATATTCGTCAGATTTCCTGACGAGGCATTTCTTTCGTGAAATGGTGTGTGTCTTTTCGTATATGGTTGTGTCTTTTCTTCTGTAAGTCTTCCCTAGTATATATAGGGATATATCACATGTGGAATGGGTTAGAGAGAGATCATTCATACTTACTTAAAGTGTGAAATCATTTCCCATGGTACTTGCTTAGATAATAGAATTCTCTTGTGTACAAAATCAAACTACAAACTCTTGTTGGGATTGTTTCTTGTTAACAACCAAGATTCAATGTTTCTTCTTCGTATCTCATAAGTATTACCGTGATACTCTGTTGTTCCTAGTGGGTCGGTAAATAACTTATAGATTGTTATAGGTGTGTGTGGATATAACAGTGAGTAACATGATATTAGATCTTCCAAGCACGTATTAGATACGCTTAACATGTTATAAATTTATACTAGAAATTGATTATGATTTATGGAATGTTATTATTTCATAGTTTTTTCACTTTCAAAGTGACATGTGTTATACTTGAATAAAGTATAATGAAAGACATGGTAATTAATTATTTCAATTTATGAGATCATTAAGTTCATGATTTTGAGGAAATAGGTTGTATAAATTGGTTATGTATTAAATTTGGGGACAATGAAATTTTGTCTAAATTTGGTGTTGTATACATATGATTTTTACCGATTTTGTTTTAATTGAAATTATTAAATGTCTTGGAAGATAATGGTTTAATGTCTTTGATCTAATCTATTTAATAGACAGAATTATGTGAAAATAAATATATTCTTCGGTTTTAGAAGGATAATTTGGTGTGAGTTAAGTCTTGGTTTAGGGATTTGTTTCTTACAAGAAGATGATATTTCTTCTTGGAGGAGGTATTTCATGGAGGAGGTTTTTCATAGAGGAAATTAATTCCTTGTTATCCAAGAAGTGTACTTATGTGGTTGTTTTCATATACAAGTCTTGGTTTAAACAGATAAGATGTTCATTTGTTAATACTAAAATGGGGAAGAATATTAATTTATTCGTTTAGTTTTAGTATTAACATGTTATTTGTTCATAATTGATGTTTGAGGTGTTTGCATCATATCACTAGTTATTGTGATATATTCAATGAGTATCAATGACATATGATTAATGATATTGTAATGTTTATAATGGAAAGTCATAATATATTTTGGATTGCGACATTGTGGTGTTTGTGATTTTATAAACATGGAGTCGTGTTAATGAACTTTTATATGTTTTGTTAACTTGATGAATTTGGTCAAAGTTGTTGTCAAGTTATGTTATATAAAAGTAGGGATGTGTTTTAAGCCTTTATTAAATAAATTGCAAATGAAGAAAACTCAATTCACGTCTTGTACAACGCAAGATCTTTGAAAGAAGATAATCCCTTGATTATTTTCATTGACTAAATTGGGTTTATATACAATATCAATTAGGCTACCATTAGGGAAACTAATATACACTTGACTAATATACTAAGATGCTAATATATACACCAATATTACATACTCTAACACACCCCCGCAGTTGAAGCGGGAGGTTCACGAACGCTGAGACTGTTCCTGAAATCCTCAAATAAGACTAAGGGAAGACCCTTAGTAAAGATGTCTGCAATCTGATACCGGGATGGAACATGTAAGACTCGCACTTGGCCACGAGCCACCTTTTCGCGAACAAAGTGAATATCCATTTCAATGTGTTTAGTGCGCTGATGTTGAACCGGGTTCCCAGAAATATATATAGCACTAACATTATCACAATATACCAATGTAGCCTTAACAATAGGACAATGAAGCTCCAATAACAAATTACGTAACCAACATGATTCAGAGACCACATTAGCTACCCCGCGATACTCGGCTTCTGCACTGGACCTGGAGAGAGTATGTTGGCGCTTAGCCGACCATGAAAGCAGGTTGTCACCAAGGAAAACACAGTAACCCGACGTGGAGCGCCGGGTATCCGGACATCCACCCCAATCAGCATCAGTATAGGAAATGAGAGTGGAGGTCGATGAAGGATAGAGATGCAAACCGTGGTCCAGAGTACCCTGGAGATAGCGAATAATACGCTTGAGAGCGTGCATATGAGCATCCCGGGGGTCATGCATGTAAAGACAGATCTGTTGAACATCATAGGAAATATCCGGTCTGGTGAAAGTAAGATACTGAAGAGCCCCGGCAAGACTACGATAATAAGTAGGATCCGCATAAGGCTCACTAGACGTAGCACCCAGTTTGGGCTTAGTATCAACTGGAGTAGGGGAAGCCTTACAAGATGACATTCCAGCACGTTCAATAATTTCTGCAGCATACTTGCGCTGAGAGAGGAACATACCACCTGCATGACGATGAACAGCAATACCCAAAAAATAGCTCAAAGGACCCAAGTCTTTCATAGCAAATTCTGAACTCAGACGAGAGATGATAGACTTGAGTAGAGCATCTGAAGAGGCAGTCAAAATAATGTCATCCACATATAACAACAAGTAAGCCATAGACTCGCCACGGCGATAAATAAACAATGAATGATCAGAAGTGCTGTGAAAGAAACCAAGAGTAGAAACATAGTCTGCAAACCGTTGGTACCAAGCACGGGGCGCCTGTTTCAGGCCATATAATGATTTCTTCAACAAGCACACATCATTAGGATGAGCAGAATCCCGGTAACCCAACGGTTGATGCATGTAAACTGTCTCGCTGAGAGTCCCATGTAAAAAAGCATTTTTTACATCCAACTGATTAATAAACCAGTTTTTGGAGAGAGCGAGACTAAGCACAGTACGAATAGTGGCCGGTTTGACCACAGGGCTGAAAGTCTCACCACAGTCCACTCCAACCTGTTAAGTTTTGCCATCACCTACAAGACGGGCTTTATGCCTCTCAAAAGAACCATCAGCATTATCTTTATGAGTACAAATCCACATAGAACGAATCACATTAACCCCCGGGGGTCTAGGCACTACTTCCCACGTCTGATTTTCAATAAGAGCATTAAACTCAGCATCCATAGCCAGTTTCCAGTTCGGGTCACGCAAGGCCGCCACAGGATTACGGGGTAAAGGGGATTTTTGTGTGGTGGTGTGGAGGTTAAATTGGCGTTTGGGTCGAAAAATGCCCCTTTGGCTGCGGGTAATAGGGCCAGGCTGGGAAAGGGGGGCGGTGTGGGCCGAGACAACAGTGGAACTGGGCTGTGGAGGAGGCAAGGCTAGTGGGCTGGGAGGTGGGGAAGTAGGAGAGACACGCTGGGGGTAGGGATCCATGGGCTGGGATGACACGCCAGGCCCAGATGAGGGAAGGGAGACACGCTGGGGGGAGACAGGCCCAGCAGTGGAAGAAGCACGCGTGGGAGCTGAACTGGGCTGAGATGGGGTCACAGGCCCATCAGGAGATTGGGGAGGCGTGTGGGCTGCGGGAGATGGGTTGTGGGCCAAATGATGGGCAACATATGGGGATAAGCCATCATCTAAAAAATTGAAAGAAGAAGGTGTGGGTGTGTGAACCTTAGCAAAAGGGAAGTGCGTCTCATCAAATATAACATGACAACTAATGATAATCTTACGAGATGAAATGTCATAGCACTTATAACCCCGATTATTAGGTGGATAGCCTAAAAACACACAAGGAGTGGACCAGGCTTGAAGTTTATGTATAGTATTGGATGAAAAGAGGGGATAACATAAGCACCCAAAAACCCGTAGATGAGAGTAGGAGGGATTCCGTTGATAAAGAATTTTGAGTGGAGAGTGGTAGTTCAACAGTTTGCTTGGAAGAATATTGAGAAGATAGGTTGCCATGGATAAAGCATGATGCCAAAAGGATGGGGGTAAGGAAGCATGGGCCATAAGGGTGCGAATGATATTGTTAATGGTGCGGATTTTTCGTTCAGCTTTGCCATTTTGAGAGGATGAATAAGGACAAGAGAGGCGAAAATTAATACCATTACGCTTGCACAATTCCAAAATGGTCCATTATCATATTCCTTCCCATTATCACATTGAATGTTTTTTATTTCATGGGAAAATTGAGTGTGAACAAAAGCTCTAAATGAAATGAATGTGGAATAAACATCAGACTTGTGAGAAAGAGGAAAAGTCCACAAAAAATTAGAGTAATCATCCAACAACAACATATAATATCGATGTCCCGAAGAACTCAAAACTGGAGAAGTCCATAAATCACTATGGATTATATCAAATGGCATCATAGTAGTAGACGTTGAAGCAACAAAAGGTAATTTTATTTGTTTTCCAAGCGGACAAGAATTACAAAAATGAGAACTACGAGAACTACTACACTCAATAACTTTATTTTGCTGAAGATTACGAAGAATGGAATGCCCCGGGTGCCCAAGACGATCATGCCATAATGAGGGAGCTAATGTAACAGCCCGCACTTCCGAGCTGCTAGATAATTATACTTAACAATCATAAATCTCAATTATCATTCATTAACCTTGATTACCAAATTACCTGCAACGGAACATAATTCAAAATACACTTCCAGTTCTTTTATCATCCACAATACATCAACCCACAATAGTATATACAACTTCAAAAACTAAACCAATAAAATCTCCAAATAGATACAATCATACATTATAAGAATATTTCTCAAAAACGTATAATCTCCATCTCGGGTTGAACTGGACACCTCTTATATCATAACTAACGATCATCAATCCATTATGGAGCGTGCTTGCCTGCAAAATTTCTAACAATGAACTCTGCTCCCACCAGGACAGGTTCCAAGAACAAAATCAGTGAAACTGAGTACACACTGTCCAACCAGAATTTCTTTTTGGTGGCTTAAAACACATTCGAGTTGTTGAGTGTGATTTTATAGAGAATAAATGCGTAATAAAGAAACTACCTCAACATGTGAACTTTTATATCTCATGGATCAATGTACTTAAAAATAAAATCGCAAAAAAAAAATATATCCTTTCATCAAAGATTCCGCATAACCAATATATTTATATTTCTCAAACATGTCATACTTACTCAAAATACAAAGATATTCCTCAATAGACACCAAGGATGCAAACATAATGTGTCAAAAAATATACTGAGCAACTTTCCAAAAGCTTTCCATAATTATCTCGCTATATCAGCATCATTATCAAACATAACTCAAGTTTTTTTCTTAATACTTTAGCATCAAAATATTTACTCGGGGAAGGAACACGAATGGAGGCAAACCCGGCTCTCCAAACTTTTGAGGGACGTCTCCCCACCTTTCTTATATTCTGTTTGCAAGACTTTTGAGGTCATGACCACACATAACGGAGCAATACCCGCTGTAACACATAAAGAGCAATACCCGCTCTACGAATGTTGTTCGTCACTGCTATAGCAGTTTCTTCCCCTCAGAAACATAATTCATAAATCAATATTTTCTGAAACACAATTCATACTTTTCGAGTCAAATTTATTGTTTAATAAACACGGTATACTCGAGTTTGCAATAACTTAGTTTAATTCAACCCTTTACAAAAATTCATTTGCTAAAACCCATTCAAAGACGGACTTTAAAGGAAATATAATCCAAGCTTATTATAATTAAAGCTTCAAACATAGCCTACTAATCGAAGTCAAAACATAATTTAATCTTAAATAACTATATATCTTAGTGAAGTTCTCTACAGACAATGATCTTTTTGTTTAATCTTACTTAACAACCCTATAAAACCTATAACTTGAGCAAATCCCGATATTTATACTTATGTGAATCATATTAAATATAATACCCTTGTCATATTCCAAGTAGAACTTTCATTTCTTTCTTCTTTTTTTTTTTTTTTTTAAAATACTCTCCCGAATGTCAAAATGTTAAAATACTAGTAGATTGTACATCACTCGCATCCATAGATTTCAAAGTTTATATCACATATACTTAAACCTCATAACACAAAACACCTCATATTCTAACTCTGTAATTTGGATACTTAAAAACTTGTGACTTCTAAAATACAGACTTATATTTATTATTATAATTGCTTTCCCCAACCTATTGGATGGTTAATCCCACATCTTAATGATTCAAAACTTCATATTTGAACTTCTTGTCTTCTAGTGGTTCAACTAATATGACATCTGAAAATAACTTATTACCTCAAGCTCAATATTATACAATGTTATTTGGGTTCCCAGCTTCATTTCTTTTCTTGTCTCGGATATTTGTTTAGACTTTGTAATCCCGATTATATAAATTGATGTCAAAATTAACCTCATATCTATACTTTCACCATTATTAAATCATATCAGTAGTTCTCAACACTCCATTTCACAAGATCTATATATATATATATATATATATATATATATATATATATATATATATATATATATATATATATATATATATACTCCCCCAACATTCCCTTCTTTAACTCTATTAAATTCCCAATTAAAAGAACATACCTCTAATCTAAACTCTTTACTTTTCATAGTCCAATACTCATACATAAAGTTTACCAATTCCATACTTCTCAAATTTAAGTAATAATATTTCAGTTTAGTGTTCGATATTCTTTCCCCATCTCTCAACTTTTGTCCACATATAACCAACGTAGAGCTCACCTACCGAATTTTACCTCCTTCTATATGGTGTACCTTATCCTCGGTTACTTGTTTAGTCATCTCACCTTTCGATCCCATAAAGGTCTTGTATTAGCATTAACTCACTAAGTGAAATTGAATCGCAAAACATACCAGAGTCACCAACTCAGATTCCTCAAGTAACAATTCATATTTCTAATAAATTCCTATATGTATTATTTATTCAATCAACCGAGCACAAAGTTCCAATTATATCATAAAATCCAAGTAGATAACTAAATCTTCCTTAAATCATAATTTGTACTATACCTAGAGATCTGAAACCATAGTTCACTTTTTGATATCTCTGACTTCCAACTTCATTCTTTTATGACCCAATAATCGTAAGCACGTAAAACTCATAGTAAGATATATCCCAAATTCTTCTACTATAGTTTGAACTGACTTCCAACTTCATTCTTTTATGACCCAATAATCATAAGCACGTAAAACTCATAGTAAGATATATCCCAAATTCTTCTACTATAGTTTGAACCGTTAAACTCATATCCTCCAATAGTCAAATCCATAGTTCAAAAAGTACCTAACCAATTATGTTCAAAGTATGGTATCATAACTCATATTCTAGAACTTATATAAGAAACTTGAATCAAAAGAACACTTGACTTTCACAATATACTCGTGTTCTCAATAATGTTATGAAAACTTCTTGGTACCTCTATGCACTTAAAACTAGATATACATATATGTAAATAAATTTTAGTGAAAACATAGTTAGGTTCCATACGCTTAGAATCACCCAGTTCACTTTATTGGAGAACATATCAAATTATCCAATTCAGAAAATCATACTCGAAATTACATTGATAATATATTGAGAACCCTTACTTCAATACTTCTAACTGAATGCCTATCACCAGTTCCATAGATTAGACATGTGCCGATAGACAACTTTATATTATCTTGTACCAAGGACATAATGGACTTAGTATGTCAAAGATCGATAACCTTAGGAAAATATAATTTGCTCACAATATTTCGTTGATACTAAAACGTATAATCAATATTCATGTTGTTTTCACAACACATCCAGATATTAAAACTTAGCAAAAGTGAAACATAAATAGTATATCATAAGTTCGTATATTTAATCAAACTTTTAGATACCCAAAGGCACTTTCAGGAATATTTATCTTTATTGTTCCAATAACATAATAAACTCAACCGACATTAAATTCTAATAGTTAAGCATATGATTCACTAAACCATGTGAACACCAAAATTTCAGTTCAAAGGTGGAGGGACAATGTGTACCTTTTTTTTTCCAATAATAATGACTATTCACCATAACCTTACTCGACCTCCGATAATGCTGGAATTCCATAGTCTCATCCTCAAGAATCATTTCAGAACAATAAAAACAAGGTATTAATACCCATTTCCACAAACACTCAAATAATAACCTTACATTGATAGGATCGCCTTTATATAGGTTCTTCCATTAGTCCAATTCAACCTCTTAAAATCAAACTAAACCTTTGCATAATTGATTTCTTTTCTACTCGTTACTTGCATCAAAACCTGACATATGATTATAACCCACTAACAACATTAATAGATCACATTTTTCCTCAACCTAAGCCCATCAAGGGATCATCTCAACCAAATACTTTTGCATCAAACCATTCATTGTAAGAATTCAGATTTCCGACAATATGACATAATAATACATTCTCAATTCAAAGTTTAATTCTTTACAAAAAAATTCAGTTCATCCGAAGGAAAACACCTAGTATAATCAAGCTCATAAACAACTCAATTTCTTAAAACAAGGTTCAAAAACTGACATGGTACTAATGCCAAAATCAAAATTCAATTCAGTAAATTCTCATAAACTCAAGCAATTTTAACAATTGAAAGCATACAAATCAGTTTCCAATTAATGAAATAAGAGTAAGAGTTAACCCCAAATTTATACCTTTCCAAAGGGCATTTAGAGCTGGGCAAAAACAATGACATGATGACTCAAGCTCTTGAGAGCACCACCCCAAGGCGGCAGCAGCATTCCGGCCAACGTCGCCGGAAGTGATAAGTGCTTATTTATACATATTTTTACCCTTTAATATAATACTTTTAGTGTCGTCTGTTGAGTTATATGGGTTAAATATTATATTTTTAGGATATTTCGATTTAATTACTTGATAATTATTTTTAGTGTTTAAAAGATGAATTTGTGTCTATATTAATTATTTAGTGATAACATATTTAAATAAAGTTTAGAAATATGCACTAAATTCGAGTATTACTAATTTTGCAGGGCTGATATAGTATTTTGGGCATATCTCTCTCATACGGAGTCGAAACGAGACGATTCAAGTGGCTACGGAAAGCTGAGATCGAAACCTACAACTTTGGATGAGGAAGCAAGAGCTAAGTCATCCGTTTACTGGGTCGAAATTACATTATAGAGAAGCAGTTCATATTTATTTTAATGCTTAAATTACAAGCCCAAAGTAATATAGTGATTTATCCATTTTGTGGCTAAAGCCCAAGTGTAGCACCACAATACACAGCAGTACAATGAAAAGAGGGGAAAGACAAGGGTTTAAATGAAAAAAAAACCACACTACACAAAAGAAAGACTACGGAAGAGAATAGGTGGAGCCTTTGTTTTGTTGGGCTACAAACCCACGTGGGGTATTGAAAAATAAAAAGGGGAGATAAAACCCTTGGAGAGGGTAGGCGGCATAGAGGAGTACAAGAAGACGGAGCGAGAGCGAGAGGACGCACAACGGAGGACTACAGAGCAATACAGGGGATATCGAAGGATGTAGTCCAAAATTCGTCCCCTCATGAGTTTTCTCTACTCTCTTCTATCTTTTTCTTTGTTTTTATGTCTAATTTAGAGTAGTTCTACACTAGTAGGAACATGTAATTGACTATTTGATATATGGGTTTATGAGATTACGATTTTGTTTGTGTTATAAATGATTAGTTTCTTTTGGGTATTTATACAAGGTTTATTATCTGGCTTTTGATTCATGTTTATTGATTTAGATTGATCACCTAAATTGTTTCATGTTTCTATTGTTAGATTGATAGTAGTTTTAATTAGGTTGCAGCTTTCTGGTCTAATTATAATTGCTAGAATCTTGTGTAATAATTGAATTGAATTAGTTGCAGCTTACTGGTTAATTTGGGTTCAGTTGATTGGTGTTTCTAATGCTGTCAAGTTTGATAATTTGATACATGCTTTCATGGTTGGATTAATTTAGCTTGATTAGGATTAAATTTGCGTGCTTTCACGGGATTTAACGAGTAAGAAAGATAAAACTAGTAATCTACTTGCTTTCAATGGATTATATCGTTAACCAATCTATCCTAGGCTAGTCGAATGAATCAATGATTATACCCAATATCTATAGAAAGTTACATGTGATCTCCTATTAGCTTCTTTATTATATTTTTAAAACCGAATTTATTTCCTGCAATTAATATTTTTATAATTTTAGTTTAATAGTTTTAGGAATAGTTTTGATATTCGAAAACCCCCCCATATTATATAGTAATAGTTATTTATATAAGTAAACAATTAGTTTAGGATAATAACGCATTCTCTATGGGTTCGACCCTTACTTTCCCTATCTATCTGTTAGAGTTAGTGAGTGATTTATAAATTTAATTTTGTTGCGAAAACGACTCGCACCAAATTTTGGCGCCGTTGCCGGGGACTGTTGTTTTATTATCTTAAAGTTAGTTATTTTTATTTTTTTAATTAGTTTTTGTTGATTTTTTTTAATATACTTTGGTTAGTTTGTTGATATCATTTAATTGCTAGTTTATTTGCAAACAATAGCCTTCTGGGATGTTAGGAGAGGGTGAGAAAACTTTAAAACAATTATTATACCCTTCCTTAGAGGTGCAATCTTTAAGTATTGTCTTTCCTCCCTTAGAAAAATCATTTAGGTTTAATTCTTGTTTTATCTCCCTACTCCCTAAATTTTATGGCGGTGCAAGTGATGATCCCCAAAGACATATACATGAGTTTTATGTTGCTTGTTCAACTTTGCATTTTGAGGGTATAGATGATGACCAAATTTGGCTTCGTGCTTTCCCCGTTACTTTACATGAATTGGCTAGAGATTGGCTTTACCATCTTCCACCTAGATCTATCACTTCTTGGGATGGTCTAGAAAGAGCTTTTCTGGAAAAATACCAACCTCTGAGTAAAGTTCGATCTATACGAAAGCAAATTTGTCATATTAAGCAAGACGAAACTGAGTCTCTAAGTGAGTATTGGCAAAGGTTTAATAGACTATGTATTTCTTGCCACCAACATCAACTTAGTGAGCAATTCTTGATTGAATGTTTTTATGATGGGTTGTTGGATGATCAAAAGTATTTGATGGACATTGCTAGTTGTGGTACCTTAGAGAAGAAAACTCCTAGTGAAGCTAGAGAGTTAATATCGACTTTGGCCCTTAACAATCAACATTATGAGATAAAGAATAATTGTGATGAAAAAGTGAAAAATCAGGTAATAGAACAAACTGAACGAATTGCTGAAGTTCAAGATGTAATCTCTAGTGTTAGTAACCAAGTTTCCAGATTTGGTACCCAACATGAGTAGGGATGGCAATGGATCGGAGATGGGTCGGGTGGAGCTCCATCCGCCCCGTCACCCGCGACCCAAATCTCCATCCACACCATCCATCACCCGCGAAAAATTCCATCCATCACTCGCTCCACCCATCATCCGCGGGTGGGGTGGGTGGAGCGGGTGGAAAGCGGGTGATACTAAAAAAAATTATTTTGTAGATTTAACAACTTTTTTTTAAAATTAATATTTGAAAACTTAATCAAAGACTCATATATTAACAATAAAGTGATAAATATCAATCTCATTACACACCGAATAGTAAAACTAATAATGGCTTAATAAATTGTCAAATAATAAAATACAACAAATCCATTGCTATATGCTAGTTTGGTGCTGCTCTAGTGCTCCTTCAAATCTTCTCATTCCTTTCTTCTCAAAAGTCCTCTCCATCCTAGCATAAATAGGGAAAAAACCAATATTAAAAAATTAAACATATTTTCAAAGCGAAAAAAATCAAAATTAAGAGTGAGAATATATGTTGAGTTAACATCAAGCACTACACTTGATGAGCTGTCATCGCCTTCCACATCAAAGTCCTCCAAAATAGTAGCACATGCATGTGCATTCTCAAGAGAAGATTCTGAAATTATATATAAAAAAAACTTGTAATTAATATATGAAAACTTAAAGTCATATCGAAATAATGAACTACATGTACTTATTTACCTGCATATTGTCCATGGATCCAATTTTGCATACACATAAGTGCTTCCACTGTGTCAGCATGAAGCCTCGAACGATGGGGACTCACTACCCTTCCACCCATACTAAAAGCGCTCTCAGAGGCCACCGTTGATGCAGGAATGCCTAAAATATCCTTAGCAATTTTTCTCAAAGTTGGATATTTCAAGTCAATTTTCCAATAATGAAGCACATCAAATGCACTGCTCTCTGGTAATGCATCAACCTCAAGATAGTGGTCTAACTCACATCTCACATTTACCTTCTTTTTCTTATTCTTCTTAATTTGGGTCCATGTATCACCTTCTTAATTGTTAAACGAAGCTAAGCACAACAAATAAATTAGTCAAATAATTTCAGCAGACAATTAATTAAACAAGAAACGCAGGAGAGAGAAAGAATAACATAAGAATCATTGCATACCAATTACCAAATTACAGTAAATCAATCTTTGGAAAGTTTACTTACATGTATTATGAATATCTTGAGACTTGCAGTTGAGGAAGATCAAAGAAATGCTCAAAAGCAGGAGAGAGAAAGAAGCGAGACTTGAGAGTCGCGGCTGAGGAAGATGAGAAATGGTGAAAATGTGGACTCTAGGTTTTTCATTTTTCACTTCTAGTATTTTATTTGAGAAGTGTATTAGTATTTTTTTATTACATTAAATGGTAAGTGGCAGTAAAAGTTTTAAAACAAATTTTATTTTTCATATTTTTATTTTTTATATTTTTATTTTATATATATATATATATATATATATATATATATATATAATTTTTAACGGGTAGATGATGGATCGGGTGATGGGTAAAAAAAAGTCATCCACATCCGACCCGATCCATCACCCGATCCACCCATCACCCGCCAATCACCCGCTTAACCGCGGGTTTTCACCCGTTTATTCGGGCGGGTGGATGGATAATCCACTCACCCATGGATAATTGTCATCTCTAAACATGAGTCTTTGGAAAATTTAGTAAAGCAATTAGCTCTCCAAATAGGGCAAGTTCACTCTCATGGGTCTAGTAGTCATGAACAAACTGAGAACCATCTCCACCATCTAGACACCCAAATTGAAAGTTTGTGTGCCACACTTAGAAACATAGAGAATAAATTAGATGGACAAGTTTTAGAGAAACCTCCAACTTACTTTTTAGGTGAAACTAATGCCATGATTTTGAACAATAATAAGGACTTTAGTTGTATAAGTGAGGTCGATAATAAATTTGAGGTTACCCATAAGGAGTCTAAAGAAACTGATAAGAGAATATGGGATGAGTTTGAAGATTCCGATGATGAGAATGATGAACAGTGGCTAGTGGATTATTACACTAAAGACTACGAGATTTTACCTTGTTCTTTTGAAAATAATTTGGAAACAAAATTGGATGGACTTGTAGCAAAACCTTATGATGAATCTAAAGAAATTGAAGATGTCGAGCATAAGTTATATAACTTTAATGAGGTTGCATTGATGGAAATTGAGGATTTAGAGCGGCTATTAGGTATTGAGACCAAACCTAATTCTGATTTTCTAATTAATTCTATGGGAGATACTTCGCAAATTGAGATTGATGGTTTAATTGAAATGCTTGAGAATGACTCACCTTCACCACTTGAAATAGAAGAGGACACCACACTTTCTCCTATAGTTGAAGTCAATGATAACTATTCTGAACAAGACTTTTCTTATGCTCTTGAACCATCCATGCCATTATCTAACTCACTAAGTTTATCTTTTGAACCTAATTATGAGTCTTATAAGCCTAAGTTTGAATTGATAAACTTGCTGCATTTTTGTAACCAAATCAAATGGAAAGAGTCTTTATGTTCTAAAAACGAGTTGCACGTTCAATTTTGCTTGAATATGATAGTTTGGTTTGTAGGAAGGCTTTTACTACATTGTGTTTGGAGTGCACGAGAGATAGCTTTAGCTACTGTTGCGTATGGGGCAGCAGGTGTTTGATGCCGCATACAATTTTGCAATGTCGAGCCAACGACGAGAAACAAAGGCGCTGCTTGGGAGGCAACCCAAGGATTTATTTTTTTCTATTTTATTTTATTTTTCTTCAGTTCAATAAACTACTCTAACTACTCTGTGTATTGTTGATCTAGGATGCTCTGCCTTCTACTCATCTGTTGATGTTGCTGAATCTGTTAGCTAATACACATTGTTGCTGCAAACCGCTGCTCATCTCCTTCCCCGTTTAATTGCAATTTTCAGGACACCAACTACTATATGGAGAATATTTCTGCAGTCTACATACACCAGGTTGTCTCCTTCCTTGTTTCCCCTGTTTTTTTTTCTTCTCCCCACTTCTATTTTTAGTTTGATTTTCTAAACATTGAGGACAATGTTGATTTTAAGTGTGGGGGGAATTTTGGAGTTATTTTGAGCTGAATTATGAATTTGAGTTCGTTTGCTAGATATTTGCTGGCGAAATATGTTGAATATAGGTGCCTTGATTGAAAAAAATTATGGATTGTCACATTTTAGTGGAGGTGCTGCCAAAATTTGCGCAGAAATTTTAAGTTTGATGGCTGATTTGAAGGCAAATTCCTTTGGCTTAATTTGACTGAAAAGAAGAAAAAAACAAGTTTTTAAAATTGAATTTAAAAAAAAAGTTTTTCTAATTTTGTTGCAAGTTAATGGGTTTTTATGTTGATTGATTCAGAGAATTGCATAGCATCATTGTACAAGTGTTTGGCAAGTGGTAAGAATGGTTATTTATGATTTGAGTTGTGATTGACTTGGTGAACATCTATAACCATTGTGAGACTTTTGAGCCTTTTAATAGACTAAAACATCTATATTAGTCTCTATTTTTTTTCATGAGAGTGTGTGTTATTTCCTGGTGAAATATAGACTCTTGAATTTGCATTGGTTTCTTCGAAACTACATTGAAACATGAGCATACATAAAAATGATAAAGGCATTTGTTTTTCTTGAACCATTAGCCTAAGCCACCTACATTATTGTACTCCTTTTTTTTTAAATAAAAAAACCTCTGAGCCTTAAGCCTATTTCTTTGTTTAAACCACATTACAAGCTTATAATCCTAAACACATGTCCTAACCAAAGCTTTGAGCTAGTGGAATATGATTTGGTGTTTGGAGTATTATTTGTGAAGAGTATAAAAAATTATTATTATTATGGAGGTGGTGTTTTCTATTTTATATCAATGGTTATTACGAGATTGTGAAGAAAAAAAAAAGGGTAATAATAAGTCAAATGTTATCATTCAAAGCAAATTGTGCACAAAGAGATATATGGGTTGCAAATTATTGGAATTGGATATTTAGTAGCATTTTATTAGAGTTGGAGTTTATTTGTTGGTTGCTCTTCTATTTGGCCAATGGGGTTATTGTTCTTCTACTCCACTAGCTCTTAAGCTTTTAAGCACCAAATCCTAAATACTCCCTACCCTTACCTTAGCCTTACATTACAACCTTATTAAGTCCTTTTGATTTTTGTATATGTCTTACTAAGTAGTGGAGGATTGAACGATATGCAAATTTAAAGAAGAAATATTTCATTTCGAGTCGACTTTATAGAATTTGAGTGATAATTATTATGACCCCAAACACATGAGAGGGTATGAATTTATTTTTATTTTTATTTGCACAACTAAAATGAGGTTCATCAAATTAATTACTTACATTACTCAAATCTTGAATATGGTTGTGGTAGATGTGTTGAAAACGCTAATACATGAAGTACTATGTGATTTGAAGAGTTGGTTAATCTTTTGCCTGCTTGCTTGCGACGCATGAATATCGTTTTCGAACTAAAATTATTTCCATAAATCATATTTTTGGTTTTTGTGAAAACTTTCAGTTGATTTATGGCTACTTACATTACATTTTGCCTGAAAAGTCAGTCAGATGGGAAGTTAAAATTTATAAGGAAAGGTAGATGCTGCTATTATAATCCCAGTTTGCTCGAGGACGACCAAAAGCTAAGTGTGGGGGAATTTGATAAGTGCTTATTTATACATATTTTTACCCTTTAATATAATACTTTTAGTGTCGTCTGTTGAGTTATATGGGTTAAATATTATATTTTTAGGATATTTCGATTTAATTACTTGATAATTATTTTTAGTGTTTAAAAGATGAATTTGTGTCTATATTAATTATTTAGTGATAACATATTTAAATAAAGTTTAGAAATATGCACTAAATTCGAGTATTACTGATTCTCAACGGAGCCGATATAGTATTTTGGGCATATCTCTCTCATACGGAGTCGAAACGAGACGATTCAAGTGGCTACGGAAAGCTGAGATCGAAACCTACAACTTTGGATGAGGAAGCAAGAGCTAAGTCATCCGTTTACTGGGTCGAAATTACATTATAGAGAAGCAGTTCATATTTATTTTAATGCTTAAATTACAAGCCCAAAGTAATATAGTGATTTATCCATTTTGTGGCTAAAGCCCAAGTGTAGCACCACAATACACATCAGTACAATAAAAAGAGGGGAAAGACAAGGGTTTAAATAAAAAAAAACCACACTACACAAAAGAAAGACTACGGAAGAGAATAGGTGGAGCCTTTGTTTTGTTGGGCTACAAACCCACGTGGGGTATTGAAAAATAAAAAGGGAGATAAAACCCTTGGAGAGGGTAGGCGGCATAGAGGAGTACAAGAAGACGGAGCAGAACAGAGGACGCACAACGGAGGACTACAGAGCAATACAGAGATATCAAAGGATGTAGTCCAAAATACGTCCCCTCATGAGTTTTCTCTACTCTCTTCTATCTTTTTCTTTGTTTTTATGTCTAATTTAGAGTAGTTCTACACTAGTAGGAACATGTAATTGACTATTTGATATATGGGTTTATGAGATTACGTTTTTGTTTGTGTTATAAATGATTAGTTTCTTGTGGGCATTTATACAAGGTTTATTATCTGGCTTTTGATTCATGTTTATTGATTTAGATTGATCACCTAAATTGTTTCATGTTTCTATTGTTAGATTGATAGTAGTTTTAATTAGGTTGCAGCTTTCTGGTCTAATTATAATTGCTAGAATCTTGTGTAATAATTGAATTCAATTAGTTGCAGCTTACTGGTTAATTTGGGTTCAGTTGATTGGTGTTTCTAATGCTGTCAAGATTGATAATTTCAATTAGTTGCAGCTTACTGGTTAATTTGGGTTCAGTTGATTGGTGTTTCTAATGCTGTCAAGATTGATAATTTGATACATGCTTTCATGGTTGGATTAATTTAGCTTGATTAGGATTAAATTTGCGTGCTTTCACGGGATTTAACGAGTAAGAAAGATAAAACTAGTAATCTACTTGCTTTCAATGGATTATATCGTTAACCAATCTATCCTAGGCTAGTCGAATGAATCAATGATTATACCCAATATCTATAGAAAGTTACATGTCTCCTATTAGCTTCTGTATTATATTTTTAAAACCGAATTTATTTCCTGCAATTTATATTTTTATAATTTTAGTTTAATAGTTTTAGGAATAGTTTTGATATTCGAAAACCCCCCCCATATTATATAGTAATAGTTATTTATATAAGTAAACAATTAGTTTAGGATAATAACGCAGTCTCTATGGGTTCGACCCTTACTTTCCCTATCTATTTGTTAGAGTTAGTGAGTGATTTATAAATTTAATTTTGTTGCGGAAACGACTCGCATCAGGAAGAATAAGCTCGGACAGCAGCAAACAACAGCCACGAAGTGGAGGCAGGAAAGATCGGGGGGAGGAGAGAGAAACCGAACATGCATTCACTCAAAACCTCGAAGCAGAGCAACATCAACAAATCAAACAAGACCCACGAAAGAGAGAAAAGGAGTGAAGGTTAATAATGGCGGCACAACGGCGACACCAACGGCGGAAGGTGATGATCGCTGCATCGCGTTGGGTCAACCGCCAACAACAATCATCGGCAGAGACGAAATAGACAGAGAGCACCAACACATCATGACAAATGAGAGAGGAAATGCATAAGAAGAAAGAAGGGGGAACTCGTGGCTCAGGCGCGGCAAACTCCCAGCCGTGGTGGCCGAGAATTTCAGACGAAGAAGGGGAGGGTTTGCCACAAGAGGAGAGAGATGAGAGATAAGGAAAAATATTTTGGGGTTTTTGTTCAATGAGGATGTCTTTAAATGGGTTATAAGTTGTTTCTTCTTAAATCTAGAATGTTCTTCTAACTTTTTTTTTTTTCAATTTCAAAAGGGCATTTTAGTAATTTCGTTATCATGCTAAAAATTCATCTTTGATTTCAATCAGACTTTCAAGAGTTCAATAAACTCAATTATAGTAAAGCAGATTTTAAAACATTAATTAAACTAATGGTCATAATTACCAATTAAGGAAGCTCGCTTAAAATCTTAGCTGTTATTACCTAAAAGCTGCAAAAGAGGATGGTTGAGCGAGAATAGGAGGAGAGAGTGGTGGTGAGAGGATAAAGCTCGCCCTGACTATTACATCTCATGAGACGCATCCCCGTCTGAAAATCCTTCATACAAAACCCAAAAGGATCAAATTCAACGAAAACAGAGTTGTCAGTGGTAAATTTGCGAATAGACACTAAGTTTTTAATCAATTTGGGAGCATGGAGGACATTGTTTAGCATGAAAGGTGGGTTGGGGGGGGCAATTGTGTGTGACCATAACCACGAATAGGAATGGAATGACCATTACCGACAAGAATGCCACGATTATTACTCAAATTAAAATAAGACGAAAGATTACCTTGCCCTAAGTCATATGTGAAGTCGCACCGGTATCCATGTACCAAGTAGGGTCTGGAGGAGTAATCCCCAAAGTATACATTGCTGCCTCAATGTCGGTTGGGGTTGGAGCTGGACCAGAAACTGCATAGGCTTGTGGGCGTGGGCCCAATACGCCAAGCCCAGAGAGCTGCTGACTTGAGTGTTGAGGGCGAGGAGCATAGTTGGGCCGAGCCCGGTAGCTTGGGCCGGGCTGGATATGGACATGCGGGAGGGGTCCAAGGCCACTGCTAAGGCCAATTAAACCCGCTGCCAGGCCAGGCCAGGTCTGCTGCTGCTGGCTGGTTTGTTGCTTTGTTGGCCGCCGCCGCGGCGTCCACCACCACCACGACCACCGCCCTTTCCACCACCACGGTTGCCGCCTTTACGACCGTTATTGCGATAATTCTTTTTCCCGCCATGAGTCGAATGATTAGTTGAGGACTCGGGAAGAGAATCATCAGAGTCATGAGGAGATGTGGCCACCATGGTCGAGGCAGCGCCGGAGGAGGCTTGCTTGGCAAGGCCGACCTCCTCAAGTGTAAGCATCGATCTAGCATGATAAAACGGCGGAAGAGGAGTAGTTTGACGGATGAAAGTACTAACCGTATTATAAGCAGGAGTGAGGCCCGAAACAAGTTGAAGCACAAGACGGGCATTAGAGACCGGTGTGCCGACGTTCTTGAGTTGATCTGATAACTCCTTTAAGCGCTGGCAGTAGGCAGAAGCATTGGGGAAGTCGCCCATGTAGAGATGGGAAAATTCCTGTTCAAGTGCCACCGAGCGGGAATTTTTGTTGTCTTGAAAAAGATCCTGGAGACGATTCCACGTAGCCATGGCAGTAGCATCAGGCTCAATGATTGTGTGCAAGAGATCGGTGGATATCGTGGAATATATCCACCGTAGAACTGTGGCGTCGAGCGTAGCCCACAATTCTTTCTCATCGGTGGTGGAGGGTGGCTTCACCGAATCATCGCCTAGAGGGATGATGTGATGAAGGACGCGATGAGAACGTGTATGAACTTTAAAAAAGTTCATCCCAAGTCCCGTATTGGACGTTCTCCAATTCAAGGATGATAGGGATGTTATTTTTGATATTGGAGACGGCGAGAGCGGGGTGGAAAGAAGAGCTCTTAGTGTCAACCATGGTGGCAGGGCTGACGGCAAAGTAGGACTGGGCACAGAGTGAGGAGGCGGAAGAGTTGAGAAGGATCTTAGGGTTTGGCTGATACCATGAAAGAATATAATCCCTTGATTATTTTCATTGACTAAATTGGGTTTATATACAATATCAATTAGGCTACCATTAGGGAAACTAATATACACTTGACTAATATACTGAGATGCTAATATATACACCAATATTACATACTCTGACAATCTTGAATTAAATGAGAATCCCACTTTATTTGTAATTTGGAGCACTATAATATTTTCTTATTACATCCTAAGGTTAGTGCTTGTTTTTCGCAATGTTGGAGGTTGATTAATTTCTTAATAAACCTTTGGTTAGTTGCTCGGCTGCGAGAGCATGTTATAGAAGGTTTACCTATATGAGTAAGAAGTTTGGCCGCTTCACCTAGTTTGGGGCTTAACTAGGAACACTCTGAATGTGGATATGGACTCAAGGCCTTTAATGGAGTCGAAGGTGACAATGTTGTTTGTGTAAGCTTGTGTGTATAGCATCTTCGAATTTTCATATGGTTGAGTGATTCAATGCTTAGTCAATCATTTCAATCGAAATTTTGTAAAGTATGTTGTACTAAGTGAAAATTCAATCTTTAAGACATTTTCATTTATGCACAAGTTTAGGTGATTTTGTATAGTTAGCAAGTGTACGGATTCAAAGCATTTATACTATAAATGGAGGAGGATTGTTGGAACATTTATAGTTTAAATGTGTCCGTTGATGTTATGTGATGAGAAAGGAGGAATAACGAAAAGGCAAGTCAATAGAGCGCTTGCTCTAAGTATAGCGCACGCTCAGAATTGTCAGGGAATTGGAGTTTGAACCAATTTCCTTGACAGGGTTGAGGAGCGCTGACGAGGCATTTCTTTCATGAAATGATGTGTGTCTTTTCGTATATGGTTGCGTCTTTTCTTCTGTAAGTCTTCCCTAGTATATATAGGGACATATCACATGTGGAATGGGTTAGAGAGAGATCATTCATACTTACTTAAAGTGTGAAATCATTTCCCATGGTACTTGCTTAGAGAATAGAATTCTCTTGTGTTTTCTCTAAACAAAATCAAACTACAAACTCTTGTTAGGATTGTTTCTTGTTAATAACTAAGATTCAATGTTTCTTCTTCATATCTCATAAGTATTACCGTGATACTCTGTTGTTCCTAGTGGGTCAGTAAATAACTTATAGGAAAGCGTATCTAATACGTGCTTGAATTGGAAGATCTAATATCCTGTTACTCACTGTTATATCCACACACACCTATAACAGTTACTCTTCGTCTACCTTTTTTCTCATTATTGTTCATGATGATGACACTATATATCTATGGGTTACAACACTCTTGCCTTCAACATCTCCACCACACTTTTCTCTCTTTAAACCCTCCTCTCTTAGATCGATCACATCATCGAGGATGCTATAGGGTTATGACTTTCTTAAAGAAAAAAATTTGTATGTAAAATGTTAGTTGTTGGACTTATTCGAGGTTTATTACCAGTTATTTGATGGATAAATTATTTAACTGAAACGATTTTTATGTATAAGAACCCAAGTTATGATTATATTAAAGAAAATTTGTCAGAAACCACATTTTATAATCACTTTTTTGTGAGAAACCACCTTTAAAAAAAATTGGTTAATTAGCCACCTTTTTTGTTCTTTTTTTTGTTGGAAGCCACCACTTGCATGAATCCGGCGTTGACCTCGATTTTCAGGCGTTGACCATCAGATTTTCGCCATTTTTTTTTCCAGATTTTCGCCATTTCTTCCACCCGGGATGCCGGGAGATGCAAGGGGGAGAAGGGCTTAGGGGCTGGGAGGGTGGGGATGGTCATGGGGGGTGTTTGCCGGCGAAATGCGAGGGAGGAGGGGGTTGCTTGGGGGATACGAGGGAGGAGGGTGGGTTGCCTGGGGGATGCGAGGGGGAGGGGGGGAGAAGGATAAAGGGGAAGAATGGCGAAAATATGATGTTCAACGCCGGAAAATCGAGGTCAACGTCGGATTCCGGCAAGTGGTGACTTCCAACAAAAAAAAGAACAAAAAAGGTGGCTAATTAACCAATTTTTTTTAAAAGGTGGTTTCTCACAAAAAAGTGATTATAAAATGTGGTTTTTGACAAATTTTCCTTATATTAAATATTCCTTCTTTAATCTAGTCGATTTGAACAGTAATCACCTTCATCTCACTCAATCAAGAAGATTACCTCAAATTGGGTAAAATTTATGGATGAGTGATCAGCATTTATTTGCATCTTTGGATGGTTGTTTCGTGCACTACGATGCACATTTTTTTGTATGCAAAGCTCCCTGCAAATGCAATTGATTTATTTTCTATAGAGAATTTTTATGTTAAGGAAGGTTAGTGGTGGAGGCTGCATGAGAACAATTTCAAGGAGATAACTTCACATTTAGCCACCCAATAATCTCCAATTATCAACAAAGAGATTTCCAATTAATAAATATAATTTCAACAATACAGTAAAAATTAGTTTCAATCAATAGGAAAAAGTTTTTACTAGTAACAATATATCAGTTCAAATTTTAACCAAGTAAATATGATTTCAGTTCGGTAAAAATGAAGTGAATTAAGATGGCCTAACTTAGCAAATGAAAGGAAATTATTACTAGACAATGAATTTGTAGTTTGTAATCTTGGCATGGATTGTACATCTAGATAAACAATCATGTCAACTTAACAATCGTTATAATTGGAAGTAGTACTTGATGCTAAGTTACTTTGAATGGTAGAATTAGTAAGATATGCCAATAATTGATACAACAGATTTTTCTTGTATACATGTATTATTGTATTGATGTGCATATACAATTAGAAGTTGATGGTGAAAGAGAAAATTAAATGTGATAGATATCCTTTCAAGTGTCGTCTATGTGAAGTTATTAAGAGTACGTACTTTATTGCAACTTGCATGTTTATGAAAAGAATTGAAACATAACACTTTTGCCTTCCCCAATAAGTTGAGGCTAGTAGATGGAAGAGTTAGCACCCATATGGCCGTATCTAGCTTAAACTCTGTGATTAATAATAGGGGTATGTGATTCCTCGTCTACAAGTTGTTGGGAAGAAGATTATTTAAAGCCCATCAATTTGGTGATATTTCTGAGCCAGATCAGTGAGAGATCACGAGAATTGCACCTCATTTTAAATAGGATTCAACTACTATTACATATGAATCACTATGAATAATGTATAGCAAGATGATGACATCTAACAACTTCTTGCAAATCCTTCTTAGTTGACATTATCAACAATCACTTAGCAAATAAGCATATCAAGTTCGAAATAGAGAAGTATATAAAATAGATTAACATCCGATCCCATTTCATTCCCCCTTTTTTGTTCTTCTGTTATGTACTTCCTTTGTTCCTATTTGTTTTTTCTACTTTGACTTTTTTCTTTCTCAAAAAGATCCTAAATAGCAATGGGGGATATAATTATAATTTTGTGGACTTCGTGTCATTATTATAATGCATGCAAAATTAAAGATATGGAATGTGCATTGGAGATAGTAAACCAACATGGCCCACCAAACCAAACTAAGTTAACTTACATCTTAGAACCAACATGGTCCACCGAACCAAACTAAGTCAACTTAAACGAAGTAAACAACTAACTCAAACCAAAGTCAAACCACAAATAACTGTAAACAACTCTAGAGTTAAAGACAAATCCCAAAATAATATTTAATATACCTTAAAAACAATCCAACCAACAATATAAAAATAGATAAACAAAATACATATACTTGCACTCTGATGATCATGCATCATGAATTCCCACCTGAAAAAGAGTTATGACTGCTCGCAAAACAATATGTAGTATAGAGGGGTTGTCAGATGATCAATAAGGCATAAGAAAAGATCAAACTTACAAAGTACGAAATTAGTAAAGCTGAGTTCATAAAGTCTAAGAATAAATAAACAAACAACCTAGCATGATACTACATAAATAAAATAAAAGTCATAATCTGCAGGCAAAACATATATACTAGAATAAACATGACTCCGCTAAAAACTTAATTAATTAATTAGTTTGAATAAACAATGAACGAGTTGTCCAAACCAAAACTAGTAATCTATAAAAAGACGAAGCAACAGGCGCAATTTCATGCCCCCAAAACAAATCGTCATCGACAAAATTATATAAAAGAGAGACATGGTGATCAAGCGGTCCTCAGTGAGCCATATCCCAACTCCTACTCTTCACTCCAAACGTACCTCAATCCAGAGTTTTTATTACTCATTCTCTTTCACTTTAAGTGATTGATTGATTAAACATATCACACAACAAACAAAACCAACACACAACAAACAAAACCAACCACAACCAACACTCAAAGAATATATTTTATCTTTGATTTATACAAGTAATCACAGAATAACAATTTCATGACCATTAATCCTTTAAATCAAGTCGTTGAATAAAATCAACAATAACCAATGTCATTAAGACATACCTTCCACTTACCCCTTAAATCTACGATTGTGCAAGAATAATAATAATAAAGTATGAAATATAATACCACGATTAATTCCAAGAATCCACCTTTACCTTACTACAGGTAATTTATAAATATCCAACACGGATTACAATATGCAATTAAATACTATAGGTAATAAATAAACATGATTAATAAATAATCAAAATCCTATTATATGTTTGTGTCAACAATCTATACAAACATGTAGTAAATAAATAATCACATGTTTCCACACAACAATTAGAGAAACAACTTTGATAATTTTACACTTTATAAACCCTAAAGTTTAAGCTTTTAGATCTGAAGATTTAAAATTTTAATATTATAATCTATACTTCATAAATTATAATATTAATATACTTATAATAATAGTTTGACAATAGTTAAGCAATAACAATAATTTAAACAATAACAATAAGAATACTTCATATAATAAAAAACCAAAAGCAAAGAAGAAAAGAAAACGAATAGGAGGAAGGAAGAAGATAACCGAAAAGAGAGGAAGGGGAACTGGTGTCGATAGTGGCGCGACGACGAGCAAGGAGGACAACGGAGAGGAGGAGGAAGCCGGCGAGATAAAGAAGGAGAGGAGGGAGGAAAATCGTTTGTGAGGGAGAAAAAGGATAGAGGGTCGAAAAGAGAGAGAGGAAGAGGGAGGAAGATTAGGGTTTTGTAAACTTGTTTAATAACCCCCTAATCCCCTATATATAGTTTTTGGGAGTTCTACTCCTGCTAACTCCTTTTTAGAAGCATTTAAATACTTTCCTTTAAATAACCTTTGACTAACTAAAGTAAAAAATTGTTAATTTAAAGTATTTAACCTCCAAAATAATGATAATAGTTAGATTCCTTATTGAAAGAAATATAAATATAATTATAAATACATTTTAAACTCTATAATTTATAAAATTCATAAAAATACGGGGGATTACATATGATGTATTTCTTAAAAAGATATTCACAAATATAAGTATTGCACCTTTATATCTTTTGTTTCTATTGGCCTTAGGGCATGTTCTCTACGGCATAAAACAACTGAACTGAACTGAACTGAACTGAACTGAATTGGACTGAACTGATTGCAACTGAACTGAATTAAATTATAACTAATAGTAATGATAATAATTTAGCTATCATTAATTAATAAATATAAATAAATAATAATAATAATAATAATAATAAAAATATTATTATAATATAATATAATATAATATAATATGTGAATGTTTATAGTAAATCTCTTTAATGTTTATAGTCCATTAGCTTAATTAGGTGCTATTCGCCATCTATACTTTGAACAATGACAAATATTATTAAAATGTGTACTTCTTAGACTTGAATTATCATTTTCAATATAATTAGCAAAATACTCCCTCTGTATTTTTTAATCTTTCTCACTTAGAATCTTGACATTATTCACAATTAGAGATAATCTTTTAAAATTTTCTCAATATATAAGAAAAAATATAGTCTTGTGGGGTCTTGTTTGATTCATCTCAATGAGTATTTTATTAATATTCAATTATTATAATTTTTTACTAATATATAATGAAAGATATTTAAGGTAGAATAAGTGCATTGACAAATGTGCAAAGTCAAAGTAGGAAAGATAAAAAAATATAGTGGGAGTAATAACTAGCAATATTAAAATAATAATAATAATAATAATAATAATAATAGTAAAAGTGTAGGCGTGTTTAAATTTCGCCTACGCGGTGTGAGCGCGTATTATATTTGACTACCCCACTGTAAAGGTTTTATTGAAAATTGTTTTGAAAGAAGTCGCCAACAATTCTTTTCAGGAAGAATCATAAACCTAATTGGATATGGGAAAACCGTAGGGACAAATTATCCAATGTAGATTTCTCCGTCCTGACTCCATATATGGTCAAAATGAATCAAAGATTGAGTTCGGCTGTGAGGGTATGAATATAGTCATAATGAACCACATTCGCCCAATTAAGTTGACCTCTACTAAATATCGATTCATTACAGATTTTATGCCAAAGAATAATCATATAATATTTTTTTTATACACCCTAAAAAATATTTAATCTAAATTGATTCAGGAAACACATAAAAGACTAATTTTTTAGTGACATATTATTAGGCAATCAAATTACGGGGAACCTAGCAGGTTGTCTAAATTAATCTGATTAATATTAGAACATTTATTTAGGTCTTGTTTAGCAAAAATAACATGTGGGTGATAAAAGCATTAAAGCACGACAATCATATAATAGGCATATAATGATCAGCCTAACATAATAATATATGAAAAGAAATAAAAAGAAAGAGAAAGGTTTAGAATATATAGTAGAGCGATTTTATATTAAAGATCTACATCATGAAATAAGTAATTAGTAACTTCAATATAAAAATAAAGAATTTATTCAAGGATCCTCAGGTATTATACATATGCGGCTTAGATTGAAGAGCGCAACGATCTTTAGGCGGAGCAATCGTGGAACCAGGAACAAGTGTGATCAAGAATTGGTTGAAAGTATTGAAAGTAATTGAGTGTTTGAATATTTGGGAATTCGAAGTGTATTGTAAAGGTATTCGTAAGTTTTTTGTATTCGTGAAATAATAATATCAAAAAACTCTCGTAATTCGGGAAATTAACGATACTTATAGGCAAAAGGAGATGTGCGCTCCAAGCAAGACCTGCGCCAGGCGCAGTCCTACGTGGCAGGCGCACTGCCACGCGTTGCCACGCGTCAGGCGCACATTGGTTTGCCTGACGCAGCCAGCCCAATCAGGTTTTAAGCACGTGTAAACGCATTTTGAAAAGATAGAAAAGAAAGTTCCGTTTCACACAAGACTTGCGTCTGACGCAGGACTTTGTGTAAGTCACAAAATCCACGTGTCAGGCGCTCATTGGCACGCCTGACGCGATATGGCCAATTTGTTGGACGCACGTGGCGCGCTGAGCGCAACCCCCTCGTCCGGCGCATATTCTGGAATATTCGAGCATATTCAATTGTGCGTCTTTCGAAGATACCTTTTTTATCCCTAAAATTCCAAAATCGGAATTTTACGGATTAAAATCTGATTTATTTATCAAAGACAATAAAATATTTATGAAAAATATCTATTAAAATAATAAGTATTTGATTGGGCTTTTAAAATGGACTTAAAAATTTTATGGGCTTAAAACACAATCAATCATCATGGACAATTAATTGGGCTTTAGAATATCATTTCAAAACACATTTTGGATTGGTTCTTTAAATTGCTCTTCCATTATGTCGCGCCAACTAATGCCACGGTATGTTTCATCATTGGATCCTTAAATGGGGGGACACGATTATGTGTTTACAAAAGTAATAGTAATAATAATAATAATAATAATAATAATAATAATAATAATAATAATAATAATAATAATAATAATAATAATAATATTAAAATTAATATTAGTATTAATAATAGTAATAGTAATAGTAATAGTAATAGTAATAGTAATAGTAATAGTAATAGTAATAGTAATAATAATAATAATAATAATAATAATAATAATAATAATAATAATAATAATAATGATGATGATAAAATAATCATAATTGTAATAATAATAATTATTATCATTGTTTTATTATTAGAGAAATAAATTAGGAACTGAACTGATTGCAACTGAGTGCAACTGAACTGAACTGAACTAATTGCAACTGAACTGAAAATAAGGTGGGGAGAACAGGCCCTTAATAGGTATGTCCCATAAGTTTTTTTTGGGGGGGAGATCCTAGCACGCAATTGTAAGTGCCAATATAAAGGAATTCGGAGGGAAAAGATGGGAAATGAATTAGAGATATTATGTTCGAGGAGAAGAGGAGAAAATCAAAATGATTTCATTTTATTTTAATCATTCAAACTTCGGAAGATTTCCAAGAAAATGGCAAGCTTTCTTTCTATAAAGCTATCATGACAAAATGATATGTCAATAATTAAAAGGGAAATTCTCTCTGGTAGCTCCCAGGTTTTGGGTTTTCTCAGTGATAGCATTTCTTGTTTGTTTTTTCTCATTGGTAGGCCTCAACTTTAATCTTTTCTCCCTCGTATCACTTCCATTAAGTTTCCGTTGGTTTTACTTTGTTTTTAGTTTGGCACGCAAAACGAGACATTTTCAACATGCAAAACGAGATACTTCTGGTTGTTTTTTTACAATTCCGACCTCAAATTGGGCCCTTAAGAGCCAAATTGACCTCATAAATTCTAGTCAGTAGTTTTCCTGGGCATGCAAACCGAGACATTTTTCCTCACGCAAAACGAGGTATTTGACCTGGTTTGCATGCCTAGGAAAAATACTCTATCTAGGATTTGTGGGGTCAATTTGTCCTTAAGGGCTCAATTTGAGGTTGGAATTATAAAAAAGACCAAAAATACCTCATTTTGCATATTAAAAATGTCTCGTTTTGTGTGCACAAAAAAAAGGCAAAAAACTAACGCAAACTTAACGGAAATGCTATGAGGAAGAAAAAAAAATTAAAATTGAGGCCTACCTATGAGAAAGAAAAAACAAGAAATGCTACCACTGAGAAAACCCAAAACCTGGAGGCTATCAAAGCTAATTTCCCTAATTAAAACTACTACTTAAATAAGAAATAACTACTTCAATATGACTTACAAATAATTCTACCCCCATCGTCAAAAGACTTTTCTAACTAAATCATGCCATACCTGATAGATGCACGCGCGTGTAAGAAGTCCAACCACTACATAAGCTAAAAGAAAACTATTACAAGGATCCAATCAAATGTATCATCCATAAGTTTTATTGTTTTTTTCTTTTCTTTTAGGGTAGTTGCAAGATCATGGCATAGCTTAGGTATAATGTCAATTCATATCACCTTTTCCTTTTACATTTTACTTACACAATGACAAATTGACAACTACATTACTCCCCGTCAAAAAAAAAAAACTACATTACTCACTAATTTTAGACCAAACATCTTCCCATAACTAAAGCCCTCAAAACAAAAACAAAATACACCATTCACATACTCACTCATGTCCAACAAGAAGACACATATACCCACAATTACAAGAAAAAACCACCCAAACAAACAATATAATCCAAGAATCTCCCAAACTATTCCTAACTTCAATACTCAATTACTGTCACTCTTCCGTCTTCACTACCAACACCATCTTCTCTCTCTATCTCTTTTCCTTTACAGCTCACAACCCTAAATCAACAAGTTTTTTTCTCTCTCTTCTCAAATTTGCTCTGCAATTCCTTTGATCGATCCAAAAACTCTGTTCATTTCATGGATTCCTCAACTTCTCACCGGAATACTCGTCGCCGGGAACCTCAAACTCGCCGGAAAACCGCCATTAAACCTTCTTCATCTTCTTCTTCATGGTGTTGCTCTTTTAAAAGCCCTCCTAAATCCCCTGAAACTCTTTCTCTCTCCTCCTCAAAAACCCACCACAAAGTAGTGGGACCCACCTCAGAAACCTTGTCAAAATCCATGAATTCGTTCCCTAACTCTCCTCAGAGCTCCAAATCTGGGTTAACTTTAGTGGGTCGAATCGACCGTCGTCGTATTCTCTCTCCTGGGCGAGTTTCACCCATTGATTCTGACATGATCCCGCCTAAAATTAGCAATGTGGGTCAAGAGCAGGAACTGAGTCGTGAACTGGGTTCAACTCGGAAGGTTGATTTGGAGGAAGAAACAGAAGTTGTGGGTGAAAATGATGATGATGATGATGATGATGATGGAGTTAGTGAGGAGGGTTTGTGTGAATTTGATGTAAGGTTGAGTTTGAAGGGGAAATATGGTGGTGGGTGTTTGGTATTGGAGCTAAATTCCAAGATTTTGGGGGAAAATAGTTTGGTTTTTGATAGGTTGATTAGGGATTCTAAGAAGAGTGGTGGATTTTGTAGGATTGAGGTTCCTGAAGTTGAGAATTTGGGTGTTTTTAGGGAGACTATTGAGCTTATGTTTGAAGAGGATGTTACCAAGAAGCTCATCAAGATTGGAGCTTTTCGCGCTATCGATGTTCTTGAGGTACATTTTGTGTTTTGATCTCTTGAAGCTCTTTGGATATGGTTTAATTCTATTTTTTCAATGTTGTTACTTTGTTTGTTATGCTTTTGAGATTAATTAGGGATGGAAGGGATTGCAAATTAGGAACTCATAATTATTATTTTGTAGTTGTGTTCTTCATTGTGTTGTGTATGTATTTGGTTCCTAGTTTCTATTTTGATTTTTATCTTATCATGTTGAAGTAGGTGAAGGTAAGATAAGATTAGGGTGGTTTGGGCACGTGAGACGTCTTCTAGAGGATGCACCAGTTAGGGTAGTGGAAGGTTGGGATGCAGGAGATTATAGAATAAGTCCTTGGGGGAGGCTGAAGATGACTTGGATGGAGGGAGTTGGGAATGATATGAAGAATTTAGGTTTATAGGAGCATGTAGCACTTGATAAAAGAGAATGGAGGCAAAGGTACCATGTGACTACCAATAGAGATATATCTTGACTCATGCAGCCGACCCTATTTTAATGGGATTATGACTCTCACATTGTTGTTGTTGATGTAATGTTGAAGAAGGTAAGTGATTAAATGTGATTTCTGTTGATCATTTCTTGTGTGTATCGAGCACTTAACTGCTGCAAAGCAGACAGTGTGCTATATATTGAGCGGTATACACTGTTTTATTTTATCATGAGTCATGACTAACTATAATTGCTGTAAATCTTCAATACTAGGATGTAGGCTAGTTAAGATCAATGGTATGCAAAGCTCTCGTTTCCAGTTGTATAAGGTTGATTTGTACCACGAGGGTGGGGAAGTGTAGCTTTGAGGCGGGGGCAAGTAATGCGTGAGCTAAACTGTTGAAGTTTGAACGCCATTGAAGTTATTGAACATGGTGAAAATAAAAAGTTGCATCAATTGATTTTAGAGGGGGATTGGCTCATCGAATTTGTGTGGCATTGTAATTGGTTGCCTATATACTTCCTGTGCTTTTTTTAATTGCACCATTTGTTTTTTGGCACTATTCATCAACCAACTTTGTTAAACTATTTCGCATCATTTTGTAAGAAAAAACATCGTCAAATGGGGTTTTGTTGGATTCGTCTCAATGCGAAGATTCCAAATATCAAATTTAATAACTTTTACTTATACACAATTAGAGATATTAACGTTCAAAGAAGAGTCTCGGCAAACGTTAAAAAAGCAAATAGTGCATTAAAAAAAACAGAGAAAGTATAATACTGGAGAATCGATGCGTTTGGGTAGATTGCAGATTCGGCTTCACATTTATCTCAAGTTTACGTTATGCTAGCTATTGTTTGTGGAATACTGGATTGCAAACTGGGGTTCTGCTGTAATAGCTGCCGCGGAGAAAGTAGTGGAGTCCATGCTTGTAAAATTTTGTGGAAGTTTGGTTTCTTCTAGTTTATCCAACTTCTCTATGTCCTGCTATTTCTTTCCATTTTTGTGCAAGCATAACTACCACTCTTTTTCTGATGGTCCTTCAGAGCTTGATAAACATGAAAGGTCTGTATTCCTTAGTCGCGGAATGCCAGAAACCCCTGTGATGTTGTATGAGAACGTCTAGTTGCGAGCTCTTTTTATAAATCATCTTCTCTCCAAAGCTACATTTCTTTGGCTATACTTTTAGATGACAAGTCCTGTTATCCTAGCATAATTCTTAGGCAACTTTCTGCATTAAGGCAAAACTATTTATATGCATAATCTATTCCATTATCTCACATATCTATGTAGGTATTTCTTTACATGTGTGGGAAGATAACAGATTCTTCTTTTGTAGCCTTTATAGTCGGATAATATCAAGATCAAAAATTTGGATAGTGTTTGTGTCTCTGTGGCATTTCTAGGGGTTATGCACCTCAAGTGATATGTGTAATTGTTGCCATGCACATGTTCTTTTCAGCTGAATCCTTAATACGTTTAGAATATTGGTCAGAAAAGGGAACTGTTGTATAGGTGTCATCAGATTGAGAGAGTATGGTAATGTAGTTTCTCTTGAGAAACATGCCAAATATTATTTTGCGTTTGTAACTTGCTGTGTACCTGCGTTTTATAAATGAAAGAAAAAAGCTCTTGACAAAGGTTATGTCTGAGTTGAAGGTACTACTAAGAAAGTGCAGAATGCATCTTTTGTTATTGTCTTCTATTTACAATGCTTACAGCCTTATACTACATCTCCAGAAAAACCTGACAACATATGTTATGCTTCTTTCCTGTAGGTTTCTGCAAGCATCAAGTTCAACAGAGGTGTTGTCTCCTGCTTAAAGTATCTCGAGGCTGTTCCTTGGACCGAAGAAGAAGAGGAAAAGCTAAGGAGACTCTTCACAAGGTTCAACTTTGATGATGCCACTAATAATGAGATATTCTCTAGGCTCAACCTCAATGATTCCAATTCTGCTCAGCAGAATTTGGCATGCCAGATTGTTCGTTCCATCACCACTTGTAGCAACACCAAAGCAAGAAATGAGCTCAAATCCATGGTTAAGGGTCTGTTATCCAAAAGCTCAGTCTATGAGAAAGACCATCTTGACATTACCAAAGATGATCTTTACTCCATCTGTCAGTGTTGTCTATCTCGCTTAGTTACCCTGTTCCAGGAGGCCACTGACACCATCCCTCTTGAGCAAGGTAGTAGCAAAAAGAACGAAGGAAAACCCTTGATTGAATCTATCTCATGGCAGGTTGAAAACATCAATTGGTTGCTAGAAATCTTACTTGATCGTCAAATGGCAGAAGATTTCGTTGATTTGTGGGCCAATCAGAAGGATTTGCTTGAGATGCACCAAAAAGCATCTCCGATGTTGAGATATGAACTAAGCCGTGTCTCGGCAGTTTTATTTGTTGCGATGGGTACAAGGAAACTGCAATGCGGAGCTGAATTGAGATCTGGGCTTCTCCACTCGTGGTTTAGTCCTATGCTTCTGGACTTTGGCTGGTTGCAGAGGTGTAGAAAGGGATTGAATGTGAGGGAATTGGAAGAAGCTATGGGTCAAGCCCTCCTTACACTTCCTTTGAAGCACCAATATGCATTGTTCATGGAATGGTTTAGATGTTTCTCTAAGCATGGAACTGAATGCCCTAATCTAAGCAAAGCTTTCCAGATTTGGTGGCGTAGATCATTCTTAAAAGGCTCAGAAACTCATGCAATTGAATCGAGATAGCTGGGTTTTTTTGTTAGTTTTTTTTTTTTTGGCGACTTGTGTAATGTTGCAATGTTGTAGGTTTGGGTTTGTAGCTCAACATTGTATGTGTGTAGAAAGTGTGAAGCTTTAGAGCAAGGCATTTATTATTGATCCTTGTTCTCATCAGGAGTTGATTGTTTTCTCAATGAAAGGAAGAAATTTATTCTGGTAATGAACATTTTAACTGAAACGAATGGAGCTTGTAACAGCTTTGAATGCACTCAAAACATTCAGCTAATAATTTTTTTGCAAAACATCTAGCAATCTCAGCTCAACCCAAACCAATATGACAGGATGATGAATTTGTGTAGATTCAACGTGCTGAAAAAGAACAAATACAACACAACTTTTACTTTGACATTTATAAAGTTTCAACATAATATATAAATACATCATTAATTAATGATAATAAGTATGTTTCAATGTGTATTTCAAGATATAACTATTTATCATTTTATCTTATTAATGATCAAACATCAAAGTTATGCTTTGAAAATCAATAAAGTCAAAGGATTGCATTTTTTTCAAAATTGTTAGGAGTACAGTAGCGCACAAGACGGGTTGTTTAGACAAGGAAAACCTCATCAAACAAGAGAAAAATGTTTCAGTATGTTTACTAGGTTGCAATTTGATTAGATAGACAAGAATGAGAACATTACTTTGAAATAAAAATAGGACTCCAGCACAACAATAGCTATAATAACAACAATTTATAATTATTTTCACTACATTATACTCCATTCGTTTCGTTTTAATTTACTCACTTCACTTTGGGGGAGAACCGAAGAGGAAGTACAAAAGTATGAGAGAAAACTGAAAAGGTGGAGAGAGAAACTGAAAAGTGTGAGAGAGAAACTAAAAAAGTGGGATAAAATATTAAAAAGTCGAATGACATGAGTGGAAAAAAGAGGAAAAGTAGATGTGACGTATGCTACAAAGAATAGAAAAGCAACGGTGTGTAGATTAAAAAGAAATGCACCAAAAAGAAAAGTGAAGTAGATTAAAAAGAAACGGAGGGAGTATGACTAAAACAATGTTGGTGTTGAGAGTAGATTTTATGTTCATGTCATGTAAAATTTGAGTTTCTCTTATTAACTTTGTCTGTATAAGTTCGATCTGATTGTGATGTGTAAAAAGTTGCCAGTTTCAAATTCCCTGGATATTTTATATTAAAGTAAATGGAAACGGTCAATCCAGCGAGCATATCAAACAAACAATTGAAAAGCTGAACCACTTCAAGCATTCAAATGATCATTGTGTTGATCAAGAGCAAATGCAACTACTTCTTTCAATATCACAAAATTCACAACCTTTCAATTCCATCTTCTCAGAGAAGGGATGCCAAGTTTTTGTTAGTACAGATACAATGAGATAACAGGTTACCTTAGTCACACATTCTACAAAAAAAAAAAAAAAAGGCCTGGTAACGGAGGCAATAAATCACTAAAAGCTCAATTGTAGCTGTAAAAGCGGAATATAGATAAGGATTATACACATGAAATCACTCAAGAAAATGGCTTATTTTGCTTACATAAAGGACGCAAAATTTCACAATTGAAACCATACGAAGCTTAAGATGGAATACAGACAGCAAGTGCCACTCTGGTGAGCAAGTGCCAGCAAAGCCACTTAACCTCTTCAAATTGTATTCCGAAATGTACAACTTAGATGCTGGTGTCTGAGGAGAGAGAAATCAATGGAAAAACTCGGGAAGACCATTTGGCCATCCAGAGAATCAGTATTTACAGTGTCACGACTCCCACTCATCTGAGCTCAAGAGGAAAACGCAACCAGCCAGCAAAGGTTTCATAAGATATGAAGCGAGGAAAAAAAAGGACAAACACAACACGATCACCTTCAATCGAATGTCCAGCCTGGTAGTCTCCACTTTCACCGGCGATTTCATGCCCAATAAGTTTACAAATACTCACATCCAGATAAAAAAACTGGGCAGCAAATCAAACTGCAAATTTACCTTTGATCCTTTCCCATCCTCCAAACAGCATTTAAGAGCACAACGGCCAGTATACTGTTTCCTTGACTACTAGGCACAGGTCCACTTCAATCAAAGTGCTTTCGCTGAGAGCCATTTCTGTAGGCATCAACCACCTTGAATGGCCAAGTCCAGACAACATGTGTGTCATCACAATATCCCATTCAAAACTCTCTGATAATAATCATATTGTCTTGTACGCCATGCGTCTAAGCTGCTGCTTATCAGGGATAGCACCAAGGAGACGCATTGCTGCCATACACCAATACATAAATTATTAATGAAGATATAAACATGTGAAACATGCAGCCCAAAAAAACAAAAAGGGAGAACCATCGAACCTCTTCGGTAAGACTCAAATGGAAACGTTTTCGCAGATTTTGTATTGTTCGTTGGCCACCTTTAAAGCATGGGAATTCAGATTCCTGAAAGAAACAAATAGTGCAAGTACCCAGGAGCTGTCATCAGAAATACTACCAAGTGTTTCCATCCAGATGTCAATCAGGGTTTTCAAATAAAACTCTAATAATTATTTGATCAAAGTCCTTGTGTAAAAAAGTTACAAACGCAAAAAAGGAACGATCATGGCATTGATCAATTAATAAATATAGGAAGAAAACAGAAATGACCATGTAATGATAAGTGAGTACTATCTTCAGAATGCCTAAATATTGAAAACTACTCAATTAACCTTTCATTTCAGTAGAAAATAATTATAAAAGGACGAACAAGTAGTAAAAGATTATGGTGGAGATAAAAAGCTTTTATCAGATCCTAACCTGCAGCATCTCCACGAGAAGAATGATTCGCTCTGCATGCTTGCGGCATGTGAGAAAACCTTGAATGCAAAGGACCTGAACCCATAGTATGTTTTTGTTAGGAGAATCCCGCCATGCGTCGTGACATTTTGAGGCTGAAAGAGATAGGGATACTTACTTTAAAATAATCAAAAAACTCACTGGGAATTCCTTCAGCGTCAGAATCCATCACCTAGAACAAGCATAAGATTTTATTAGTCACATCAAGGCCAATCCAAACAGAAGTGTTTAAACATATAGACCAATATAAGAGGATTAAGAATGAACTCAACCCTGAAACTCTACCTCAAGAAGTTCACGAGTCAATTTAAATGGTGCACTTTCAAAATTGACACCCCCGGGAGAATTTGACAGCATGAATCCAAAGTCAATATGAATAATATGACCCTCTTCATCCAACAAAAGGTTACCATTGTGCCGATCCTTGATCTATGGAACAAAAGAGCCACATCATGAAGTCAGAGGTCCATTTGTGACCAATACATATCGATAAAGGGATCAGGCAAACATTTTTCTTCTGTTAAACTTAAAAGTCACCAAATCTCAACAAGGAAGAAACAGCAATGACTTCTGACTCAAGCACCGATGTGGGAAGCTATGGGATAACATTTTTGCCAACCCACAAAAATCAGAAAATTTCAGACATGGTGTGCAATGATACTCAAGCCAGTGGTCATATGGCTAATTACAAAATGAAAAGGATACAACTAAGCAATTCAACGTAAGTTTTCTGATAACTCAATTCTAACACAAGGATATAGGAGGTGCAAGAGACAAGAAAGTATTATTGTAAACACCTGTAGAAGGTAGCAGACCAGAGAGTAACCCGCCATACTTTCCACAAAGTTCCGCTGCCAAAGAATGCAAGAGAAACAAAGATCATTAGACTAGTTTACACCGTATATATTTTAAAAGATGTATACGGAAAAAAAAAAAACTCCCAAATACATCATCAAGAAATGTTATTACAGAGAACAGTTTTGAGACAGAAATCAACTAAGCAGCAAACAATGTTCATATTTCAAGTAAGAAACTCTGACAAACTTGAAGCCAGCCAGGAAATAAATTCAAATTTCAAGTAAGAAACTCGGGGAGAAAACTGCGACACAAGCTAAGACATGAGCACTGCCATCCAGGGTTCTTTAGAGAAGAAACAGATATAAATCAATAATAATGTTTCATCCTTTCAGTTCAATCACCACAAAAGAGGCATTAAATACCAGTTCTGCCATTATTGACACAGCTACAAGGCTTATAACCACTACCACAAACCCTTTATAAATTTTGATCTTAGGATAGCACGCATTATTAACAATTGCTCCTCGTGTGTGACTTGTACTGTTATAACAATCCAGGTTACTTCTAAACAGGAGAAGAAAATCAAAGTAAAGATAAACAAAACAATCAACAAACAAGGTGATTTGCATGTTATCAATCAAATACAGTTTTAAAATTCTATAGTCAAACTGCTAATTTACCTGAGCAAGCTTAAAACTTGGAGAATTTTCCTGATACTTTGCATTGAAGAAATCACGCAAACTTGTGACATTAGAATATCTACTCTTAATTGAATGAATTGAGGCCTGTGCAGAGTAAAGCCAATTAAATTGAGTAGACAATCTCTTGATGCAGAATACCTACTAGCATAAAAAACAAAAATTTACCGTGTCAGGAATTGTCTCTATAAGAGCCGTGTAAGATGAGGTTACCAAAACCTCATAAGGGCGCAGCCATAGAGGGAGTCCAGCTTCTTGAAAAATATCTGTGGGAATCAAAATTACAAGAAGAGAATGATTAAAATATCAACCAGGAAAAGGTAACACTAACGTGACAATCAGTAGCTTGTACTGTTGTACAGCAGCTGAAGAAGGAAAGCCAAAAAAACATTAACTAAAGTCAAAAATTTTAACTTAATGCCTTTGGAACAACTCATAAAATCATCAACCAGTACAGAAAATAACAAAGTGTCTGTTTAGGACGCAATACAAATCAGCGTCAAATAGCATCAGATGACTACAGATGGTATCACATAAGTTCAGATAAGTTCTACACATACGTTCGAATGAGTATAAATAATTCCAAGTTCAAATCATCTCTTGAAAGTTCCAATATGAAAAATCATGTCTAAAAGAGCAAAGCAACATACATGTCAAGTTGTTCCTCGTGATAAGAGGAAATTTACTATATGATACCATCCATTCTTTCTAATGAATGTACCAACCTCAAGCTACCCAGAAAACAACTTGGAACAAACATCCCTCTACCTTGCTTCACATTCAGCTTTTGCTGCACAATTTTCTTTCCTTCACACCTCAATCCTTGTTTTCCTTCCTAAATCTATCCACAACTCTAGTAGCACTCTTATCAACAAGATTCAAAATCTCGTATACAAGACCAGTTCAACCATCTCATTAAACTCATTTTACTACTACTCAGGGTATGTTCTATGCAACTAATAAATCCTGAACTTATCTTATTCTTTCTGAAAACTAATCTGAATTTCTTTAATCATTTGCCTTAGCTTCTCATAACTTTTCTCAATATTTATGAACTTCTCTTAGCTATTTTGAACTTTTAAATTTTCCTGAGCTTCTCTGTAAATATGTTGAACATAACAAAACCCTTAAAGGCTTAAACATATTCTAATCCTTTTTATTGACGAACATTGATCGTATTTGCAAAAATGGTGATGTAAGGTTCAAAGAATCTTAAAGCTTAAAGGTGTCGTGACCATGAGGCAAATGAATATCAAACGATTTGACGATTGTCAATGGTACATAATTCCATACAATACGCACTTATGGACATGTGGGCCTTACCTACAACAAAATGGCAACAATATACTTATACATACTTGATTACGAGAAATTCCTAGTTCTTAACTATTAAGAATATTTCACTTCGCTCTTGAAGTTTAATGTTGCATATTAAACTATAAATGCCTTGTATTGAATTGCAAGTGTTGTATTTCAGATTACAAATGTTATATATAAAATTTACCATCTACAAAGTACAACCTATCGATAACTTCAATTGGTAATATTTTTGTACAAATATACAACATTAGTGATTTAGTATGCAACATTTGTGATTCAACGTACAACCGAAAGAAAATGTACCTAACACTTAGGAACTGGCAGAGCTCCTTAATCACCAAAGCCTGCCCACCCCCAATCCACCACCCCCACCCCCCCGCCCGTGAACAGTTTACTAGCTGCAAATTACCTAAAGCTACAGCTATTGATTATGTTCTATGATTCTATCTACTTGCTTTGGTGGAATATTGTATTCCCTTATTCTATATTCCCTGCTTCCCCTAATGTTTGCCCTATTGGGGTGAATTCACTTTTTAATTTTTTGGTTGGGAGGATTACTAAGAGAAAAATGGCCGAACCATATGTAGTGGGTGCGAGAGTTGGGTGTGGTGAAGTGTAACATAATTCGCTATATAATTCGCTTTTTCAGTTCGCGGTTCGCCCAAAATGGGCAAAAAATAGGCGAACACCGACCATAATTCGCTTTTTCGGATCGCAGTTCACGGGGAGATTAGAGAATTATGTTACACTACATGGTCTCTATCACCATTTGCAGTATTGGGCAAACTCAAAGGGACATACCAAGACATATTCATAAATAGAGAAAACTGCTTAAAGTACTTGAAAAAGAAAGGCAAGCATTCTCTCTCTCTCTCTCTCGCTTCCCCGCAACACAGGAAGCCAAAGAACATTCTGGTCGACCCGCGTCGATCAATCAACCCAATTCCCCTAATCTTTCGAGCACCATAGTTGCCCAGCAATGCAATCGGATTCCCGATCTAAACTAGATCTGATATTCCCTTGATAATTTAGCACAAGAGCCTAATTGCTGAATTTTACCAGACAAGGAAGAAAGATTGTGGGTCGCCAGGATAAATTTGGATTGGGTTGCAACGATCCGCGGTCTGGGCTGCATCTGTTCATGTTTAGGAAATGCAATGTGCTTCGTCATCATGGCGGGACGACCTGTGATCCCCATCTGGTTAACACTGGTGTCGGCACAACATTTGCACCAACCATTTGTACCAACCAGAAATATCTTGAATCCATTTATTTGTAACAAAAACTTAACTTCTCAAAACCCATTAACGCCCGCCCTCCAAACACCATATAAACTGAGCATGCACAAAAAATGCAGAGGGCGATCAGCCAATTCATAACCATAAATAAAGACATCAAAACCTCCCACTAACCGCAATCCTAGGGTGACCACTTCTCTCACACATTCTGGGTTAACACCTCCATCAGTTACCCACCTTGAGGAACAAAAAAACTACAAATATCCAATCTCCTAAAAGATATCAGTGACAGCAGGGTATTGAGTGATAGAAAACAGAGAAAGACCACAGGGATTCCTGAACAGGTTCTACCTAGGGGTGATAAAGAGCTAGGCATGTTCGCTAACAGTTCAGGCTCGGCTCGGTCAAAGCTCGGCTCGGACTTGGCTCGAAAACCTCGTGAAAAGGCTTGATTATTATTTTATATAAAAAAAAGTATTATGTCCTAAAGCACTCTAAAAGTTATTATAGGCTAAAACACTTAAAAAAATTATTATACGTATCCTTTTATACAATTTTTTACATTGAATAATTCATCTTTTTTCTTTTTGTATCCTTTTAGATATAGTTTGTCAATTTTTTTATGTATATTTGTAAGTAATTCATTTGGTTAGCATGTAGAAATGAAGTAAAATATGTTTATTCATGTTAATTTTTAAATTTAGTCTATATTTTTCAAGATCTGTAACAAAATTTTTTAATGTCCAATATGAATTTTTTGTTTGGTTTAGTGTTGTGATGATTTATTTTTTATTTGTCTTAAATTGAGCTCGAGCCGAGCCGAGCTCGAGCCTTTAGAGAAGCTCACGAGCTCAATCGCTTCACTTATCGAGCTCGTCGAACTCACGAGCTGAGCCGAGGACAGTTCGGGCTCGACTCGTGCGATAAGCACCCCTAGTTCTACCTATTATAAGAAAAAAAGACTTCACTTACAACTTACACCTTGGAGGCATTTAGTTTTTTCCAACACTACTACTCAGATATGGCAGCCCACAACGTCATTAGAGGATGAACAATTAAATAGTGAAAGAGCAAAAGGCAAACATTATAGCAACTGAACTATATATATTAGGCCAATTTGACCTATCCTACATGTGTGTTTTTTTTTTTTTTTTGGGGGGGGGGGGAGTTCCTATCGAATTCAATCCTTCAGTAGTTTGCTGAAGCACCAATTTCAACCAACATAATTTCGGTATAACCATAGTAGTAGAGATAATAGCACACCATAAAAGTGAGAGATAAGTTGTACGGCCAAATGCTCCTGTCTACAATCATCACCACTCTTCACAATAACCTACAAAATAAGAAAGTGGTATCTTAACGGGCTGAGAAGATGGGTGCAGGAAAAAAAAAAAAAAAAAGACGTACTGGACAGTTTCTTAAAAAAATGGCTACATAATAGTGCCAAAACGTTCAAGAATATAAATTTAATAATAAGTCAAACACATGTATCACCACAGATGAACCTGACAACTCAAGAACTAAACAATGTATCTTGTGCTGCATAAAAAATAAAAATAAAAAAAAATTCTCTTTTTTTTGTTTATAAGACTTTATAGTGAGGAACGAGTTAAGCATCAACACAAACATGATAAAGCATTAACATTTTTAAATACTTACAAAATCTAAAATCACTTCTCGTTCCTAATCACTTTACTAAAATCTTGCAGCTACCAACTGCAAGAAGAAAGAAATAGCCAGAGTACTGAATTGACTTTGATAAAAGAAACCACAGAGATCCAGAAAGCCCCCCCCCAAACAGAGATAAAGAGAGGAAAAGAGAAGAATCAACATAAGAACTTGTACTTAGTTCATGAGGATTGTTAAACTTCAAGGAGGATAGCCTAATTGTAACTGCGTACATTGGGATATCTTAAAGTTCATTATACTAAAAAGAGCCACCTTTCATGGTACAACACACCATTTCTCAATGTTCAAAGGTAACTAGAAAATGAATAATAACTGCATAGCATCTTATAGATTAAATTAGAGTAAAAATTTATCTCCATAAATAGATAGAAAAAAAATGGCACCATGTCACAAAGCGCGGAAGATTTTCTTAGCTATAGATTACTTTCCCCAAACTATGCGCAAAATTGGTTCTAGACCCTAGTCACCCAAACATAACCCTCCAACCCGGATCCTGATTGGTTATGAAAATGTTTGAGCACAGTAAAAGTAGAAAAAAGAAAGTTGCATTTAGCAAGAATGTATGTGGAGAATAGAAGGTTGATGACAATACTAATACAGAAAGAATGTTAAGGAACCAAGGATAGGATAATAAGGAAAAGGCTACAAGCACTATAGCTGGAAAGCATATAAAAAACGGCCATTTGCGTAAGTGGTGACATTTGAATTCATCATCCCAAATAACCTCAGGGTAAAAAAATAATGACTGCATCACTTACAGAGCGCAAATCCCAGCCAGGCAATTTTCCATGAACTGAGGCTTTTGGATCCTATCCCTTTTACTTCCCAAAGTTCACCAGATAATGCATCAGTAGGCTTTGGGGGACCACCATTTGCAACCTGAACAATAAGTCAGAATCACAAGAATGTCTCAGTCTACCAGCCTTTAAACCCCAATGACGACAAAAAGAAATAATATGCATGGGAGTCTAAAGAACCTTAGATTGTGCATCCGAATCTTGGCCTGCCCCTTTCAAGGGCAACCCAAGAGGCGCTTCCCCTTTAGCTGCTGCAGCCTGTATTAATAATAGAATTAGAAGTGTTTCAAAGCATATGATATTTCAATATGGGGGTGATAAAAGAGCAAAAAGGATTAAAAAAAGTACATAAAATTAATTTACACTACCTCTGTTCTTTTAGATGCAACATTTAATTATTTTAATCCACTCACCAACAAAGCAAATGTTGCATCTGAAAAAAAAAGAGGAGGTATTTGAAGAGGTACAAGATTTTTCTTTGTGAAATTTAAATCAGTCAAAAGTAGGACACAGCACTCTCAACAACAATGATGGCTCATGGCAGCATACCATGATGGACTAAACAAGAACCATAAAGAATTGACCACATATCACAAAGTCAATAGGGGAAACAACTTCAACACATTAACAGTAAACATCCGTTGAGAAGTGTTCAAACTCTTCTTCCCAGTCCTGCTTCGATGTCTTCAAGCAAGGACTTTCAGATCCATGTACTGCGTGCCTTCTCCCTGCAATCGATGTCCCAAAATGTTTAGGGAAAAAGATTTAGGTAGGCTGTAGGCAGTACCAACCATAAATCTTATTGGAGCTTCTTCAAAACATTTTTTTTTCACCATATAATAGCGTAATGTTCCCCCACCTCCAACAACCAGCGCAAACAAGGTTATTATATCATTGTTCAAAGAAACCTGTACAGGGTAGGATTTTCAATACTGATGTACCCTTATCTCTAGTATTCCAGCTCTATGGAAGACAAAAAAATGTTCTCATTCCAGGGGCAGGCACACTTTTCCATCATTGTCTTTTACAAACCACACGATTCTCAATCTAAGATCCTTAAAACCATATCGGTGCTGTTCTTAAGTCTACTTATACATTCAGTAGCTGAAATTTTATACAAGAGAATAAGAATGCTACATTATCTTAAGAATATGGCAGTCGAAGGAAAATATTGAAGTCATGCATCTTCAGCAGTACAAATTCACCTGATCCTTCCACGCAACTGATAGCAAATTCATTTCAAAGAAAAAGGACCAAAGTTGAGAAGCATGCAAACAGTAAAACCAGTTTTCATAATGGCTAATGGACAGTAATAGTGACGTAAACACAGAATATTATGACGTAAACCAGGAAGGGCCTGGTAAATGGGAGAGTAGAAATAGAATTACCTAATTAACATACTATACTGCTCTCAATAAGAGGGGGATGACGATAAGCAAAGCGGAAATTTGGTCAGTTAATTAATATATTCTCAAAGTATATCCTATCACGAGACCGAACAAGGGGGTACGAACTATAGCTTCAATCTCAATCATCAATTTTCCTTCTCGTTCCCACTTGTTATTCCGACATCCTCCAATCCTGCTCACCAAAAGCCCCTAAAAGCTAAATCTGACAGCTTTTTTAGAGGACTATTCTCAACTCTAAAAGTCTGTTTCCCCACAACTTCTCTGAACACAAATTTTTGGAATTAATAGTAGTCAAATTGCAAAAAAAGCCACTTAAAACTATTGTTCAACACACCCACATCTTCAAATCCTGACAGGCTCATACACATCCTCCAACCTCCAAGAACCACCCCTCTTTTATCACCTTTTGATCCCATACGTATCAAACCAAAGATCTGCCACCCTGGATAAAGAAAAATCCTTGGTAGGAACCAACATCAACAAATAAAATGCTACTTTCATCACCATAGGCTGCTTCATCCCAACTTCAAGTTCTTACGTGTTCTCATCAAAAGTAAGAGGCGGGCTTTCGTCCGAAGATTGCCAATTAATTTGAGGCATGTGCAAACTTGAATATATGCAATTTTTGCAAAAAAAGTAGTCAGTCTTCCTATGTGAAGAGGGTCAAAGCCACTAAAAATATTAACTCAGTTAATTTGTCAACATATTTGCTTCCACCAAACATGTCATACAAGTAACAGGAGAAGGTTGGTAAATAACAATCCCACAATTGCAAAGACAAGACCTTACGAGTTGATACTTAATAGTTATACGACATCTACAATATAAATCAAATTTCACTAGAACAATGTTTGATACGATAAAATCACCCTCCCTTTTATAAAATGCTAATTTCCAGGATTTTCACACGACCTATGTTGTTTCACTATTTCTTCATGCAACCTTGATATAGCTATACTCATGTAGTCTTATTGTAGGGCTTAAATACATGGAAGCATAGTGGAAGATCCACCCACTGTTAAATCATGAAAAAATCAATCACCAACACATGAGAATTTGGAAACTTAAATTCAATTTGAAGAAAAAGAAGAATAAAGTGATAATAATATGGAGTAGTAACTGCTCCATATTTTGCGAAATCAAAATAATACAGGAAGCAAATGAACTTGATGTGGAATAAAACTAGACCTGACATATGGGCTTACTTATTTTTATTATGTTGTTTTATTATGAACCACCAGGCTTTACCAACACTCTTAGTTATGGGACCTTGGGCTTCTAAAGTTGTCATAATTAAGTAGAGAGCTAATTTTGTTCATCAATAAAAGTACTAGGTTTTTTTATAATAGTTTGTTTTCCGCTCTCCTCATAATGGTTTGTTCCCTACTTCCCTTTCCCTAGTTGAAGTAGGAAACAAGTTTTTTTTCCAATAAAAATATAGACCTGGGTTGAATATTTAACAAAGGATGTTTAAGAACTAAAATATTGGTAGGGAGCTTTTGTGATTGAATATTGCGTGTAAGATTCTCATTAATATTCCAACAAGTTGTTAACCTGGAATTTAGTGTTTTTGCCACTTGATTCAATCTTATAAGCCGTTGACTTCTATATCTATCCATCTATTCCACCATTTAAATCACCTAAAGAACCTCTCATCATAAGATAAGTATCTTCACAAACCCCAATAAACAGCTCAAAGGTCAATAACCATTAGGACGCAAGGAGAGCACCTTACCCCAAAGACAGTCTAAACCATGGCCTCCTCAGAACAAATTCTATCATTCTTCAAGCTACAATCACGATGCCTATGAGTCACCAAAAACTCCTCCCCACACCAACAGAACTCTGGTAGTACTCAGGTGATGGTAATCGCGAAATATTTGCATTAACCTCATAATACAATCATCTACAGGTGCACTAAATCACAACACAAGAAATAGACAATCCCAATCTCACAATCCTAGTACCACATATAGCTCATAGACCCAATGAGATGGTTCTAACCATGGAATTAAAACTCTCCCGTTCCGTTACAGAATCTCCAATCTGTTACGGATTTTGGATTTGCCGTTCCGTAAAATCCCGTTACGGAACACCATAATAAAAATCACATACTTCTCCCGCGTTGCCCATTCCGTAACGCGAACTCGCCTCGTCAGAACGTTTTTATCCCCGTTACATCTGTTCTTTTCGAACATTGGCCAAAAATATTTTATGATTTAATTATATAGCTGATGAAACATGATGTTCTGATAGATTTGCTTATATTATGTGGTAATAATGCTTCATAAACTAAAACAACGCAAATAAGGTTAGAGCATATTAATGTGAATTTTTTGAAAAAATTCACGCCGCGTCGGCCGCGATCCGTTCCATCATCCGTTACAAGCCGCTTCCGAGACAAACGCAAACGTTACCCCGATCACGACCTAAAAGCCTCGTCTTCATGAAGACCTTAAACTTTGGCAGCAGGATCTACCATAGGTGTTGAAACCATAAAAAATGAGGGCGTTTATAAGAAACATTGGCACGTAGAACAGAAATGTCAGAAGCAAATTGGTAATTCGGGGACATCATCCGTCCAGTAGCAGACACACTGACATCAAGGCATTTTGTTCAGCCATAAGCATGGAGGATGCAGGAAAAAAAAAAAACAAGGACCTTCTTCCTTATATGCTATGGGCAAGGACCTCCAAAGGTTATCACAAAACATACTGTCTTGATAGCAATGGTACGACAGAAGTCCAAAATCTACAAGTGAACTACCGCAGTACCGCTACAAGCAAAAGCATCAATCTCAGAAAATTGCTCGTAATGGGGTGAAATAAACAAAAGAAAGGAAAAGGACCCAAGCTATATATTAGGGGGAGGGGGGGAACAAGCAAGATTCCGCACCTTTACTTCTTCCATAGCTAAAATACTTGGAACACGCCGATGCTCTTTTCTGCGTGGTGGCTCTTGATCTTCTATGTCTTCTAATCTAAGTCTAGAATCAGCTGTCAACACAACTCTGACATACTCCAAATCAGTGTGTTTTCCAACCCTCAATAAATTAGTATGTCCATGGAACGGCTGATCACAACATTGCTCCTCCACTGATAGGCTGACACTAACAAACTTCACTTTCGCTTCCTTGAACTGACCCATAGCTCGATCAATTACTTGAGATGTTGATTTCGACATCCTGTCATCGTTATGGTAGGCCTCTTGTACTGTCCCCAATGGGTATGCCCAAGGAGGGGGTTTTGGCAATAGTGCGTCTCCATAAGCTAGAGGAATTCCTCCCTTAGATAGCTTTTGTGCGTTTGATGTATCCTTGACATAACTGAAAGGAAATTCAAACGTTGCCAACATTATATTAAGGATATAGCAATTTCTCAAGTAGAAACGTGAGAGAGAAAGAATACCTTGGAGTTTCACATTTTACAACCTCGACGCAAATAAGGTAAGGTGCTTTCTCTCGGGAATTTAAAAGCACTGCTTCATCTTCAGGTATATTGAGAACACGATAAACCCCTTTCCCTATAGGAAAGCACACTCCTGCCCACAATATAAATCTTGTATATGTCAAAAACAAACTAACCATAAAAGCCCGAAGCAGCAATGTAATTAACACATATGCCTTAATTAGATGCAGTAGAGCTGCAGAACCTCAAGAAATGCACTAACACAAGCACTAGGCAGAAACATTTCATGTCTCGTACCCAAACTTCCATACCCAAAAGCTCATCTACTTTTGAGAGCATGTGGAGACTTCTTTATTAAAACTTGGCACAGCATTAAAGACCTAATTTCACTATTTCCTATATTTGACACTACAGTTAGGACATAGGGTATTAAAACTGAAATCTCTTGAACAGCTAAGGACGAGATCAATGGCAATAACGACATTTTATAGATTAGATTGAGCCTAATAACACAAAAAGGAAGAGTAGAAGATCCTAAATATTCCTAATATGTTACAGTAACACTATTTCTGTCATTTTGAAGCCCAAAGATGTAACAACACAATCAAACTGCATCAGTTATTATTTTGAAATCTATCAGCAGAGCATTAATAATGCCTCTTCCCCACATTCCCTTCCAAGATTGCACCTACAATCCTACATATATATCTCCCATTGCACTCCTCATGTACTATCCATTTCATAAAATTTCTACCACCTAAAACTAATGTATTGCAGCACGATCCAACATGGGAGAATGTGGGTCAATGACATGCTAAGAGAGATCGCCACTGCTATAGTGTCATTCATCTTCGAAGACTTCAGAAGTTGAAGATCTCTTGACACATGCAACAAAAAAAAGGGAAAGATGACGAGGTGTTACGATATCTAGAATGCATTATTAAAAGAAAAAAAGCATTTCTCAGAAGATTTAGTTTAAGCAATTATTAATCAGAGCTTATTGTTACCTCCACTAGTCTGAGATTCAGCCACATGAGAATTGATTTCTGCAAGGGACTGCACATATAGGCATTACATATCAGCAACTGAATAAAGGAGAGAATGACGATGCAATTATAGGCACAATTCAAAAGAACATAGAATATAGTCAACCTCACGAAGTGCACATTTGCGATCTTCAACAGGAAACACATCCACTAAGCCGAAGGAAGTTTCACAAAGTGCATGTACAAAATCCAATGACTCATGGTATGCTCCTTTACGGAACTGTGATATAGCACTATTTGGAAGTGGAGGCTTCAAGTTTGTTTTCTGATTCTGCTGTGAGGGAGAACCGACTGAACCAAGATTTTTCTGTCACATTAATTGACAATGTAGTAAAGAGAAGTCAAGACCATGCAAAATGATGATGTAACCCCTAGAATAAATGAAAATTTAGTGGATAGCATTGCTAGCATGGGAATACGTAAAAAACTTAACAATCCCAAGTCACCATCATTATAATATATTCCCTCCTCTGTAAACACCAGTTATGCAACACAAAAAAAAAAAAAATTGGTACTACAGAGTTCAAATAGCCAAAATTTATCGATATGCTTATGCAAAAGCTCTTTCAGGAGATATCAACACTAGCTAACTCCTCATGTCAACTAGTCCACCTTCAGCAAAGATGTAGATGAGCATGAGCTGAGTCAAAAGCACTTTAATAATTACTACTTAATTATTATACAAGCAACAGTCCACTTTTTTAATTATATTATACTAAAAAAACTTTTTCCAGCTCCAAAATGTACAAACTTCAGAAAGACATCAAAAATTGAAAACACACGGCACTAGGAAACTTTTGCACTTAAAAACTTTAGCTTTAACTAGATTCTATCATTGGTCACATAATCTAACAAGATAGTTTTGATCGATTAAAGCCACAAGCTACGAACAGTTGCCTAATTATATGCTAATAATTAATGTTCCTTCGACCTTCTGTTAATATTGAAGAAGAGAGGGGAAGATAGTTAACTAACCTCTTTTATCTTTTTTATGCCAAAAAGCTCGGAGTCTTCCACAGATCTATCACGGTCTCGAAACAACTTGCGAAAGAAGTTCTCTGTTCCTGGACTGCCTTCAAAACCATTTGCCTCTAAAGCTGTAGCCTTTGCCTCCTCAGGATGTACACGGAACAATTTGCGGAAGAGTGGAAAATCTGAATGTTCCTCCTCATCGCCATTGGCATGAATCTTATCTTCAGCAGGATTGAGGCTTTCAATAATGATTGTCTTCTCCTCAAACTTCTCCTTGAAGAATTTTCGGAAAAACCCCTCTTTCTCATCATCTTCATCATCTTTCCTCTCACTAATATCCTTCTTATCTTCAGACTTATCCTTAAAAAGCTTTCGGAAAAAACCTTCTTTGTCATCATCCTTAACCGAATTTGAACAGTTTTTGTGCTCATCCTCATTTCCCTCATTCCCATCCTTTTTGTCCTCAAACTTGTCCTTGAAAAGTTTCTTAAAGAACCCTTCCTTCTCATCATCTTCAACTGATTTCCTAATCCCATCCTTTTCTTCTTCATTGTTTCTCTCATTGGCATCCTTCTTATCATCAAAGACTTCCTTGATCATTTTCCTGAAAAAATTCTCTTTCTCATCATCATCTATCGATCTAGAAACAGACCTCTCTTCAGAATCACTCTTACTATCACGGAAAAGGCGCTTAAAAAAACCCTCAGAACTAGCTGTCAACTCCTCATCCTCATCTTTACTATCTCTCAACAGCCTCCGAAAGAAGCCATCCTTTTCCGAGTCATCATCGTCTTTTTCAGCTGACTTCCTAAAGAGCAAAGCATCCCTGACTTTCGGACCTGGCATAAACTTCTTAAAAAGTTTGTTGTTCTCATCAGGCGACATCTTCCCATTTTCATCACCCACATTAGACCCTGACGAGGGTGAGAACGTGAATGACCTTTGCATTGGCGGGGATGATGTCAACGACAAAAGCCGTTGTTTCGAAGAAAGCAACTTGTTAAGCATTTGATTCTTACCCCCAGAGCCAACCCCCTCATTCAGTGGCCTAATAAGAGGCGGCCACTCACCCATCAGTGTGGCAGCAATCTGGCATTTCTCTTGGATCCTACTAATCCCTTCATTATCATCACAATCCTCAATCTCCGCCATCAAAAACCAATGCACTTTCAACGCAATCTTAAGCGACTTGGAGCACACATCAATCACAAACTTATCCAATGACGGACTGGGTTTATGCACCATCATATAACAAATTTGAAACAAGTACCCCTCAATTCCCGATAACGGAAGCGTATACATTCTATTACACAAGTAATCCCGAACACCCGAGTGTTCATGCTTATACAAGTAACTAACAGCAATCCACTCACAGAAAAACGCCGAATCAAAGAACCGAATAAGCCAACCATTCTCTCCTACACTTTCACTACTAATCGGGTTAGTCCTAGTTATCTCCCTCGGAAATTCATCCGGCTCACCAATAGTTATCCCTAATAATCTCACCATTTTCTCAAATTATCCAAACTTTCACTACCATCATCATCATCACAAACCCCAAACCCTAACCCTCACCCTAACACTAACCCTAACCCTAAAATTCACCATTCTTCGCACAAGATTAACAAAACCCTGGCAGACATTGACGACTGCCAGGGAAGGTGAAATTTCAATAATTTATCCTAAAACTTCTCAAAAAAAGTGAAGAATATATAATTTGATTCAGTTGAAGTATACGATGAAATTACAAAAATTCAAAAATTAATGAATAATTGAAGATAAATAAGTAGAAGAAGAAGAAGAGTTTGTGGATCGGAGCTTACAGATTAAGAGAGAGAAAAAGAGGAGAGAGAAGATCGCCAGAAATTAGCGATGGCGGAGAAAACGGAGCTGAAATTTTGCGACTAAACGACGGTCGCCGGCGTCGGTCTATGCTGCTTCTGTGTCGTCGTTGGTAAGAGAGAGAAAATGAAAGAGGAGAGAGAATCAATTTTTTTGATTTCTTTTGTTTTGTTAGAAAAGGGCGGAAGAAGGGACGAAGGATCAAAAAAATATTTGTTTATTAACGTATTATTCAAACAATATGATTATTATATTATATTTTCTAAAATAAAATATAATAATAAAAGTATAAAGATTTTAAGTTACGGATTTTTCACCATATACCTTCTAATACTTTCCTTTTTAATAATATACCCTTCAACTTCTGAAAACTCATCAACTGATTTTTATTAACATTTTTAGTCGTTAACCTATCATTATTTTATTTTTATTTTGACAGAAACCTATCATTATGTTACTAATCTCTAATTAACTCATACTTGAACCATTTACCTTAATTTACCACCATTAAACTACCATTATGGATAGAGAAAAAGGAGTTGTGGAGGAAAAGATAGTTATCAATTAAGATAAACGGGTGAATTATGGTTGTAATAAAATTATAGACTAATTACTAAAAAAAACTAGTCGCTATTAGTCGTAGGGATATATGGTGAATTTTTAAGAAAATAAGGATATATGATTAATTTTGAAAGGTTGGAGGATATTTCGTGAAGAAAAAAAACGGTTCAGATATTCTTGGTGAGAAATCCATTAAATTAATAATTCGATTTTTTCATGGAAAATTTAACACTTTATTTTTCTAATATTAATGTAACATTCGTATTTACAAATGAAATACTACAAACTTTGACCATATTTTCAGCATTATATAAATAAAATATTTATTTGGGATCTTATTAGATGTGTTAACATTAATAAAAAGAAAATGTGTTTTAGTGTAGTTTGAAAAAAAAAAATTATGATTTTCACTCATACATAATATGTAAATATTAATTATCAAATCTATATAAATTAATAGAATGTGTAGGTAAGCATTGCGCGCCGCCTTGTGTCACCCCATCTCATACGTTGATATGACGCCGTTTTGTCTCCAACATGACATTCATACGCTAACCATGACCTCTTACATTTTAACATCATGATGTTAATTATTACCACTAAACTATGAATTGTGCTTGTTACAAAGAGTCAACTTGAAACTATACATCCTTTTTATCTAAATAAAATTACACAAGTTATCGTCTAGGTCCAATAACTAGTGAGTATATTGAAAATTGTAAAAGTATTGAGATAATTTTAAAAGGGAATTGTTTTATTTTATTCGAGAAAACATGGGTAGAATTTGAAATGTAGTGGATCTTGCATTCTTGATATTGTGCAATGTGGGTGTGCTAGAGGTTTTATTTTAAGGAAATAACTTTGCTACAGCATGTTTAGCTTGCAAGGAGCGGACTAGTGTGAGATACGTGATTGACGGCCAAGAAATTTAAATGTCAAATGTTAATGGAAAGGATCCAAATTCGAATACTAAGGTCTGTTTTGTTCAACTTATTTTGTATTATCTTATCTTATATTAGTAAGATCTTGTAAAATCTTATCTAATTTTATATTATTTTATCTGATCTTATCTTGTCTTATCTTATTTTATCTTATCTTATAAGATAGTTTATTGAGTGTGTCTGACATTTTATTTGATCTTATCTTATCTTATACTAGTATTATCTTATCTTATTTGATCTTATCTTAATTTATATAAGTTGAACAGAACGGACCCTAAGAAATAAATTTGCTACATCATGTAATCTTTAATTTTTCTAATTATTTTGAGGTGAAACATACTTCAATCATGTAGTAATTGTAATATTATTATTTCAAAATTGTATATGCACTTTTATGTTTCATTTGCGGAAGATTATCTTGAACACTTTTATTAGTGTATATCAATTATTATTATTATATTAATTTTTTAGCACCAATTTGGACTATACTTTATCTTTATAACCTAACTTTCACCCTCCTTCAATAAAAAAAATACTTCATATATTAACTCTAATCACATTTACTTTTTAAGTATAATAAAATTTGATAACCACATTACAATCTATCTCCTTAAACTATGTGTTTTTATCAACTAATTGAATTTTTATGGGATAGAAGGAGTACAAATTTGTTCAAAAACTAATAATGATAAGTGTTTGGCAACCGAGGGGTTATAAACATGTTGAGTTAATTTTAATTGTTTGTATTGATTATTTAAACATTTATAGTTATTGATATGTAAAACAATCACGTAGCATGAACCTACAAAATCATGGGGAAGAAATTGATTTATTATTGAGAGAATTACACCTCCCTCTTCTCACGGAACAAGATAGACAATCACTCCTACTTCCTTTTTCGGATTCTGAGATCAAAGAGGAGATTTTCTCAATGGCAGATGACAAATCTCCGGGATTGGACGGTTTCAATTCTGAATTTTTCAAACTATATTGGGACACAGTAGGTCCCTCACTTATTCGAGCAGTATCCCGCTTTTTCACTACTGGCCATTTACTCCGTGAATGGAACCAATCTTTGATCATCCTTATTCCAAAAGTTTCACCACCAGAAGAGGTAAACCATTTACGTCCTATTAGTTTGTGTAACGTTGTTTATAAGTGTATCGCCAAGTGCATGGTTAATCGTATGAAGGGTATGCTTCCCAATTTAATTGCGGATTATCAAAATGCATCTGTTCCGGGTCGTCATATGGAAGATAATATCCTAATTTCTCATGAACTTGTTCATATTATAAACAAACAAAGATCTGGCACACAACAATTAGCTGCTCTTAAACTGGATATGAATAAGGCATATGATCGTGTTAGCTGGTTATTCATTTTGAAAGTGTTATCTGCTTATGGTTTCCCGACACAATGGCTTCAACTTGTGCATCAATGTATCTCAACGGTTTCTTATCGGCTCCTAATTAATGAAGCAGCCACTCCTGGATTTCTGCCAACATGTGGGCTTCGCCAAGGAGACCCCTTGTCTCCTTATCTATTTCTCTTTTGTATGGATATTTTGTCTCGAATGGCTACTTTAGCGACAGATATCCAGCAGTTTCAGGGGATCAAAATTGGTCGCCACGGTCCTACCTTCTCGCATATGTTCTTTGCTGACGACTCTCTTTTCTTCTTCAAAGCCCTCGCATATGTTCTTTGCTGACGACTCTCTTTTCTTCTTCAAAGCTTCTCAAGCTTCATGTGCAGCAGTCAATTCTCTAATCACACGGTTTTGCAGTGTCTCGGGACAAGTTCTGAATTTACAAAAATCTTTCATCAAGTTTAGTCCTAACATCACAGCTGAGCAACAACATCTCTATAAAACAACCCTACGTATGACAGCTAAGGCTTCGCTTGGGACTTACCTTGGAGTGTCGGTTGATATTCAAGGGAACAAGGTGGCCCATTTTACACCACATTTGGATAAGGTCACTGCTATCATCTCGCGATGGAGTCATAATAAGTTGTCGCAGCCTGCAAAATTGGTAATTATCAATTCTATTCTGGTTGCATCTATAATGCATCAACTGGCTGTCTTTCGCATTCCTACCACCATTGCATCCTAAATAGATGGTCTACTAGCCAGGTTTTTTTGGAGGAATATAGACTCTACTGGGATTCATTGGAAAAAGCGACAACTTCTTCATCTTCCTCGTGGTATGGGAGGACTCAGAATTCGCAATATTGGTTTTTTTAATAAAGCTCTACTGATGAAAAAAGCTTGGCGAATACAACAAAACGCTCAACTTTTACTCTCCAAAGTGTTCCGTGCTCGTCGTCCAATGCCACGCACACACCCTCCCTCAACTCGTTCTGGTTCATGGGGTCGGAAAGGCCTAGAGATGGCCAATACTCTTCTTATGGCCAATAGCGCTTGGAAAGTCGGCAACGGTACGCAAATCAAAGCGTCAACAGACAAGTGGGTCCAGGGCAAGGTCCCCATTTTCAAGGACCAGACTCCGCTCAGAAGTATTTCTCGTCTCAAAGTTGCTCATCTCTTGCTTCCTCAGCAACGAGGATGGGATATGCACCAAATTAATCGTCTGTTTATTTCTTCTAGTGCTCGTAGCATTAAGGGACTCGAACTATCAAATCACTTGGACTGTCAAGATAGTCTCTATTGGCCCCTAACTCGTTCAGGGGCTTACACTACAAAGTTCCGACAACAGCAAAATGAAATCGGTAGCATGACAACGCCGAGAGATGAACAATTTTTTCGCACTCTTTGGGGTTTGAACATCATGCCTTAATGGAAGATTTTCCTATGGAAGCTTTGGCACAACGGCTTGGCAACCACAGATAACCTCTTCAAATGCCAACTCAGCCCAACGGACTCTTGCCCTATCTGCCTTGATGGGCCTGAAGATTGCCAACACCTATTCAGGTTTTGTCCGCTGGCACACGAAGCATAGGAAATAAGCCAACTGCATCATCAGACCACGGCATCCCAGAATCTCCAATTTCGTAGTTGGCTCGTAAACGGGATACTCAAATACTATACCGAAGACGGCTACCAGGGGACGCGATTACCTTCGATTGTCGGTATACTGTGGGCCATTTGGAGAACCCGGAATCATCAAGTGTTCCGGCAGGTTAGAGCTAACATTCAAGTCCTAACAACCTTCATCCATGAAAGTGATCGCCAACATCTATTGTTTGCCCAAGGCCATCCACATCATTTCACTCGGCCTCCAGAGCCTGCTAACCCGCCTGGGTTTTACATCGCAAATCTTGGTCAGCAGCTTCACGGTAGCTCTCCCATACTCCTCATTTTGGATGGAGCTTGGGACAAAACCACACAAATAGGGGGTGCAGCGTGGGTTTGCTCTTTTACCACAGCTCAGCCCAATATCTCGTGTGGACTTTGGTTTTACGCTAACTCGGTTCTAGCTACGGAAGCAATGGCATGTCTTCGAGCTCTCCAATGGGCAAAGAGTATCGATTTTCGAGCTATTCAACTACATACCGACTCAACGTTACTAGTACAACTATTGGGGTCTCCACGTTGTTTGGATATCAGCGTCAACCATACTATTACTCGCATTCGCTCCATTGGTCACGAATTCATGTGGTGTAAGCTACAAAAGGTGCCCGAGAGTCAGGTTTCTCCAGCACACCATTTGGCTCGTTGGTGTAAGAGTAATAGGATGTTTGTTCCATAATTTCCGCATTTAATTTTCTTTTGTACGTTTTCTTGATGTCAAAAAAAAAAAAAAAAAAAAAAAAAAAAAGAAAGAAAGATATGTAAAACAATCGACGTCTTGGACCATACTACTCCCAATGGTTAACAAGGCCCTAAACTCTTGAACTAATTTTCTAATTTAGATTAGTTCACTACTTCACTTTCGCTCCCATAATTATCATAATAGTAAATTTACTCATTTGCTAAACGACGCCATTTTTTTACTTACTAACGCCCTAAATACGTGTATAAAAATACGGCTTTGGTATATTTCCATCTCTTTTCTCATTTCACCCCTTCCTTCTTCACTTCCCCTCCCTATCATCTTCAACATCACCACTGCCTCCGACACACCACCACCGGCGCCGGCATACCACCACCACAGCTGCCGGCATACCGCCATAGCCGCCGACACACCACCACCACAGCCCGGCACACCACCCATCACACCCACCCTTCTTCTCTCCTCTGTTTTTTTTTTTTTAAAGAAGGCAAAGGCCGGGCGGGCGCCTAATTTAGGTGCCTCGCACCATTGGTGGGGCGCCTAAATTAGGCGCCCGCACCATTGGTGGGGGCGCCTAAATTAGGCGCCTCGCCCAGCCTTTGCCTTCTTTTTAAAAAAAAAAAAAAAACAGGGAGGAGAAGGGGTGGTGGTGATGATTTGTCGGTGTACGGTGGTGGTGGTGTGTCGGTGTACGGTGGTGGTGGTGGTGCCGTCGACAAGAAGATGGTGATGGTGGTGGTGGTGGTTGTGGAGGAGGAGGGGTTAGGGAAGTGAGTCAAGGGGAGGAGAGAGAAAAGAATTGGATGTATATAAATACAGTATAAAAATACTGTATTTATGGCGTTAATAGGAAATTTTAGGGCGTTGTTTAGCAAAACCCTAAATTTATTATTGTTGCTACTACTATTTTAATTGTAATAATTCGACCCCGTCTTTTGAATTGTCAGTGCTGTTCTGTTATTAGTCGATGCACTCATGCACCAGAGTTGTGGAATCTACTTTTAAATTGTCACCAACGACAACCTTGCCTTTTATCTTTCAGTTGAAACTTGAAACATTACTAACTTGACTTCTCCTACACTGGCACCCCATATATATAGAGCTGGTCAATTGCATATCCTCCATTAGTATTATGTACTTTCATCTAGAGGTGTCAATTCAGTTCAACAGTTCAGGTATGGTTTTATCCAAATAGTTCAGTTCATATCAGTTCAGTTTACAACAGTTAAAATTATTAACAATTCTGTTCAGTTCAGTTAACAAACTTTTCAGTTCAGTTTAATTCAGTCATTTTTCTTTCTAATTTCAGTTCAGTTCAGTTGCATTTTAAACCAGTTTTACCCGAACAGTTAAACCAACCAACAGTTGAATCCACATGATCAGTTAAAACAAGTTGCAGTTATATTTAGTTTCGTTTCAGTTTATTTCAGTTATTGACAAAAATCACAGAAGTTGGACAATAATCACATCGGTTCAGGTAGAAGTTAGTCATATCCTTGTATTTGTTCGAGAAGAATGGAACCTCGTGTCGGGTTTTTGCCAAATGTTTTTTCGAGTTCGGTTAAAATTAACGTGTCATATAAGTATTGAGCGACACTTGCCTCGAAAAAAACCGATTTTACTTCCCAAAAACGTGTATGAAAATGACATCGATATATGATATATTCGGCAGAGTTCTTTGATTATTAACACATTAGGCTGTCGAAACAATTTATGTTCTTCATATGCGTGATATCGTCACTATTTTAATCAGAATTCCTCATTGTTTTTTTTTACAGGCAGATTTCCTCATTGTTTCCAAAGCGAATTTAAACCTCTTCATAAAAATATTGAAGTTTTTGCATTTCCATGAAATTTGAAAAACAAAAAAAATGAAAACCCAGAAAATCCATTTGAACAGAACTCACTGAATTTTAATTGATAGGAAATTACACCACAAGAAGGAAAAACATGTTGAATTCATATGCAGACTTAATAAACTTACAAAGACTAAATTACAATGAAGTAAAAGTTAGAATGTACATTACAACTAGTAATGGCCACTGGTGCGGGCTGAAAAATATTGGCCCACACCGGTCTGTTACCGGTTTTCACGGTTCGGGAAGCAGTTATGGCGGTTTTTGGGCCTAGTGGGATGGACCGGGATGGCGAACCGGCATGAGAATATTTTTTATTTATTTTTTCAAAATTATTTAATCATTGAAATTATACATTATTGTTACATAAAATCTTTAAAATGATTTAACATATATACAATTATTAATATATACAATTATTAATATTAATGAATAATTTCATTTTTTTTAAATTTGATTGAATTATAATATATGCAATTTGATTAAAATATATACAATTTGATTAAAATATACAGAATTTGGTTCAATATTTACTTGGGCTGGGCTGATTCGGTTCATGGGCCGGGCTGGACCTGTTTCGTGGTCCGGGCTGGGCAATTTTAGTAGCGGGCTTTAGTGGGCTGGGCTCAAGAAATCTGTCCCACGGTCCACCCACCAATTTCATGGTTCGATCTGGGCTGGACCGAGCTTTTTGCGGGCCCAACCCACACGCCCCACGAGGTGGGCTGGGCAAGATTGGCCCGCACTGTTGACCATCTCTAATTACAACAAAACTATAAATTAAAACAAAGGAAAGGCAAGATACAATAAAAACCAAGCTAAAAGCACATTATTTAGAGATTGTATTTTCTCTGTATCTTCAGCCTCAACAGGTGTGTAAGACCAACTATTCAACCCTATAAAAAAAAAGAAGGAACAAATTAGAACTCCAAATCAAAAAAATCTGGAATTTAATAAACGTACAAGAAGACACAAATAAAAAGACACAAAATACAGAAGAAAAGCAAGAAAATATACCACTTGAAAGCAAGGAAGTTTTTCAGCCTCATTCACTAATTGAACATAACTCAGCCTTTTAGATTAGAAGGAATGAATAATGAGGTTCTCTAAACAAGTAAGCAAGCAATGGAAAAAGGTGTCGAAAGAGGACCAAACCAATTCACTTATACTCTTCACTTATTCCTGCCAAAAATTTCAGAAAACCAGGATTTTTTTTTTAAAAAAAAATCTCTATTCTTTTGTGTGTGTGTTATCAAACAAAGCAAACCTTTGGAACTAGGAGTAGTACCCACCCACCTCCATTATCACCTTGTTCTTGTTTTGTTTTTTCGTGGTTAACTAACTGATTTTCACCATTGATTTGGGCTAATCTTTTGTGGTTCTTGATGCTTCTAGTCCTTTTACCGGAACCCTTAAAACAAGAAACCAAGTAAAAAAAATCGAGTGATATTTTGATGCTTAATTTCACTCAACCCATTACCCATTATTAGATGATGAATTCCAGATTCATGACATAGATATAGGTGGAGGAGGAGGCAAGAGTAGAGCGGCGGAGGAGGAGGCTAAGAGTGGGCTAGGGTTTTCTAGAGGGAACACAGTTGTTTTTACCCTTTTCAAGGTTAATGGAAATGAGGGGAAGTGAAGGAGAGATTAGGGTGGTTGATTTGAGTTGTATCCAATGGTTTAAAATGTATATCCATGTGTGGTTGTGTTAATGATGTTTAAGCCATAGATTTGATTTCATCAACGGTTAAAATTTGTTGAGTGCTCATTTCTTGGATTGAAGTTTTCTTACCAAGATTACCTGAGTGCTTGTTTTCTTTTCATTTTATTTCTTCTTTTCAGGAAAAAAAAAAAGGTTTGAAATTTCAAATGAAGTTATTACTTCTTCAAGCCATTTATAAACAAAATTTTATTAAACTTATTTAATTCGTTGTTGTTGAGTTTAAACAAATGTATTGACTTAAATTGAACTTATCAATCAGATAACAAATTGTTTCAATTCAATAGTTTCGATATGAATTTAATTTATAGACGATTAACTTAAATAGAGTATTGTTATAATTAGCTTATTGACACATTTATTTAGTCTAAAAATACTTCGAATAATTCAAGTAGATGTTTCGAGTTTCAAAATGAATATAGCTTAATGACGAGTACACGAATGTCTGTTTCGTATCAAGATTTTGTTATTGAGCAATAGTTACAACATGCCTTATGATAGATGTTTTGAGCTTCGAAATAAATATAGCTTATCAACTTGCATTGGAATAATTCATTTAAATGAACTTATATAAGTTATAACAAACCTTATATTATATGAATGTTTGCTTCATACCAAGATCTTGTTATTTAGCAATAAGATTTATTAGTCGATTAAGATCTTGTTAATATGCAATAAGATATAATAACAAACCTCCCTACTTGTTATAACAAACTATATTATTGTAATAATTAGATTCAATGTCTCATGTTAAGTTACTAGTTTTACAGCTTTATGGTTATTACTTATTAAGCTAGACTTCTTATAGTATTACTTATACAACTATCATTCAGTTATGTAATAGTTTGATTATATTTATTTAAGTGAGCTTATAATATAATGGTATAACTCATGTGAACTTCTTTGAGTTGATAGTGACTGCTTGTTATATTCAATTTGATATTGGATTATTAAATCAATGTATCAATGTAAATCGATAAGCTAGAACAAGATAAGAATAATCCATTTAAGTTAATTGCTAAAAACTTATAATCATTTTAATATACTCATACATCTAAGTCAAACTAAAATACATTGATATTAGACTAAATGAATATATCAATATAAGCCGGTAAGATAATTGAAGATAATAATGCTCCATTTTGAATTTAATTGAAACATAATATTGAAGTGAAACAAGTTAGTATTGGATTATTAGATTATTGTATCAATGTGAATTGATAACCTAAATCTAGATAAGAAGACTCCAATTTAGTTAATTGTTTATAAGTTACATTTATTTTGAAACTCAAATATCTAATTGAACTGAAACAAGGTGATACTGACCTGGATTACATAATGTATCAATGTAAGCTAATAAGGTAATTGAAAATAACCAAGGATGTCTTGGCCTAGTGGTTAAGATTGAGGTGCTGTGAACGATAGGTCACAGGTTCGAATCCCCCCTCCCCTTCTTTGTACTTTGTACTGCCTTCGTGGCTCATATGGATCAAAAAATAAGGTAATTGAAAATAGCAATAATCCATCCAAGTGAACCTTGACTTATAAGCTTTATTTATTTCGAATACAAAACATAATACAAAAGGGGAGTTTGAATTAATTTAAGCCAAATTTTCACTCTTTAAAATCATAATTAAGAAGTGTCAAGAATTACTTCAACATTAATAGTAAGTAATATGGTGTTAATAGTTATCAAAGAAACAAAGTTATAACTGAAATAAAGTTATATCTCATACTTTTGTAACAGTTTGATAGATTTGAAATTATCAATTTGTCATGAAATAAAGCTATAATGTCATAAATTCATATATTAATAATAAATTTTTCATGATAAATTTTCATGTGAGAGTATATCATAAAGTTGGGTAAAATTTAAATTCAGTTTGGAGTATATCAAGAAATTAAGTTATATATCATAAATTCAAGTACTAATAAAACATTATCATGATAAAATTTGTATGTGAATTGGAGTATTATCATGAATTTGGGCAATATGTGAATTCGGTTCGGGTACAATTAAAAATCAGTTTAAAACAATTTCAGTTTAAATCGGTTTCAGTTCAGTTTCAGTTTGAATCAGTTCCGTTAATTCAGTTAATTATTCAGTTCAGTTCAGTTGATCGATCAACTTTTCAGTTTTTACCGTTATTTTCAGTTATAGTTTGTTTCAGTTCAGTTGCTGTTTAATTTTGGTTTTTCATTTAAAGTTTATTTCAGTTTCAGTTCAACATTTTTCAGTTGATTTCAGTTACAGTTACTCCCAGTTCAGTTTAATCCAGTTCAAATTTCAGTTGTTTCAGTTCAACCAGCAGTTCATTAACCAAACTGACATCTCTACTTGCATCTCTATTTATGCCAACCCCACACAAATTATTAATCTCCCAACCTTAGATATCATCCCACTCTTAAGGGTTCCCATGGTCGTGTACACAACTCTTATTATTTATGAGATCATCTCCCAACCTTTATCATATTTTTTTCTTTCAAAACCATCTAAAAAAGATATGATCAAAATTGTTTACGATGAAACAAATATGATAAGACTCAACACGAATAAGTTTCCCTTGCATAGAATGATATGAAATTATGAATAACGAAATGCAATCCAAGTTTTCAAAACTTGATCACATGAGCTATAAAAATGGAAGAAATATATGTTTTTTGTTTTTTTCCTTGACCAAGTAAGATAATTGCCCCCAAAAGTCAATCCCTGGTAGACTACTACTCTACTAGTCTGCATGCACACAAACTCACAGTCTCGAACCCTCACTGCCACCACAAGTTGAGAGAAACTCTCGAACTTAAATATTATTGTGGTTGATAAGACTCGAAAAATGCTCATCAGTTGAGTCACAACACAGTAATCAGTGCTTGCTATTGAGCTCTTCTAACTGAACAAACTCCCTACAAAAATTGCACGGAATTGCACCTTAGGAAAGGAGTATATTCATAATTTTCCATTCTAATGTTCTAATTCTAACCCTCTCATTATGCTCTTGCCTACACATCATCCATGTGGAGTCTAGCTACTTCAACCCATGCTTTGCTTGTAGGTTTATTATGACAGCTAATGCACCTTTTAGTCCTTTAGAATTCTCCGCACTATTTTATATACCTTTGGTAGTAAACTTCCATAGCATTATTATTAGCAAAGTGAATTGATGCTAAATGACTATTATTAACGAATGGAAGGAGTAATAAAATTCCTTTGATCAGTCTCTCTCATTCTTTCTTATAGAGATAGATAGATATGCTTCTAATTTTTAATTAGTGTTATTGCCTTCTTGGCATCATTGTTCTTCATTGTGCCAATTTGACGGGTAAACACTTTTTATGTTTGGTGAAATATCAGGAAGTTCTTTTTTATTGTATACTGCACTAGCAAAACCCTTTCAAGCACTTTCTAGTTTCTAACATACGCATAAAACTCTATGCGTCAATTGTCAAAGGATGGTGGAAAAGCGACCTTGTCAGCCAATGATATACAGGAAGTAGTTTGAGTTTGGTGGCTCTTTTTCTTCAATAGATAGAAATTTGAAATACAACTAAGAAGCAAAGTTGATGTCAAAACCAACAAACATGAAATTTAATATAGTAAATGTGGTACTAAAAACATGACATTAAATTTCATCTCCGTTACTATACATCAAGACTGATAGAATATAAATATAGTTGTGATATATTTTGTTCCTAGAATTATACTCTGGATAGGTTTCCTAATCATAATAGGACTATCCTAGAATGTATCACTATAAATATTGATCAATGGTAATCACTCAAGTTGAGGAGTTTTCCCAAATATAGCATGGTATCACAGCTTTAGGTTTCTATTTCTTTCCTGCTCCCTTGCGTCACGCCCACCGCGTGCGCCACCTAGTAATACTTGTGCGCCACCTGCTTCCGCCCTTATGGAGCCAACTGACCAACCCGAATCCACAAAATTTGATTCCCCACAAACAGAATTCCACCCTGCTCTTTCAGTTACGAATATCAAAAATTGTATCCCTTTGATTCTTGATCGTGAGAAAGTTCAATATTCAAATTGGGTTGAGTTGTTTAAGTGTCATGCCCATGCTTTTAATGTTTTAGATCACATAAATACTGAAACCAAACGCCCTGCTGAAATTTCTGATGCGTTATGGTCACGTCTTGATTCTATTGTTAAACAATGGATTTATGGCACTATTTCCTCTGATCTATTACAAATTGTTCTTTGCCGTGGGGATTCCGCACAAGCTCTTTGGGACAAATTGAAGGCTATTCTTCAGGATAATAAACATACTCGAGCTGTCTGTCTTGAAAATCAATGTAATTCTCTTCACTTGTCTAATTTTTCTGACGTTTCGTCATATTGCACAAAATGAAAGAATTTAAAAGACCAACTTGCTAATCTAGATCAACCTATTTCTGAGCAAAAATTGGTTCTTCGGCTTGTTTCTGGCCTTAATGGTACTGATTTTGATGTGGTAGCCACAATGATCCAACAAACGGAGCCTTTACCATCTTTTGAATATGCAAGATCCCGCCTTTTGCTTGAAGAATCTCGCCGGGCACAAGATTCGGCCCCTCCCACATCCTCTTTCGTGGCTCAAGGGCCACCGGCAGCAACAACTGCCACCACCGCAGCAGCAACAGTCCAACCAGAGGGGTGGCGGTGGTTGCGACCGTGGCAGAGGGGGTGGCCGCAGTCGGGGCGTGGCTGAGGCAATAACGCACAACAGCAGCAGCAGCCTGCCCAGACACCGCCCTTCAATTCGGGGCTGCCTCCTAACTGGGCCAGCCCACCGCATAACCCAGCGCTAGCACCGAACTGGGCTACTTCTCCTCATTGGGCCCCGAACCGGGTCTCGTTGGGCCCTCGCCCTACCCGCAGCTTCAAGCGCCTGCCCAGCGCCTGCTTCCAAATCATTATGGGCCTCCAGCCTAGCGACTGCATCCCCAGGCCCACCAGGCCACCTATGCCCCTTACCAAGAATATGGGCCCCTTATGGCTCCCACTGAGTTAGGCAATACGTTTGCTACTATGACCCTTCCGCAGGATAACTCTTGGTACATGGATTCAGGCGCCACAGCTCATGTAACTAACTCGTCAGGTACTCTCATGCCCTTATTTAATTTAAGCACTCCTAATGACCATATTTTAGTTGGTAATGGTCATCGCATTCCTGTTCATGGTTATAGTCAATCCTCCCTCCCCACTCCTCACCCACCTTTAGCTCTCCATGATGTCTTATTTGCCCAACAAATTATTACCTTATCTCCGTCCGAAAATTTACCACTGATAATAATGCCTCCATTGAATTTGATCCTTATGGTTTTTCTGTGAAGGACCTTCGCACGGGGACTATAATAGCAAGGTGCAATAGTTCGGGGGAGCTCTATCCTGTGATCACCACTCAACCATCTACATGTCTAGCTACCGCCCTCATGGCCACATCCACTACCTGGCATGATCATCTAGGACATCTAGGATCCCAAGTTTTAAGCTTTCTTAGGAGTAGAGAGTTAATTCATTGTAATAAGGAGCATCACTCTGATTTTTGCATTTCTTATCAAGTAGGAAAACATCTTCGTTTGTCGTTTTATGAATCTAATAGTACTACTCATTCTGCTTTTGATATTATTCATGTTGATTTATGGACCTCTCCTATTCGTAGTTCTCAGGGTCATAAATATTATTTGATGCTATTATATGATTCTACTCATCTTGTGTGGACCATTCCTCTTAAATTTAAATCTGAGGTCTATAAAAAATTCTTACATTTTCGCCAATATATCCAAACTCAATTTGAGCGTCCCATTAAAGCTTTCCAATGTGATCATGGTCGGGAATTTGATAATAGCCCTTTTAAATTATTTTGTGTTCAACATGGAATAATTATTCGTTTCTCCTGTCCTCATACCTCCTCACAAAATGGAAAAGCCGAACGCATGATAAAAACATTAAAACAATATGTCACGTACTCTTCTTTGTCATGCCTCCGTTCCTCCACAATATTTGGTAGAATCCCTTGAAACGGCCACCTATCTTGTCAATCTTTTGCCTACTAAGACACTTGATAATTCTTCTCCTGCCTCAGTTTTATTTAACATCACCCCTGTTTATGTTCATATTCGAGTGTTTGAGTGTCTATGTTTTCCAAACTTAACTGCTACTACTCATCACAAATTAGCTCCTCGTTCCACCCCGTGCATTTTCCTTGGCTATCCATCTCATCATCGGGGGTATCGGTGTCTCGATATTGCCACCAATAAAATAATAATTTCTCGTCATGTGACTTTTGATGAGCATACTTTTCCCTTTGCTAATTTGAGGAAATTTAAGCCTGCTGAGTATAATTTTCTGGATGAATCTGATCCCAGCCCTTTATTTTTTTTCCCCTGTGGAACTCTCCTCCCCATCATTCTGGCCCAGACTCACGCCCACCCCCAGCCCACGTTACCTCAGCGGCCCAGCTCTTACTTCCCTCCTCTACCGCAGGATCGCATGCTCCCTTGCGTTTGGGTCCCAGTCCAAATCACCCGCCTTCCCTCCCCACACGCTGCAGCGCAGCCCAGCTCCCCCATCGCACTCCTGCCCGCGTGCGTACCCGGGCCCATCACCGGGACAGGCGTGCTACAACCCACCCCCCTTCGTGGCCTCCCTCCTATTCGGCCCACTTGTCCCCCCTCCTTCCCCCCATCCCATGCATACTAGGTCCAAATCCGACATTTCTAAGCCCAATCCTAAATACACCCTTCATACAATTTCCCCACCCATTCCTCTACATCGTTCCCCAATTCCTAAATCTCACAAAATAGCCTTGACTGATCCGAATTGGAATGCGGCGATGCATGATGAATATAATGCTTTAATTAATACAGGGACATGGGAATTATTACCTAGGCCTATGGGGGTGAATATTGTTAATCGCATGTGGATTTATACTCACAAAGAAAATGATAAAGGTGACCTTCAAAGGCACAAAGCTCGTCTTGTTTGTGATGGCATGTCTCAGGAGGTCGGTGTGGATTGTGATGAAACTTTTAGTCCAATTGTTCGTCCTGCTACTATTCGTACAGTGTTGGGGTTAGTTATGTTTCGAAACTGGTCTATTCATCAACTTGATGTAAAAAATATTTTTTTATATGGTGACTTACAGGAAACAATATATATGCATCAACCCCCCGAGTTTGTTGATAAGCGATTTCCTCATTATGTTTGTCACCTTCGCAAGGCTCTCTATGGCCTCAATTAAGCTCCCCGGACTTGGTATCAGTGTTTTGCGCATTTTCTTCTTCAGATGGGATTTGTTGTTGCTCAGAGTGACAACTCTTTATTCACTTTTCGTTAGGGTAACGATATGGCATATCTTCTTCTATATGTTGATGATATTATTTTATGCACATCTTCTGATGCTTTGCGAGACCGTATTATTGCTCACTTGAAATCTGAATTTCCTATGTTTGATTTGGGGACACTCAGTTATTTTTTGGGTATCTCAGTTACTCGTACACCTTCCTACATGCTTCTTTCTCAGAAAAAATATGCACAGGAAATATTGGAGCGCGCAGGTATGGGGACATGTAAGCCTGTCGCTACTCCTGTTGACACTAACTCTAAGCTTAGTGCAGATTTGGGTCCTCCTGTGGCAGATCCGACTCATTATCGCAGTTTAGCAGGTGCTCTGCTGTACCTCACTTTTACTCGTCCTGATATTGCTTATGCAGTTCAGCAGGTATGTCTTTTTATGCATGATGCCCGGGAGACTCATTATAATGCATTAAAGCGCATCCTGTGTTATATTCAGGGAACCATTGATCATGGATTACACTTATATCCTACTACTCAATTGCGTTTGATCACTTATACTGATGCTGATTGGGGCGGGTGTCCTGACACTCGTCGTTCTACTTCTGGTTATTGTTGTTTTCTCAGTGATAACCTGATTTCTTGGCAGTCTAAGCGTCAGCCTACTCTTTCTAGATGAAGTGCAGAGGCGGAATATCGAGGCGTCGCAAATGTTGTCGCAGAAGCTTGTTGGTTACATAATCTTCTTTTGGAGTTACATTGTCCTCTCCGACAGGCTACTATTGTTTATTGTGATAATGTCATTACTATTTATTCATCTCGCAACCCAGTATAACACCAATGCACCAAACATGTTGAGATGGACATTTGTTTTGTTCGGGAAAAGGTTGCGTTGGGTCAGGTACGTGTGTTGCATGTCTTTACTAGATATCAGTTTGCAGACATTTTCACCAAAGGTCTTCCGCGACAGTTATTCTTGGAGTTTAAGTCCAGTCTCAGCGTTCGCCCTCCTCCCGCTCCGACTGTGGGGGTGTGATAGAATATAAATATAGTTAGAATATATTTTGTTCCTAGAATTATACTCTGAATAGGTTTCCTAATCATAATAGGACTATCCTAGGATGTATCACTATAAATATTGATCAATGGTAATCACTCCAGGTGAGGAGTTTTCCTAAATCTAGCAAAGACTAATACATTACACACTATAACAACAATTTTTCTCTGTTTGTTCCCAATATTTGTTGAAAATCTATATTTTACCATCACTTTTTCAAATCTGTAACATAAAATTAATATAGTAATCGTGGTACTTAAAACCTAACATGAATTTCATCTACATTACTATACATCAAGACACAACAACAATTTTTCTATGTTTGTCCTGATATTTGTTGAAAATCTATATTTACCATTACTATTTTCAAGTCTCCATTGTAGTCCTATAATTTTGGAAGGGTATTAATTATTCCCATTCGTAAAATGTTCTATAAGTTTTAAAGTCATTTTCACGAGTTCAAAACTGATTTAGTTAAGGTAAATTACTTGTTATAGGTCGGAATGTGTTTGTCAAACCCATTTTTTCCCACTGATTAAGAAGAGATTTAAGCTAATTATATTGGTAAAATGAGTTCAAAACACATAAACATCTTTTTAACATAATTTATTAACGAAGAGATAGATAGAGCCATAAGGGCATCAATGAGACTTCCAAAATCATTGCAAAAACTTTGAAAAAAGTGAGAATACCATGTAAATTTTCAGCAAACACAAGGACTCAACATAGAAACAACCCCAAACCCACCCCCACCCCCACCCCCACCCCAGGAATAAAACTAATTAGATAATGCATATAGAACAAGTTCGCTCCTAGATTCATTTTCGGGGGAGATGTATGTGACACTAAAATCTAGCCCATACATAGGTCTTATTGTTTACTGTTTAGTTGTCGGTGTAGAATAAGAGTATTGAATGTGAAATATGGCATTAACATTTTCCCTAACACTAGTCAACATCTTAATGAAATCTGTTCTAGCATATAAACAACAGACTTCACTCTAATTTCTAGCAAGATTAACATAAGCAATGGCGTCCTGGATCGCCAGATATGGCCACTGATTTTACTAAATTGTAGTATAGGATTACAAAGGATGAGACTACAACTGAGCAGCAAGTATTTCATTCCATGTATCAGGAATCCCGGGTAAGCACCAATGCAGGCAATCTTGTATTCCTGAAGACGCTTTTACACTATACCGTGATATATGCCCCTCGTCTCTCAACTGAGACAGAGCCGTTATATCCAACAATTTTACCTTCGTGCCCTTAACGGCGCTCGCAATAACTTGATCACTTGACTCGTCCTGATTCACTTCACTTCCTCGGGCCATAGGAGTCGTGTTCTCGCAGCTCCCCCCGGTGTTCCAATCCCCATTAAAGAAATGCCTTGGTGAAATCGTCCGAAAGAATGCCTTCAGCCGGGGATGTGAAGGAAGCTGTGAATCAAGCCATTTGGTAACGCTGTGGATTGTGAAATTCTTAGCATTCCCAATCATTGCCAGCCTCCTGTTTTGATTTGGTTTCCCGTCAACGTACATCACCCATCGATTTGCATTAACCTTACCTCGATTCCAGTGATGACCCGTATTAAAAATCAGAGCATCAAACCGGTGCAGATATTGCTTCAAGAAAGACGGGGGACGGTCCAAATGCATGGCAACTTCAGAGGCAGGGTCATTACTGTTGACAGGAACAAGGTCACAGAGGCAGGATGACCAGTAGTACAGTATCGTGGTGTTGGTTTCCGGGAATCGGAAGGCCCAACCATTGGGACGGGAAGCACCATGTGGGGTGCTTAATCCATATTCTTTTCCCACATCTTGAACTTCAGGAATCTCTTCACCACCAGTAACCATACACATGAGAGACTGGAACTGTTGCCTGCCTAAGGAATCGCCAACAAAAGCAATAGTCTTATCTTGCATCCTGCGAAATATTAATCATCATTTAGAGCCGTGTTTTCATGGGATTGATCACACCAAATAGAAGAAAATGTTGTTTTGCTATAAACTTCAAAAAGCTCTATAAAATTACTGGCTAATAGATTATTTGATAGAGGAAAAACATAAAGCATAAAAGAGTTTGTCTAAAGGGGTAATGGGGGGATAAACAGTACCACAAGGTAAACAAACATTAATCAGAAATAAGAGATAACCAAATTCATCTCTAAAATAAGGTAAAATATACCTTATAAAATAATCATTAAAAAAATAGAGAGATGGAGAGCAAATCAAATTTTCAAGTATGATAACTGGGAAAAGCTATTATATCAAGGTGACAGCAAGTTCAGCATATATGACATATGGGAATCATTAGCAGAAAACAGTTCATAAAGGAAAGTGAAATGGAAAGGGAATACCAACTTAAGAAACATGGCACCGAAATACATGAGAAATGCCCATAATTTTCAGGAGTACTCTAACTTCCTCACCTTTTCAAAAATGCAGATCTTTCAAAGTCTGGCATGTCACAATTTGCTGGTTGCCATCTATAAGCTTCATAACCAAATTCTGGGCGTTGTGTTAATCTACAAGCCCACATCTCTGATAGCCAGTGCTTGCATTTAGAGCCAGAATACAATGGTCGCCTGTTATCTACAACCCATCTACCCTTCGCATAATTACACACTGTCAATGAGAAAACATAATATCTTTAGCATAAGACTACCAAATTTTCTAAATGAAAGTAAGATCAAGTCTCTGCAATCAGGGTTTGGTATAAAATGTCAAGCAGCCAATATGAGGGTACTTCCAGGTCATTTGAATTATTTCTGGGAGTGGCAATCAGGTAGCATATCCACTAGTAAAGGTAATGGCAGTGTAGCACTATTCTGAACATTACAATTCTATAGCCTAATAAAACAGCCTAAGAATAATACATTTTGAGTAATTTGTCCCAGATTACAGGAACGAAACAGCAAGTATCCTGCTTCCATTTCCAGCCACAACAAATGCAAAAAAAATCAAGAATGTTATTTAGCTATTAAAGCAGTGACTAGTTAGTAAAAACCTAACCATGATCAAAACCAACCAATGGACTTTATAAGTATAAATCACTAGTTTTAAATAAGACAAATGAACTTGGCGGCATAGGAAAAGGTAATAGCAAAGAAAAGTTAGCAATCCAATGCAACATCTTAGAATGAGATATCAACCAATAAAGAAACAACTATGTACGAGAGACGAGAATCCAGCATGCTTGTATCATAATCCCCAATCAGAGTATCAGACATTAAAAGAAAGACGAGTGAACACCAAGAAACCATAAAAGCACCTAGTAGGCCATCAGTCACGTATAGAAGCAATGAAACAAATGCTAACTGCTAAATAACAAGCAAGCAAGACCACTAAGGACGGCAGGACCTCAAGGCAATCAGATAACAAGCTACTTCTACTTTGAATAATGATATTTGAAACTGGAAAAAAGTCAAGTGGAAGGTAGACACTTTGTTAGTTGTCACATCGGTAAAAACTTGTCACACATTATAAATTCCGAAATAGATAACCCTTAAAATATCTAGAAGAGTAGCTACCGTTGTTATGAGATGAGGAGCTCTGCACGGATGAGGATATAGAATCACTGTCATCTTCAACCGTTAAGGTTGACTCTTCGGCCACAGGTTCTCTTTTCTCAACAATGGACATCCGGGGTTTTACTCTATCTTCTGTTTCTTCTTTATTCTCAATATTCGATATCTGTGGTACTGTTTTTTCTTCTGTCTCATTGTTTACATGTCGAGGTTCTTGAACAGGAACATCTTCTGGATTGATAAGATCTTCAGAAATGTGTGAAGCTGCATCAAAAACATCTGAATTAAAAACAATAAGCATACATCAGAACAGAAGACAACGAATAAAAGAAACAACACCATTCTATAGAACCACCTGCAGACTAATTCAAACAAACACTTTAAGGGATTCATTAGATCAATTTTAAGGAATAAACAGATCTAAAATTTTAAGTTTGTGCCTAAAAAATTACAGCATTAAGTAAAAGATCATGAGTCTGTATCATATATAAATTCAGTAGTTGCAAGTTGCATGTCCAAAGATCCAGTATGTTATCTCTAAAATAATGGGAAACTAATATTGAATTCCCAATTGATATTTCTAGAAGTTCAGCACTTGAGGAACTAAGAAGAAAATCAGCATCTATGAAACAGAGAGAATTTTTTTTGAACCAGAAATATAGAAGATGAACTTGGGCACGAACCTGAAGGTAAAATCAAGTTATCCTGGGACAATAATATATTTGTGAGAACAGGTCTTCTCTCATAAGACCAAAGGAATACAGTCATACATACGACAGCCAGTAGAGTGAAAGAGAATTGCTTTCCCCTGGCTCTCTGGAGATTTCCTCCCTTCATTTCCGCAAATGCACAACCAGCTTATTCACCTCATCTTTTGCAAAACATCTGATAAGTTATTCTGCACAACACCTTTTCTTCAAACTACAGAAGAAAAACCCAAAAAAATTAGAGAATGCTGAGAATAGTACAGAATACACAAAGTACAATCAGCTCAGGCAACAAAACAAATAGATAACTGATTAAAAAAAAAAACATCTAATGGACCACAGGGATTCCAATTGATATTATGCATGTGTTAATTCATGGAGGTGTCTATTAAAAGGAAACATACTAAGAGCCAAAAACATGATATATACAAGAAATCAGCGTATATTAGTGAAAATTATTCATCTTTGATACATTTTGCAGTGTCTATTTGCTTAAATGAACGGATTAGAGCATACTACCAGCTAAGCCAATATCAAAAGCTCTCCTCTGCATAAGCCATTTTACATTAAAGATTGCTTAGACCATTCACTTTAGAATTATAATACCTGAATGGGTTAAGACCATTCAAACATAGATATAGCAAAAACACCCATCATTATATGGGGGTCTTAAAAAACCGCAATGTACACAGTCTTACTCTTACCCCTAGCCAATGCAAAATACCACAGAATTCATTCAGATAAAATTCCCAAAGATTCCTGTATCCCAGTCCAAGTAACATAACCTCATGCTAACATAATACCTTATGTTTAATTTAATCTTGTAGTTGTTATCACGGAATCTATACTAATACTACAAGACAAGCAATGATAATACAACTCCCCGTCGTAATCAAATTCTCTAAGGAGGAGCTTTTATACTAACGATAATTCCTATGTATTGCCCCATGCCAAATATAAGTTCACTTACCACATATTATTTTAAGAAAATAAGTTGCTACAAATCATGAAACCCACAAAGTCACCATCAACACAGGTAACCTCATAACAACTTTTGTTTCTAAATTCTTATCCCCTTCTTGAATTCCAGATTTAGATTTAGAACCACTTAAACTAAACGACATATTTTACAACACAAAACATTTTCTTTCCACATTCTCTTACCATTTTCATGGCTGACTAGTTCAAACTACAAAAAAAAAAAAGCAGAATTTAACTAATTACCAGTAATCAAAACCCCTAATCTTGCAAATTAAACTCCTAATTACATTTAACATAACCAACCTATTAAATTTACCTTCCCAAACCCAGAAAAAAAAAAAAAGCAGGTAAACATATAAATACATTTTAACCCCACAAAATCCACCTAAACAAGGATAAATCTGAACAAGAAAATTTGCAAGCAGTAATTCCTTTTTTCTCTTTTTCATACCAGAAATATCAAAAAGAAATGAATTAAAATATAAAATGTAAAGATAAAATTGGATCCAAACTATAAATCAAACCCTTACCTTTCCAATTTGATGCGTATTTTTAACCAAGAATCCTCAAAACCTGCAATGCCATTTCAATTTTCAAACGAACAACTTCAGCAACATCATAAAAATTAAAAACTTCATTTTTACCAAAAAGAATACATGGAACAATCTGTAAAAAGAAATTAAAGAAAAACATGCATGAAACTCAAAGTGGGCAATTTTCTTTTCAATTAAAAACCCCATAAAAATGCAATATTCAGCTTAAAACTTCGAAAACCTAGATTAATTCTGATATTAGAGTAAAAAAAAGGAAATTAAAACAAAAAAATACCTGAAAAAAATTGTATTGTTCCTTTTTTTCGTAAATAAAGTTGGGCGAAAAGATTTTTTTTTCCCCTTGATTTGGGTTTAACCTTAGATTCTCAATCAAGAGAGAAAAGAAAGGAGAGAGAGATTTGAGGCGCACAAAAATGGTGTTTTTTGTAGCAGGGCCCTTGCTTTATGGGTTGTCTAGTTTTTATGCAGTGCAAAAACAAAAAAAATGGGTGCATGAAAATAAGACTATGGTACTAAAAAATATTTATAAAATGGTAAGGCGCATGAGAATGAGATCCAACTTCCTCATACTGAATACCACTAAGATTGCGCCACGTAACATGGACAATTAATAGAACTAATTAATTATACTACTTGTAATGTGTCGTATAGGTTCTTGAGCTTCTCTTAAATGATCAGGGTGATTAGCAAGTGTGGTGTAGTTAATTAGGGATTTAATTTGCAATTTTAAGGTTGTAAGGTTGAATACTCCTAACTACAGTACTTAGGGGAATGCTAGATCAAAAACATCGGATGGGTTGAGGTTTAGACAGGATCATGTTCCTTACCATTAAAAAAATGATCAAGGAGATCGAGAATATTAGCGTACTACAAGTGTATTTTGTGTAGTTTTATTGTCATTGTGATATGTATTATTTATATATCAAATTGATAAAACAGTAGTTTTTTGTTTCTAAACATAATTTATTGGAATTGATTTGAACTTATCTGAACTTATTTGAAACTTAAGAAAGTTTAATTTACAAAGTGTACGTTGGAGATGGAGGGAAAGGAATGGAAGGGAAATGAAGAAATGGATTTTCCTCCATTTGGATACCCAATGAGGAGGGAAGGGAATTGGAGGAAAGAGAGATTCAGGATGAATTCCTTCATATTTTGTGAGAAACAAATCTCTCCAACAATAGAAAAATTTAGAAGGAAAATTCATCACTCTTCCAGCCTCCTCCCCCCTTTTCTTTCCCTCCCCTTCCTTTCCTTTCTCTTTCTATATCCAAACGCACCGTTATTGGAACTTATCTAAACTTTTGGAACTTATGAAAGCTTATTTTAAAAAATGTTGGAATTTATTGGAACTTGACTAAACTTATTAAACGTAAAACTCATTTATTAATGAAGGTGAAGAGTACGCATCCTGACACGTTATTTAGAAAAGAGGAAATGAAGATAAATGAAATGAAGGGAAATAAATGGGAACAGGTTCCCTTATTTGGACAAGGGATTAGGGGAAGGAAGGGCATAGAGACTAGAAAGGAAATGATCCATTTTTCCTCTTCTTTAATAAACATCATTGGAGATATTTGGAAAGAAAATTGAGCTTCATCTTCCTCCTCCCTTTCTTTCCCTTCCCCTTCCTTTCCCTCCTATATTGATATCCAAAACAATGTGTTAGTATTGAAACTCGTTTTCATCCATGTTGTTTTGAGATTGTATTTTACACATTTTTTCTCAAATAAAAAACTAACGCTTGCACCCCTTGCATAGGTAATCTGCAACTTAGAACTTCTCAATTTTGGGGACAACTTTCGTAAGCTTAAAAAATCCTAATGTAAACAACCTCATTTACTTATTAGACATTATCCATTCAAACTTTTTATGAAACTTTATACCATATAACTTAAGTTCGAAGATATGAAAGTTTCAAAAGGAAATGTAGGATGAAGGGTTGTTTTCGATACAATAATGTACCTCGCTAAACCCATTCCCAAAACCTTTAAGTTAGGTAGCATTTAGTAATTTTGGGTTATCTCAATAAAGAGTTTCAGATTAAATCATGACAAAGCTTGTAGGCAAAGCAAGGAGAATATATCAAATTAGATAGTCCACCGAAGTTGGGTTAGGGAGACAAAAAGACATAATAGAGCATCAACTCACTTATTCTCCAGCACGGTTTGAGTCTTGATTATTTCATCACAAGATTGATATTAAAAATAAAGACACATCACAAATACTATTAGGTTTCTAGTTCAGAATTACTTAGAGTAGAAAAGATTGTAATTTACAGAGGTGTGTGAAAGTCACTTAGATTCAATGATGATTATGATAGCTTTTTCTTTTATTTTTCTCCTATTAGTTTGTGATAGTTTTTCCCACGTTATGTTTGCATTTGTCATTATCTCTTAGTTTCCCACTTTACGTTTGTATTTCTTTTTAGGTGCTTCCGCAATCCTCAAAGTCACTTTGTATCAGGATTATAAATTTCTTCACTTTTGACGTTCGATTCTGAGTTCCTTACCAAATGTAGTTATTGAGTGTGGGATTATTGTCCTTATCCTTTATTCCCTACTCTCAAGTCTCAGAGGTTTAGCTAGCATAATTGGATTAGTTTACATGCGAGGATATGTGGTTTATTAGTGATTTATTTTTAGTTCATAATGAGGTGATTGATGTGATTCAGATAGATTGAGTGGTTGTATGTAATTACCTACGACTCATTTAAATCACTATATAATACTACTAGTTGTTAATTATATCTTGGAATTAATATTAGAGTCCGTTTTTGAAGAGACGGTCTCACGTTAGTGTTAACGTGAGACCAGCCGATGTTATGCTGACATCACGTGTGTGCATCAACCAACACAAGAATAATTAGTTAAGCGCTATATTAGTTATGCGGTGAAGTATATTAGTTATATCATAAGAACCAGATTATAACGCATCTTATTTGTTCAATCACAACAATACTACATAGGTACATGTGTAAAAGATGGACTAGATTTGCAAAGAGCGACGTGTGGAAAAGAGAAATGGATAGAGAAATCTATGGAGCAGTTACAACTTACAAACAACGTAACCTCATGGCGATATGAAACCGCAAGAAAGTTTTACAATCTTATTCTCAAAAGTCAAGATTAATAAAGGTGCAAGAAAGGTACCGCAAGAAGTCTACAAGAATACTACCGCAAGTATAACCAAAGTCTTAACTACAAAACCAATTATAGAAGAACAATGCTCATCAAGTACAACTACATTGGTTATTTTAGACTCTTATCGTGCAAAAACAAATTAAAGGGAAGAAGTGTAAGGAAGAAAAGTAATTTTAAGAAGACTAAAAAAAAAATTCCAAGAATCAAACTGAAATTGGTACAATTACTCCAAATGCTAGGTTGTTTTAAGTTCTTTTTTTCAGGTTGTCTTTTGTATTTGACATTTTTTATTTATAGAAAAGTAATTTCTTCATTTATATTGGAAACTAAATAATGCTCAATAGATCTTAACTAATTATAGAATAACACTAACTAATATACTGGATATATTAACTAAAAAATAATGTAAGTCTACATATAGATTACCAGCTTTAAACTATTGTGCTAAAATACTTAACTAATTCACCAAAAATATTAATTAATTTGCCAAAAATATTATCGTGAGAATTTGTGAAACGCGGTCCGTTTTTGAAAAAATATATCTCTTGGATTTGAGCAGGTCTCACGTTAAGATTAACGTGAGACCGTCTTTCCCAAGAATCTGTGATATTATATACAAATGTAGAATTACAATACAATAACTAATAGATGCTTTATACAATGAATAAAAATTAAAGTTCCTCAGGGAGTGGTTATGATCTTTGACTTCTTGATATCCTTCGTGAATTATGAATTAGTATTAAACTGTTGAGTGTCGACGCTTCACAATCACAACCAGTTCCTTGAAAGGTGGTTCTGGTCTTGACGTCTTGTACATGGTATAATGGGTCAATCTATTACTACAAAGTACAAACCACCATTTTTAATTCTCAAAGTGATGCTGGATTGACACTTGTGATTTTCGAGTTAAGGTTGACGTTGTCTTTTTTTTATCATCCCTATTTAGCTTGACCTTGTCAATAGAATCATGTGAATCACTGAATTGTAGTGGAATTTACTGCATTGGCTAGTATTTTTTTAGGTGACCGGCCACTGAATTTATTAGAAATATTTTTCTTGGTTTTAGTTAGGATTTTTTAACTGGAATAATACAAACTTTGGCCCGTTTTCTCGCAATAATACAAACTTTTGATTATTTTTTAATAATATAAACTTTAGGCCAAAATTCCTCCAGTTGGTCAATACCGGTTGTTCACTTGTTGTAGGAGGTAACCAAGCTGACGTGGCACCACTAGGACACGTGTCTTTATTTGATTGGCTGATTTTGAAAAAAAAAACCACAATTTTTTTTTCCCCTTTCTTCTCCTGCTCCCCCTTCATTCTCTTTCTCACTCCGACGACCAACCCCCATCCCCTGGCCCCCTGCCCCCAACCCTCCGACGACCAACCCCCATCTCCGGCCCATCCCTCACCCCGAAACCACACCGCACCCCTCCGACAACCAACCCCCCATCTCGGCCCCTCCTCCCACCCCGAAACCACACCCCCCCATCACCTTCATCCCATCTTCAACATCTCCAAGTCAACTCCGAGCATCTCACGGACGCAAATCGAAGCGGAAGGAATCAAACCCTCACTCACCATCACGTACGCAAATCAAGCGGAAGGAGACGTCGTCCTTGTCGACGATTTCGCACGCTTACGCGAGGACGTTCGCGGTTTGTGAGTTGAGAGAAGAGAGTTTGAGGGTGGTGGTGGAGGTGGTGGTTTCGTGAGAGAAGAGAGTTTGAGGAGGTGGTTTGGTGGAGAAACCCTAAACCGTGGGGGTGGGTCCGGTGAAGTGGTTTCGTGGTTGTGAGTTTGAGGCGGTTTCGTGGTGGGGCAGCTTTGAGGCGGTTTCGTGGGTGGTGAGTTTGAGGCGGTTTCGTGGTGGGGAGTTTGAGGCGGTTTCGTGGGTGGTGAGTTTGAGGCGGTTTCGTGGTTGGGGAGGGGGTGGTGATGGTGGTTTCATCGGTGGGGATGGGAGTGGAGGTGGAGGTGGAGGTGGAGGTGGAGGTGGAGGTGGGGGTGAGAGGGTGGGGGGTGGGGGTGGAGGCGTGGAGGGGGTGGAGCCGTGGAGGTGAGGGTGGGGGGAGGGGGTGGGGGGTGGAGCCGTGGAGGTGGTGGGGGAGGGGGTTTCGATTTTCGGTTGGTTGGCTAGGGGAAGGAGGAAGAGATTTTGGAGTTAAAAAAAAAAAATTACTGTTTTACAGGTTAACGGTCAACTTGGCCTACTGGAGGAATTTTGGCCTAAAGTTTGTATTATTAAAAAATAATCAAAAGTTTGTATTAGTGCGAGAGAACGGGCCAAAGTTTGTATTATTCCAGTTAAAAAATCCTAGTTAATATTAGTCTTTTTACTTGAAATAATATGTACACAACTAAGGGTATGTTTTCTTTACTTATTAAATATGATCAAGTTTAATTTCACTTTATATTTACCTCTGATTGAACATGGATAGCCATGAAACCTTTTTTTCTTAAGGTGAACGGAACACACCCTATATTTACCTCAATTTATACTTGTTGTAACTTAAAATTGATGTTTTGTTGAGCCTACGCTTTTTTTTGCTGGTAAACTTAGCTTTTCTTATACTACCAACATTTCCTGAATTTTTTTTGTTAACCTTGTTGTTGCTCAACCAAACTTACCTTTAATCAAGTTAACTTACTTTTTTTTATAGAGGAAACAGGAGGGAGGAGGGGATTTATTCATAATCAAGGTCCGCTAAGGCAAGAATTCCTTGCGGGAAATCACTTACAAAAACTTGCTCAACACCATTAGAAGGTAAGAGTCTAGCAACTAAACTTATCTTTACTCAACTTATCTTGCTCTTTTTTTTTGAGGAAACAGGAGGGGTTCATAATCAAGGTCCGTTAGGGCAAGAATGACTTGCGGGAGATCACTTATAGAAACTTGCTCAACACCACTAGAAGGTAAGAGTCTAGCAACTTAACTTACTTTTGTTGATACTTATTTCAGTAAGTTGAGAAAAATATAGCTTAAATAAGTAAATTTAGCAAGGTTAACCCTTAGGTTCCGGTGTACTATGCCACTTCTCCTTGCTATAATAAGAAAAAAGATTTAAAGTTGGGACCCAACCAATGTTATCAGGATCGGGATTATACTTTGGATCATATGGGTTGGTAGGATCGAATCGGTGGGATCGAATTGTAGGATCGTAAGATCCTACAATTTGGTAAAATAGAGATAAATGTGTTAGAATATTGGTGAGAACCTCATGTTAAATATTTACACATATTAATAAGACTTATTTCATTAGCAAATGATGATAATTTTTCAATACTATAAGATTGAAGTAACATGCAACCAAAATCTAATAGGAGAAATATAATATGTGAAATTACTTTATGATTTTTTTACGATAGAATCGAATCGTCGAGTCGTAGGATCGTATTAAGATCCTACTATGTGATTTTTTGTGGTTGGATAGGATCTAAAGATCCTACAAAATTAAGATCCTACGTAGGATCGGAATCGGTGAGGTCCTTTCGGATCATAGAATTATAAGATCGTATGATCTGGATTGGAATTTTAACAACAATGGACCCAACTACAATCACAATATACGTGTTTGACTGGATGTGACTGAATTTAATAACTTTCTGATGTTATTATAAGAGCTAGGATTGAATTTTGTCCACGTCATTTATCAGACAACAAAAGTATTTTTATCCAAATTTGAGGTTGGGCTCTTGTATAGAAATACTTGGTAAAACCTTGAAAGTAGTTGCAAGTCAACTTGCTTTAAGTAGTTTGGCCATTTGCAAGTAATTGAAAATTTTTGTAACACCCACCTATGTTGAACTTGATCTTTTTCAAACAAAAAAAAAAAAACATATCAACTAAGAAAGTGAAAGGAAGACATGTATTCATGTAAAAAAATAAAATAAAGGAAGACTCGTACAACTATTGTATGTTTAAGCAAAATGACCAATCACATCCTTCCATTCTTATCAATCAAATACAGAAAGGAAAACGTCATTGTACTTCTTAATACGTTGTTCCACTAATCGAATCCACAAAATAATGATAATCCATGACAAGTGTTTGTACGTAATGAGCTTTTCATGATAGCAATTTTATTCCAACAAATAATCGTGGACCACCATTTGATAAGCTCCGCTAATTATGACCAATATTTCTGTTGCAACGCGCGTTGATGGAGTAAATTAAGATTCAAAGAAAGGGACATAACCTAAGAATTGGATTGGGAAAGAAATGTCTTAGCTAGAAATAGGATGCTATATTGCTATTATCAATTGTGTTACTATTTGTATAAGAAATGGAAAGATGTTATTGGGCATTTTCAAAAGAATAAACATCAATAAGTAAATTTTCAAAAGAATAAACATCAATAAGTAAATAAATAGCATATACAAGTATGTGGGTTTTTGAAGAACTCCCTCTCTGATTCTTTCTCTCTTTGATAATACAATCTCTATATTTTTTTTATCGAGCCCGCTAACGGATGTCCCGGGGCACTAGATAAGTACTCCCTCTGTTTTTTTTATCATTCTCACTTTCCTATGCACGTCTCGTAATGCACCTCTGTGAACTTAAATATCTTTCATTATATATTAGTAAAAATTATAACGATTGAATATTAATAATGTACTAATTAAGACGAATCAAACAAGACCCCACATGACTATATTTTTTCTTATAAATTTAAAAAAATTGAGAAGATTCTCTCTAAGTATGAATAGTGTCAATATTCCAAGTGAGAAAAATAAAAAAAAACAGAGGGAGTAATATATTGTTCTATTGAATTACTCATAATTATATAAAATAATATAACAATATATAATTCCAATGCAGAGCATTTAATGTTTTTGAACAATATATAACAATATATAAGTTTCGGGCGTCCCCAGGAGCATTCGTTAACTTTTTCCTTTTTCTATATACACAATTTGACATTCAAGCTTGTTAAATTAATGCACAACTTTGACCATATATATAATATAATTATAAATAAGTGAGATTATATAAAGTTGATATTTCAAATATATATGTAGGGGCGAGTTTAACAAGATCCTACAAAAATATATATTTTCTTATATTAAATTACGAATTATAGTCAAAATAAAGTATTACATGTGATAATGATATCATAGTATAAAGTGTGTAGATCATAAATAAATCGATATATTAATAGTAGGGTTAAAAGACAGACAACACAATTTATTTTTTCTAACCATTCGGATTATATAAATTATCATTCATTAAGTTTTTTAGGCAATTCATTATGTTATTAAGTAATTAAAAACTGAAAAAGTTAGAACTTTTCCCGAATTTCAATTTATTTCTTTGATTATTGATTTTAAAAAATAGTTTATTATTCTAGTAATTTTTCAACAGAATATCTTGACTATATATTTTGCAAGTGGTGATCACTATGAATTTATTTATAATTAGCGATCAATTTCATTTTATTTTGAGCAAATAGTCCAATTTGTATTAGCTTGTTATTCATCATTTTACGGTTGCTTCAAGCTGTTTTAAGTGGCTGAAAATGTTTTTAGGCAATGAACACTTAGAGATATACACTTAGGCTCTGTTCTTTTGGACTTAATAGACCTGAATTTCTCTGAACTGAACTGAACTGAACTGAAATGAATGAAAAATGTGAGAGGAAACTAACTGAACTGAATTGAATAAACCTGAACTGAAGTGAGCTGAACTGAATAAACCTGAACTGAACTGAACTGAATTTTCATTAATTCAGTCCAAAAGACCAGAGCCTATTAGTTTATTAAGTGTTTTTCTTTTCATCAAATGCATTTTGACCCCTTATGGGTTAGTCTTAGTCTTAGTCATTTTATTTTGAGCAAATAGTCCAATTTATATTAGCTTGTTAGTTATTCATCATTTAATGGTTGCTTCAAAATGCTTTAGGAAAAATTGACAATAGAGGTCTCAACTTTGGGTGATAATTTTTAAAAGGTCTGAACTATTGATTAACCTGTGTAGGTCCCAACTTTAGATGGGCCTTAACTTTTAGCGGGCCTCGGTGACTTAAAACTAACGATTTTTTAAAAAATCTCACCTGGTTTCTACAACCCTCCCTCAATTAACCCTTCTGGTGTGACCCAAGTTTTACAAATGATGACCTATTAAGCCAGTTTCAAGTCACTAAGGCCCGGTAAAAGTTAAGACCCCCTAAAGTTGGGACCTACACAGGTTAATCAATAGTTCAGGCCTTTTAAAAATTATCACCCAAAGTTGAGACCTCTGTTGTCAATTTTTCCAATGTTTTAAGTGGCTGAAAATGTTATTAGGCAATAATGAACACTTAGAGATACACACTTACTGCCCGTTTGGTTAGTGGTACTAAATGATGATAATAGTAATGTTTTTAGTGTAAAGCTATAAAGACTTCCTCACATTAACATCCATGGTAATGAAACTTGATGTCAAAACATATGTTTTCCTTCCTAAATTTCCATTACCACCCAATACCACATTTTCAAGTGGTAATGGATGGTAATGTAATTTTAGGAAGAAAATAGGTGTTTTGGGATAAAGTAGCATTACCATGGATATTGACATAATGCCTTCACATGTTTGCACTAAAAATCATTACCATTACTACCATTTACTACCGCTAACCAAACGGGCCGTTAGTTTATTAATTGCATTTTGACCCCCTGTGAGAAAAGATCAAAAAGACGAAATTTTCCAAAACAGACCTTTTATATATCACATTTTGCGAGAAAGAATTTTTTAAACTTTTCTGTCAACTTAAACCTTATATGACTTGCACGTGAGTCATCTTTTGCTTAATTTAAGTCTTTCCCTCCATTTCCGTCCTCCCCACCCTTACGTACCCATCCGAACCACCCTAGCCCCCACCCTTCCCCCACTCCAAAATCATCTCCACCCACCCGAACCACCCCACCCCCAACCACATGAACCACCCTACACACAATCTATTTCTTTCTTCACCAAACCCCAAACCCACCAACGACAACCACATCATCACCACCAATATCGAAAACCCACCAACCACTATCTTCTTTCTCTTCACCAAACCCCAAACCAATTACCTTCGGAAAATTTAATTTTAATAATCCCACCTTTTAGTGATCTTCTTAAAATAGTCCAACCTTTTAATAATCTCAATATAATCCCACCTTTACTCAAAATCTTATTGGCCTTTACCTGTTGTTAAGTTGAGTTAACCGATTTATCAAGTTAAAATGGACATGTATCTAATTTTAATTGGTCTTAGCTATTTTATTTTTATTTTTATTCAAAAAATTATCTTTGCTCCTATACATCTACTAATCCACCATCATAACCACCTCCACCACTATAACCACCACTTCCCTAACCACTTGAACCACTCAACACCACCTCCCCATTTCCAACCACTTGACACCACCAAATCGACCAAACCTGACACCACCAACTCACAATATAGCCACCACGACCACCTCTTCTCTCAAATGTCCTCCGTCCACGACGCCGACTCCGCTCTCTCCCTCGTCTGATCCATCCAATCCTCCGTTCACCACATCTGATCCCAATTCCCAAATATCCGATCCCAACTCTCTGTTCTTCGTCCGCCGTATTTCATCATCAGAATCATCACTGCCGCTACCACTTGTCTGTAGATACCTGCTTCCAGAAGCTTGAGCTTCAGACTCAGTACCAGCCATACCCTCATTAACCTCATCGTAATGTGTGACATTAAACCTGAGTCTAAAAACGCGAACCCATTTGTTTCCTTTCAACAAATTCGAGTTTGTCCAAAAACTTTCTATTTTTCTCAATCTGCAGAGAGGGAAACAAAAACTCACAAATCAGTCACTCAACTCAACAACTATGAGCAGAAAATTCGCATATTCAACAATTTAGTGTAAATGGCATACAAAACCCTTCCTCGAGTATCAAATATCAGTATATTACTAACAGCAGAAAATCACATGATTGTGCAATGGTGGGGTGGTGCTAGTGGTGGTGTATGTTGGTTCGAGGTGTTGGTGGTTGTGTATGTCGGTTGGAGGTGGTGGTGGTGGAGTATATTAGACTATTATATGAGACAGAAGGAGGTTATTGGGGATTGAGATTAGGGGGAAAGAGGAGGGGTTGGAGAAAAAAATATTTTTAAATAAATATAAATAAGTACTTTAACTTGTTTAACAGGTTTCAAGTCAAAAGGCACATTTTGAGAAGATTGGATGCCAAAGAGGGATTATTTTGGAATTATTAAAATGTTGGATCATTTTGAACAGACCACCAAAAGGTGGGATTATTAAATTCAATTTTTCCTATTCGACCATAGTACCACCACCAACATCGAAACCCAAACCAATTATCTTTCTCTCCTTCCTCACGATCATTTCACTTGGTGGTGGTGCTGGTGGTGCATCTTGGGTGGTTTTAATTTGGTTCGAATTTGATGGTGGTGGCAATTCAATCCATGGGTTCGAATTTGATAGTGGTTGTGGTTTGAATAGTGGGTTCGTTTGAATTTTGATGGTGCTTGTGGTGGGAATTGCCAAATTGGGGTTCATATGGTGGCGGTGGTGCTTTATATGGTGATGGTGTTTTTTAGGGTTCGAATGGGGGTTGTGGTGTCGCTACTTTTCCGGATTTTGGTGTTTTATAAGTGGAGTGGTGGTGGTTGTCGGCGGTGGCGGAGCCAAGTATAGGCACGGGGGGTCGTGACCCCCGAATAAAAGAATTATTTTTAAGGATTTTTATATAAAAAAAAGAAATCACTGCGCCAGACGCAGGAGAGTTGCAGCGCCAAAAAAGAGAAAAAGCAATAAAGTTTGTTTGCCTTGTCTCAGTTGTCTGCCACTTGCAGACTATTGTATCTCAATTAATGAGAGCCAGAATTGGGCGATCCCATCTGACCACACCACCAGTCCAGCAATAAAAATAAAAATCACCCTAAAAAATTAAAAGGATTTTTAATTTTAAAACTTAAACAAAATTCACTTTCTCCCTCCTTCTTTTCCCAATAACTCACGCTATTACCCTTGACACTTTCCATTTTCGAAACTTCATCTTCGGTCCACGAGTCACGACGCCGACCGACGACCACCACACGCGCGTGCAGCTGTGCTCCACCGCACCGACGACCACCGCGCCGGACCGCTGTTCTGGCGGGCGACAATCCCACTGTCCCACGCTCCGAATCGAGTATTAAAATATTTTATTTTTTTTACATTATTAATTCCTATATTGTATATTTAAAATATTATTTGGTTGATATTAATTGTAATATATGCTTAAGTGTGTGAATTTTCTAATTTGTGAATTGTGATTGATGCACTTTGTTGTTAAGTTTTGTGAATTTGTATAAATTAGGTATTGTTAATGAATTAATATTTTATATGATGATTTAGTTTCTCTATTAGCTTTTTATGTACTTGTATGATGGTAATTTGTTGATTGATCTTCATATAGTTAGTTTATATGTGTTAATTTGTATTAAATAATAAATATAGGAAACGATGAGTGATATACCTTGATAAAAAAAAATCAAAGGCAATGGGAAAACTACCCGATATTAGAGAATGTTTCTTTGCGTTGTAAATTTTTTAATATTATATCTTTTGTCTTTTTTTGTGCCCCCGATTTTGAAATCCTGGCTCTGCCACTGGTTGTCGGTGGGGCATGGTGAGACATGACTAGCTGCTGGTTTCGCTAGTGGTGCAAGGGTTGAAGATGATGGAGGGTGGTGGTGATGGGTAACAATTTGGGGGAAAAGGAGGGAAAAGGCTAAAAATTAGCAAAACACGAGTCAACACCGGAATCCGGCTGGTCAATGCCAGAAAATAGACCAAGGTTGTTTCTCACAAAAAAATTTACATTTAAGGTCTTAAGTTGCCAGAAATCTTTTCAAAGGTTGTTTCCCGCAAAATGTCATATATAAAAGGTTTGTTTAAGCAAATTTCGCTAAAAAAAAATGTTGCAAGAAACTACTTTTCAAACCATAAAATTTGTAAAAGACTACCTTTTGGTTGGATTTCGGCCGTTGACGACCTTTTCTATTTGTGCTTCTTTTCCCTTCATTTTTCATGGAAATTTGCCAAACAACTATTATCTAATTATCTTTTCTCACAGGAGTACGAATTTTTGGGTGAAAATGAACAAAAAAGGAAGGAAAAAACACACAAAGAGAAAAGATAGATGTAAGAAAAAGGTGGTCAATTGCCGAAATCAAGTCAAAAGTTGTTTTTACAATATTTTTGTTTTAAAATATACTACTTCATCTTACGCTATTTTTTCTTTAAGGTACCTTTTTCACAAAAACATGTTTTTATGTATAATTTCTAACATATATTTTTAATACGTGACAAATCACAATGTACCAAGTAATTTGGGAGCGATAGTCTATATATGCATATGGACTTTGTAGTTTGTACCCATCGCTAATTCACTATGAGATTTGTTCCGGTATGGACTAATTGATGTTGGAGTGAACCGGTATCCTTCAATCACGTACGCCGATTTGTTGTCCTGCAAGACAAGACACGTAAACTAACCTCGGGGGTTGATCCGAGGAACGACCCTCCGATGCCTAAGTCAATAAAGGGTTATGACCGGTATATCTCAAGTAGAGTATCATAGTGTATGTAAACGTACCTTATGACCCAGATCATGGGGTATTTATAGGAGCCGACAGTGTCCTAAGCAAGGTAGGACACTGCTCCTATTGGTTGGATACAATTCTATCATCTTTTGATACTTATCTTTAGGCCCATAGGCGCATTGAGTAAAAACTGGATCAAACCAGACCCATTTAGCAAGGGCCCAAGTGATAAACACCAGTAAGGTATTTGAATGAAGCCGGTATAAAACAGATGCCGGTATCGTAGCTTAATTGTTCCCAGTCAATGGGATCTCCTTGGATGAGTTGACCATGACGGACAATAACGGTCCAATTGGACCGATATGGAACTTTGAGAGCCTCGTACTCCCTCCGTTTCATTTTAATCTACACACTTTCCTTTTTTGTCTGTTTCTTTTTAATCTATACACTGTTGTTTTTTCTATTTTAGGTAACATGTCACATCTACTTTCTCCTCTTTTTCCACCCATGTCATCCACTTTTTAATATTTTAACGCACTTTTTACTTTCTCTCTCTCACTTTTCAGTTTCTCTCTCATACTTTTGTACTTATTCCTTGGTTCTCCCCCAAAGTGAAGTGAGTAAATTAAAATAAAAGGGAGGGAGTACATAATTGTTACTCAAATCTTAATTTTTGGCAAAATTGAACAACTATAACTATGAGATCGTTAATCCAAAATGTTACAGTTTTGAGTAGACACTGGGAATGGGCGGGCCGGGCTGTTCACGGGCTCGGCCCGCGGGCTTGGGGAAATGGCGGGCCGGGCCGGGCTTGAAATTTTCTGGTTTTGTCCACGGCCCGGCCCAGGCCCACGGGCCCGCGGGCCGGGCTCGTGCCTCCTGCGGGCCTGGCCCGTGTTTTATGTTGTTTTTTTTGTATTTTTGACAGTTTTAGGCTAAAAACACAAAAGAAAGTAGCGTTCGGCCCGCGGGCCGGCCCACGCGGGCTCGTGCCGTGCGGGCCCGAAATTAAATTTCTTGGCCGTGGCCCGCCCACGGCCCACGGAGCGGACAACGGGTCGGCCGGGCCTTGAACGGGCTCGTCTTTGGCCGGGCCCAAGCCGGGGGCCGGGCCGGCCCGCGTGCTGGCCCGGCCCATGCCCAAGTCTAGTTTTGAGTGTCGTTGGGTCCCACACTCTAATGGGCCCTTGCCACCGTCCGGCTGCCAGCCTGCCTTTTTGTCTTGAACTTGGGTTTAATTGAAGTCACGATCCTCTAATTATATTTTTTAAAAACGAAAGAAAAATAAAAAAAGAAGTCGGTGCTCGTCTTCACGCAATCACGCAGAACTATCATGCAAAATTGCACCGATCACATTAACGCGTTATTACTTCGGCTAGGATGCAAAAATTCGGGTTCGAAATCGGTATCGCCACAAAACGGGTATATAAAAAGCCTCCAATTTTTATCATACACTAGGGTAACTATGAGTATGGTACAACTAACACTATTTTCTTAATTTCATTGTTCATTTGAAACCACCAGAATAACATAATTACATAATAGATAAAGCTCCAAAGCTAATGAGTGAAAAATAACTTTTGGTGTACCGTGCATATAATACATCTGGGTGTATGACGAATGCATTCGTAAAATGCGCTCAAAAAATTATTTTATCCAAGAAGCGCAATTTATAAGTTATATCATATGTAAAGTATAGAGAAACACGAAAAATCATAATTGTATTATAAAAAAATATGAAATCACATTCCAGAGGTAATTTCTACCTATCTTAGCATACTAAGACATACTCTTAGTCTCTTACTATATATTTTATTCATGATTATCTCGAATGTATTAACACTTACCCTTGTGAAGTGTGATAAGTCGGGAATACATGGAGAATGGAAAATTTATATCCTAATTGTCCACGAGACTCATTCTCACATAGTTTAGGAAGAGCATTCTTGATCGAGCCATGTTGACCGCATCCGAAATTCCAAAACCTTCATGTTGAGTCTCAAACTTCAACCAATGAGAACAATTTCTCATACTTGAAGACAAAAAAACCATACTCACAACTCTCATAGAGGAGAAAGAGATCTCCACAACAGAGACTAAAATGCCATAACAGGGTTTGGGAAAATCTCATAAAGAGAGACTAATTTATTCAACCAAAACAAGAAATAAATGAACTAAAAACTGAAAATTAAAGAGGAAAATGGGCTTACCATGGATGAAATCATCCATGGCATCCCCTAATTGATGAAGAAGGGGTAGAGGAGGCTAGGGTTGAGAGAGAGAGAGAGGGGAGGGGGGGGCTTTAACTTAACTTACTTATTTCTAATTTCACCGTCTATATATAATTAACTAGCATTTTAGCCTGAGCGATACCCCGGGTCAGTTACAATTATCAAATATATTAATATTTATATATTTCATAATTGATTTTATTAGCTTTTTGTAATTTTCAATCTAGTTCAAAATTAGAAAATTGACGTTATGGTATGATAAATTGTTTAACAAAAACTTCTAAGGACTTGGGGATAAAAATAACAATTTCAATGAAACTAGAGTAAGAGAATGTTACTACCTCCGTCCCAGAATAGTCTGAACACTTTTCTTTTATGTTTGTCCCAAATTAGTTTGAACACTTCCATTTTTGGCATGGTCCCACCATTAATATATTATTTCTTTTACACATCTTTGACCCACACTCTACCCTTTATCAATTTAAAGTTACCCAACTTTCTCTCTCCTCTAATAAAAAATACCCCACCAACTCCTATCACATCCACTTTTTAAATATAATAACATTTGATAACCACACAACTTATCACCTAAAACTACGTGTCCCAACAAGTGTTCAGATCTTTATGGGACGGAGGGAGTATTACCTTAATACAAGTGTTTGAAATCATTTAGAAGGTTATGGAATTGATTCCAAGTAGTTACACATTGTTAATATTTTTACTGGATTGCTAAATGACGCCCTGAAATTTCCAATTTACGCCCTAAATACGTGTATAAAAATACGGCTTTGGTATATTTCCATCTCTTTTCTCATTTCACCCCTTCCTTCTTCACTTCCCCTCCCTATCATCTTCAACATCACCACTTGCCTCCGACACACCACCACCGCCTCCGACACACCACCACCGGCGTCGGCATACCACCACCACGGCCGCCAGGCATACCACCACAGCCCGCCAGGCACACCACCATCAATTACTCCGGCGACAAAGTTGGGCCCTCTCCGGCCAACATAACTCCGGCAACAAAAACTCCGGCAACACCTCGGCTAATAACGAACTCCAAGGCAAGGTTAGTGTACAAATTCTAAAAATATATGCGGGCGCCTAATTTAGGCGCCCACCACCATGGTGCGGCGCCTAATTTAGGCGCCCCACCAATGGTGCGGGCACCTAAATTAGGTGCACGCCCGCCTTTGCCTTTTTAAAAAAAAAAAAAAAAAAAAAAACAAAGGAGAGAAGGGGTGGTGGTGATGATTTGTCGGTGTACGGTGGTGGTGGTGTGTCGGTGTACGGTGGTGGTGTTGTGTCGGTGTACGGTGGTGGTGGTGGTGGTGGTGCCGTCGAGAAGAAGATGGTGATGGTGGTGGTGGTGGTTGTGGAGGAGGAGGGGTTAGGGAAGTGAGTCGAGGGAGGAGAGAGAAAAAATTGGATGTATATAAATACGGTATAAAAATACCGTATTTATGGCGTTAATAGGAAAATTTAGGGCGTTGTTTAGCAAAACCCTATTTTTAATGATGTCATAAACATGTGCCTTATACGTTGGAGAATGTCATGTGACACCGTTCATTCTATATGGATGTTTTTTAATATATTTGTATAGATATATTGATTATCATCCATGATTGCGGTCCTTTTTTTCGGACTAAATTAGGCTGAACTGAACTATACTGACAAAAACTAAAATACAAAAAGTAATTAAACTGAACTGAAAATAAATTCAAAAGAACAGGGCTAATCACAGCAATAGAAGCCCTATACCTTTTACCCACTTGGGTGTAGCAGCAATAACCGACATTTTAACTTAAATTCTTAAAAGTCTTCAAGTTGGCAAAGATGCATTTTAATTAAGATTAGGCCAAAATCCAAACACAGCTGGTAAAAATCGAAATCTACTCACCCAGCTAAATTCAAGGTTCCCCAATAGCATCACATTCACATTTTCTTAGATTTTCCCCTAAACAGGAAAAATCCTCAACTTTCCCTTTTTATCTACTCAATTCTTTTTGCAAATTTACGGCACCTTTATTAATTAATAACCCCCATTTTCTCTCTCTCAATTCCACCATTTAAAACCCAATTCCTTAAATTGTAAATTTCTTCCCACTTTCCAATTAATTCAACTCTTTTCCCAGAAAATTAAAGTCTCTGAATTAATTTACAATCTATAAAAAAATATAATTCAGCTACTGTATAAAGCCAAAATAGCAAGAAACCCCATTAAAATAATACCCAGAAACCTTCACTATATTATCACCACTGCTGTCTGCTGTGTAGCATTCAGTCACTTACTAGTAGCTTCTATTTTCTCTCTCCTCAACTAGAGAGAGAAATATAGTATGAATTATAATCTATAGTTTTTATTTTTCTCCCAGATCCAATCAAGGTACATCCCCTTTTCTTAGATCTTCTGTTTATTTGCAAAATTTTAGTTATGTAGTGTGATTTTGTATGAACTTGAAGATCTGGGTTCTGGGTTTTATCTGCTTTTGTTTCATTTTATTTGTTTGGGAATTTCGAATTTTAGTGGTTGATTATTTTTTAGCTAGTTATTGGGTTACTCATACTTAATTTTTGAGGAGTTTTACTTGCTGATTATCTTTGTGAATAATGTGATAATTGAGTGGATCTATGTAGCTTGAATTATTTAGTGAATAGTGCAACAATAAGGAGTAGTGATTGGCTTGGTTAAAACTTTATGTTTAAGAAGTCAGTTCCTAGTGTTTTACTAGTATATAGTAGGGTGATTATGTAATGGTTAATTGATACTTCTATTTGTTATGGTTTGAAATTCTTTATAGTATTACTATGTTAATTAGACTCGGGTATCCATGTCAAACATGGGTATGTTATATGTGTCTAAGTGTCCGGCTCTGCTATTTAAGGAAAAATTTCTTAATTTTGGTCCAAAATTAAGTGTCGAAGTGTCCATACCCATGTCGGATTGTTGAAGATCTAAACGGGTATTGAGGCAAAAGGAAGAGTTCAACATAAAGATAGTGTGATCTCAGTATCTAACCGGGTTTTTATAATATTTAAAGGTAGTATGGAGTAGTGAAGATGATAAGGACCTTTTGTGTGGCTTGTATAGATTTTGAATGCTAAATTTAAGTTGATTGTTATTATTGAAACAGGATTAACACGAATTTCGCGAAAATTAATTAAGGGATGGCGCTAGGGAGATATACGAGGGTTGATGGGAAGAAATCGTCGAATTACTGTTCCACGGTGACCGTGGTAGTTTTTGTAGCTCTTTGCTTAGTTGGGGTATGGATGATGACATCGTCATCATCTGATTCACCTCCACAAGACATAGATATACCCCAGGAAAAACAAAAAACTGAGGTGAAACCGGACGTAGTGAAAGACAACAACGAGAGCCCTCCCACTCAGCAGTTTGAGGATAATCCTGGTGATTTGCCTGAGGATGCAACTAAAGGAGACACTAAGGTTAGTCCGTCTGAGGAGGGGAAGAGCAATGAAACCCCAAATGAGACGCGATCTGAGGATAAGCGAGAAGAGAAGCCAAGTGAGAGTGAGGAAAGCAAGCCAGATGACACTAATAAAAGTGAGTCAAATGAGGAAGTGAAAGAAGAAAACCTGGAGTCCAAGAAAGAAGATGGACCTGAAGATACAAAGACGGAAGGTGATGGGAATGATTCTGGTGAAAAGAAAGAGTCAGAGGAAGGCTCTAGTGATAGCAGCCAAGAATCTAATGAGAAGAAGTCAGAGGAGAGCCCTAGTGAATTACAAGAGGAAAAGAAAGAGGAAGGTGGGATAGAGGAGAAAGTTGAGCAAGATCAGGAAAATGGATCTGATGATAGTAGCAAGAAGGACACCAACGCAAAGGAACAGGGTTCCCAAGAGGTTTTCCCTTCCGGGGCTCAGTCAGATCTTCTTAGCGAGTCTGCCATCCAGAATGGTTCTTTCTCAACTCAGGCTGCTGAGTCAAATAATGAAAAGGAAGCTCAAAAATCTTCAAACCAACAAGAGTTTGCATGGAAACTCTGCAATACTACCGCTGGGCCAGATTATATTCCTTGCCTTGATAACTGGGATGCAATCCATCATCTAAGGAGTACTAAGCATTATCAGCATCGAGAGAGGCATTGTCCTGCTGATCCCCCCACTTGTCTTGTTCCTCTCCCTGAAGGATATAAGCGACCGGTTGAGTGGCCCAAAAGCAGGGAAAAGGTAGAAATTAAGTAGCCATCTTTGTGCAAATTAATTTTTTTGTTTTGTTCTTTTGCTAAAAGGGGCTTTGTTGTGTATCTGCAGATCTGGTACTCTAATGTTCCACACACCAAGTTAGTGAAAATCAAGGGGCATCAGAATTGGGTGAAAGTTAGTGGCGAGTACCTCACATTCCCTGGTGGTGGAACCCAGTTCAAGCATGGAGCTCTCCATTATATCGACTTCATAGAACAAGTGAGCCTCCATTTTGCTTTCAACTCAGTGCCATATCTCTTTTGAACTTCAGCACTGAATGCTGTCTGTCATTGTGATATATCTAATCTAGTAGTGCCTTCTCGAGACAAGCTCCAATGCTTTGTGCCTTTCAGTATGATGTTATAACTTCCTATTATTTTGATTTGTCTTGGAGACTCTTCAGTGCATGTTATATCAGATGTTTGTGGAAGCATTTACAATCAGTTAATGACAGGACAAGCTGGAAGATAAAGAATTTTGTGTTTTAACTAAAATTATACTTTTTTTCGGTGTGTTATGCTTTTGTTATGTTACTTATTGTGGTCTCTGTGATAATTCCATAGATGTTGCCCGATATTGCATGGGGGAAACGTTCTCGTGTTGTGCTGGATGTTGGATGTGGAGTTGCCAGCTTTGGAGGTTTTCTCTTTGACAAAGACGTGCTAACCATGTCATTTGCTCCAAAGGATGAACATGAGGCTCAAGTGCAGTTTGCTCTTGAACGAGGGATTCCAGCCATATCTGCTGTGATGGGAACCCAGAGGCTGCCCTTTCCTGGAACTGTTTTTGACATTGTCCATTGTGCTAGGTGTAGGGTTCCCTGGCATGTAGAAGGTATTTTAAAACTGTTGTCCTGTTAATAATTTCCTTGAGGCAATTAGAGCTATATTTGAAGTTTGGCCATATTCATTGTACTTCAGCAATGTCCAGTCAGTATTAATTCAAGCATTTGTGATGCAGGTGGAAAGCTCTTGTTAGAACTGAACCGTGTGTTGCGTCCCGGAGGTTACTTTGTATGGTCTGCCACCCCAATCTATCAGAAGCTTGATGAAGATGTTGCAATCTGGGAGGGTAAGTTCTAATTCAGTTTGTGTTGGTCAAAAGTTTTGTTATGTGATTTTAACATTATAATTAATTGTTTCTCATTATTTATTTATTCTTTTACTTGATTTTGGTGCTGAAAATTGTTTGTTTCTTATTGACAGCCATGTCTAAACTGACTAAACAGATGTGCTGGAAGCTTGTTAAGAAGGAAAAAGATTCAGTGAATTTGGTTGGTATTGCAATATATCAGAAGCCATTTTCTAATGAATGTTATGAACAGAGGTCACAGAATGAACCCCCTTTGTGTGAGCAATCTGATGATCGTAATGCTGCCTGGTACGTTCTTCTTATATGTCTTCTACGCTTTTTACTTCATCTGAAATTTCTTATATACAGAGTTTATTTAGGGGCAGCGCTTGACTGACATTCATCTGACTTTAATGAAAATTCTTTTTGCCAATTGACTGACAGACAGTGGAGTAGGAGTTTAATGTTTGTTTAATTATAAGGCTTTGCTGTTACCAAAAAATTGACACCCATTTAGGCTTCTACTGCGGCAGATGCATCATTTTGGCAGCTGTGTACTTGTCCTCCTTTTTGTTCTGTCAACTAATACTCTGATTTTTCTCACAGGAATGTCCCCTTACAATCATGCATGCACAAAGTACCAGAAGGTGAAACAGAACGCGGGTCTCAGTGGCCAGAGGAGTGGTCGGCAAGATTGCAGAAGGCACCATACTGGCTAACTGGTTCCCAGGTTGGCGTTTATGGAAGGTCAGCTCCTGAAGATTTCACTGCAGATAATGAGCACTGGAAACGTGTGGTTAGCCAATCATACCTCAATGGCATGGGTATCAGCTGGTCCAATGTGAGAAATGTGATGGATATGAGAGCTGTTTACGGAGGGTAAGTATTTCGTTTCATCTCCTATGTTATTTTCAATTTAAACTCTTACACATTTGTCATTTCTTTGGGGGGTAATCTTTCACTCATCTCCTCGTTTGGATGGGCGACAAAGGTACTTCTCTCCCTTCAAATTTGGAATGGACAAATTCAACCTATCCACAGAAAAAGAAGACTGCACAGGCACATGAAAAATCAGAATATTACTGCAATTTATGGAAATTCTACTGTTCACTCATTACCTCATGAGGACTTATATAAAAACATAAATTATCACGAGAACTACTCCCTTTTTTTTTGTTCTTCCTCTTTTATTTCTCATGGTGTTTAAGAACGACTATAATTTTTTTCTTATTGTAGATTTGTAGGTTATTACTAGTGATCAGAGAAATTAAGAAAATTACTTTTATGAAAGTACTATTAAAAAAAGTAGGCAGATAGTAAAAAAAGAATTGTCGTAAAATATGATATGCTTTTGTCTTTCCAATCCAACATATTCTTTCTTGTATGAGAACAAGTGCATGTACGCATTATCCAAAGTTCAATGTTGTTCCTCGGGCATCATTTTTATATACTTGGTGCCGCAGATATATTTTCTTTAATATACTATTGTTGTGAACAGATTCGCTGCAGCTCTGAGAGACTTGAAAATCTGGGTCATGAACGTGGTGACCGTTGATTCACCCGATACACTTCCTATTATTTACGAACGCGGTCTCTTCGGGATTTATCATGATTGGTGTGAGTCATTCAACACGTATCCTAGATCTTATGACCTCCTCCACGCCGATCATCTCTTCTCCAAAATAAAAAAGAAGTATGTATTATGTTTAAAGATGCTAATCTTACCACCTTTCTTTTTTAATGATTTGTTGTGATTATCGTCCTTCTAACTTAACCTTACCTTTAATGATCTGGATGCTATAGATGCAACATGCCAGCCTTGGTTGTGGAGGTCGATAGGATCTTAAGACCTGAAGGTAAGATCATCATCCGCGATAATGTTGAGATCATTAACGAGTTGGAGACGATGTTTAGATCTATGCATTGGGAAATCCGGATGACTTATTCCAAGGACAAGGAAGGATTGTTGTGTGCCCAGAAGACATTTTGGCGACCCGATGAAGTTGAGACCCTGGCTTATGCTCTCGTATAAGCAACAATTTAGACCGCCTGAAGAGTTGTTCCTTCAAGCAACACAGTACGATTAGATATTCTTTTTGTTCTTTAGTTTGCCAATTGCGTTTTGTAGTTAAATTTATTTTTTTGCCCTCTTTCCCAACAAAAAAAAGAAAAAAGAAGATGTTCCTGGCCATTCAGGGTTTCAGTCAATCTTATGTAGGAAGGCTGAAATTTTTTAATATTTATTTGTTCTCTGCAAATTTGTAGTCACGAAACTTAAGAAATGTTGATAATATTGTATCCATATCATAGAAGATGGTTTCTTAAAGCACAGGTATTGAAGTGATCAATTTATGATCTTATGAATCGTCTGAATACCACTTCTGTAAGCTGATAATCTGTGGTTGTGTTCCATTTACAGTCTTTAGTTTCTACTATAAAGTACTCAAAGTATAATGCATGATTACATCTTATATTGCATGTTTTAGGACTTTTGGGGTAAAACTTACAAATCTTAAATTTCTATCAATAACTCTCTAACCCTAATAATTTTCACCTGGTGGTGTGAGCTCTGTTACTCATCATGCACTGTCGGCGAACCCGCCTTTGTCTTGTCTACTCTCTCTAGCGATGACCGTTATAATGATTAATGACTCGCCGGCAAAGTAATTCTTCAATCGAATGTGATGGTTTTTGTACCCCAACCGTTGTGGGCTTTTCTCTCCCATCCTTTGTGGGTTATCTTACCCCATACTGGGTTGTCTTCTCTCATCTCGTTGGAGAGTGCATTTGGTTGGTAAGATTGAAGATCTAGTATTACAGAACTATTTTCCCTGCAGCTGGTAAAGATTTATTGACATCGAACAAAAATCACTTGGTGACTTTACAGTCGAGCGGAATTTTTCGTTGGTGATTTAGATGTAGTGTCTCCGTGGTGTTATGTTCTTGTAAGAGCCCGACGACAACAACTTCTACTTTTCTTCATCTTCAACTTCGTCGTAAACTCGTAACAGTGGCCAGAGGAATATGTTAGTATGCATTCATAGTGCCATGAAATGAAACCCGTAAATTGATATGCATGCCATGGAATGACAATATAGTTATAGAATTACAAAATGTTTAGTCTATAGTTAAAGAATTATACAGTAGTAACTTACATAGAGCCATAAAGGTCACTTTTACAGAGGAAGCATCTTAAAGAATAGCAAAACAAAAAATCTCAAAGAAGAAAGAAATCATTGACCAAGCATAAATATAGTGCAAATTTTCTCGTTTTACAGGATCAAGGGATATAAAACAAGAAGAAAGCAATACATACGAAGTAGATGATTGTTCAGTTAAATTTGGGCACAACAGAAGTACATGGCAATTGGCACTTGGCAGGGGGTGTTGGCAATCCCAAACATGTATAGTCAAGATCAAGCCTTTAACAAAAACATACGAGAAACCCGTAGTTCTTAGCCTATTATCTCCACGACACCTTACTGCACACCCTTACAAAAGCATCACTCTCCCTCCTGTTATGAGCTGTAGCTTCAAAAAAAGCGATAACGTAGCACATAACCTGAATATATTCTTGTAAGTAGATCTGGAACCTGGTGTACAAAGAAAATGCAGCTATCCAGACCCTCTACCGAGATACATCAATGCCCGCTAGTTCTAGAAAGTTGGATTTAACTCCTCATACAAAAGTTTCACAATCATGCGTGGTTTGTAAGATTGAAACGGTTCCACTTTCACATGCCTCTAAATTTAGAAAATCCATCCATTGTACATTTCAGGAGGAGAAAGTGTGGGAAACGAAAGCAAACCATCAAAAAGTAGTCTTTGCCATCATTAACAGACTTCACTTAGAAAAATGATAATGATAGGCAAGACTAATTCAACAAGATTAACTTCTGCATATAAAAAGCACTTATTTCTTGAAGAACTTCCGAAGCAAGGCCTTGTTTTCTTCACTAACTCTGGGATCAATGAGTAAGTTAGCAAATAACGAAGTAGTCTGAGTGTCAGCTGCAAACCCTTTGCTGGTCATAATGCTGACAAGCTCCAAAGACTTGCTGAACGAATCCCTAATAATTGTATTGTACGTGCACTCATTTGGAGGACATCCATCTTTTTCCATTTTCTTTACCAGCTCATTAGCATCAGTTAGTAGCCCTTTCTTACAAAATCCTTTGATCATTACCGTGTAGGTACGCACATCTAGAGGTAGCCCCTTAGCTACAAGAAAGGAGAAGATATTCACAGCCTCTTCAAATCCGCTAGCTTCACATAAGCCATCAATTAGGATAGTATACGTGAAATTATTGGGGAGCACACAACTGTTCTTCATGTCATTAAACATGTGTATTACCTCGTCAATCAATGCATTTTGACATAGGCCATCAATCAACGAATTATAAGTGACTACATCGGGTTTTAAGCTATGAGATTCCATATCTTTAAAGAGCTTGCGTGCAAAATGTACTTGATTGTCCTTGCTCAGGGCATCAATTAGAGTGCTATAGGAGATAACATTAGGGGTTAGTCCCTTATGTGACATTTCTTGATAAAATATGCAAAGCTTTGTAACCTTTTTAGCCTTTGAATATCCATTGATTAAGCTGTTGAAAGTAACAACATTAGGTTTGTAGTCATGTTTTACCATCAAATCCTTTACCTTCTCTGCCTCTTCCATCTCACTGCGTAAGCAATATCCATCTAGTAAAGCATTATAAGTGATGACATCTGGAACCTGACCTTTGTCAATCATGGAATCAAATATATCCCTTGCTTCAGCAACCATTCCCTCTTTGCAATACATGTCAATCAACATGTTGTAGGTCTCCACATTAGCATCTATATTGTTATCCAACATCTCAGTCAACATGTCTTGAGCATCTTTCCACTTCCCCACAGTGCACATACCTCGAATTAAAGAATGATAAGTGAATACATCAGGAGAAACGAGCTTGGTTTTCATCTCCTCAAAGAGTTGGAGGGCTTGAGGTATAGCCTGGTCTTTGCAGAGACTGTCAATGACGGTATCATATATGACAGCAAGAGGCAGGTAATGGCCATGAGATTCCATGATTCGAAGCAACTTAAGAGCACCAACATTGTTTCCTGATTTGCAAAGACATTTAAACATAGTGCTGTAGGTAAACATATCAGATTGGAATCCAAGCTTGTTAGTTTTATCGAGCAATTGAACAGCTTCGTCTAGTCGGTCAGAATTAATAAGCCCATTAATTAAGGTATTGAAAGTGACAATGTCGGGTTGATGGCCCAAGTTAAACAGCTTGGCGAGAACGGAAAACCCGAAATCAGGATGGCCGGAGCGACAGTAACAATTGGCACGGATGTTCAGGGAACAAAGATTGGGGTGGGAGGCCTGAAAGCTCAAGCTGCCGAAAGAGAGAGATAACAGTGGAGAAAAAGGGGGGGGGTTTCATCTTACACATAGCTGTAAACAGCTGATTGAAATCAATGATAGAAGGAAAATGGCTCAAAGATATCATAGAATGAAAGAGAGAAAGGGGATGATTAATTCTGTAAAACCCTAATTTGCATTCCTGTCTCACAGATTTTAGAAACAATTGACGGTCATCAACATCATGAATTGTAGCAGAGTTTGTATAATTTCAACAAGAAAAAAGAGATTGAAATGGAAATTGGAAGTGAAAATGAGAATGGAAATCGGAAGGAGAGAAATGAAGAAGAATACCAGAAGAATGAATCGGAGAAGAAGAAAGGACAGAAGTTCCCATTGCAGCAGTTTTGCTCCTCAACATCATCTCTAATTTCTGGGCGTTGAAGTTTGTGGGTAAAACATCAAAACATCATTTTTGCAGAAATTGGTGGTCTGAACTCTGAGATCTGAACGAATAATGAAGCTGCAATTTTAGCATTGAAGAGCTCGGACGCTTGTGCCGTTGTGCGGTTGTGCTTGTACCAGTGCATACGCTATAGAGGCTAAAGTGTTTTACTTCCTCCGTACCGAATTAAACGCAACAAATCCACTTTTACACATGTCGAGGAATTATTTTGACCACAAATATCTATAATTACATATCAGTAAAAATTATAAAAATTACATTTTATAAAAGTACGTCACGAGACGAATCTAACAAGATCTCACTTGACTATGTTTATCATTAGGTATAAAACACAAATCTTAGACAAAGTGAAAAGTGTGAATAGTAAAAAAGTGGAATTGTTGCATTTAATTCGGAACGGAGGAAGTATAACATTTTCTTAGTACTCAGTATTTAGGGTCTTGAGGTTCATAAATCATACATCTTCAGTAACTTTTTACTTGCAACGGTTTGACTTTTACACTATTCACCAACTCTACTTTAGTTTATCTTTGGTGATTTATAGGTAAGGTAAGGGTAAACATATTCATGTGGGATCTTGTTAGATTCATGTCAATGTATATTTTTCGAATATCTTTTTTTCATTATTTTTAATTATCGGTAAATAAATATATTAATGGTTGAAGTTATGTATCGGCAAGCGTGAAAGTCAAATGGTTGCAAGTAAAAAGAAACAGAGGAAGTATAAGTGACTAAGGCTATGTTCAGTTCACCTTATTTTTGCTTATTTCAGATCATATCAAATCAGATCAGATCAGAAAAAATAAGTTCAGATCAGATCAGATAAGTTCAGATTATGCTTATATTTAAAAACTTATTATTATTATTATTATTATTATTATTATTATTATTATTATTATTATTATTATTATTATTATTATCATCATCATCATCATGATTATTATGATTATTAGTATTACTAATGCTATTATTGTTATTGTAATAATTATTATTGTTGTTGTTGTTGTTGTTGTTGTTGTTGTTGTTATTATTATTATTATTATTATTATTATTATCATTATTATTATTATTATTATTATTATTTTTATTATTATTAATTTATACAATTACTATTACTATTAATATTACTATTTACTAGTACATTTGTTCAAAAAGATTATTATTATTGTCGTTGTTGTACTTATTAATTATTAATATTGGTAATTATTATTAACGTCGTTGCTATTATTATAAATGTCATTGATATCACTATTTGAAGCTATTTGTGTTCAAGAAGAAGAATGTTCTTTTGGCATTTGTAAGTGTTCTTTTTTATATTTATTCTAATTAATAATTTTGATATGTGATGTTCTTTTTGATGTTGTACATATAAAGAACATGACAATAGTATATGATGTTTATTTTTTAAAACAATTTTGGTCGAATAATATAAATTATATATTACTAGTTTATATAAAATATGAGTAGCATGAGATAACCTAATGGTGTTGTCATCATGTTCAAAATTTTCCCTACAAAGGATTTCAACTTATCTTTCAAAACAAAGTTTATATAGAACAAGACAACGATATAAGAACAATATTTAACCATTTTGTTGAAGATCATATGATTATATATATTTATAGGTTTATTTATAATAAAAAAGATCAATCTATTGATATAACAAATAACATGTTGTTAATTAAATCCAAACATGTCATCAATATAAAAATAACATCTATCTTTTATTTTTAAAATGTGTTCTTTAAATAGATCTTGTATGCTCTTTCAGTATATGTTCTTTTCTTAATATCATTATATGTTATTTTCATTACTACCTAAATTCTTATTATTAACGGACCTTGAACATGAGTATTCTTTCATTTTTAATTTTTTTGGGCCCCTTTCGGAAATCTCGTGGTAAGATGAATTTTCTCTTGGCTGCCCTCGCACAGGGTCACTCACCTAAAGACCCAACAAGCCCCAACCCCCCCTCCCCCACCCACAACAATATTGAAATATATGCTTCCACCAAGATTTGAACCATGGTCTCCCATGTGGGAGGTAAGAAGCCATACCATTGGACCTTAGAGTCCTTAGTCTTTTATTTTGTAATTGTATGTTCATATACTAATGTGCTCTTTTAAAAAAAAAACTAATTATGCTATAATAATAATAATAATAATTATTATTATAATTATTAATATTATGTTATTATTATTATTATTATTATTATTATTATTGTTATTATTGTTATAATATTATTTATATTATTATTATTATAAAATTATTATTATTATGTTATTATTATTATTATTGAAAGTTGTGCATACTAATAAAATGATAGTAATAGTAATATTAGTAATGAAATACAAAGTAATAATAATATTAGTAATAATATGTTTTTTAAAAGATAAGTTCAGATCAGATCAGAACAGATCAGATCAAATCAGATCAGATCAGATCAGATCAAAAAAAAAAAGTTCAGATCATATCAGATCAGAAAAAATAAGTTTAGTTCAGATCAGAAAATTTCAGGTGAACTAAACATAGCCTAATATGAATATAGTTTGTTTAAATTTTTTTTATGAGATTGTGTATTCTATTACAATAATTTATATAATACTGCTCCCTCCGTTTCTTTTTAATCTACACACTATCCTTTTTGGTCTATTTCTTTTTAATCTACACACTGTTGCTTTTTCTATTTTAAGTAACATGTCACATCTACTTTCTCCTCTTTTTCCACCCATGTCATCCACTTTTTAATATTTTAACCCACTTTTAACTTTCTCTCTCACTTTTCAGTTTCTCTCTCCACCTTTTCATTTTCCCTCTCATACTTTTGTACTTCCTCCTTGGTTCTTCCCCAAAGTGAAGTGAGTAAATTAAAATGAAACGGAGGGAGTATAAAGCAATAATGTATTGCTTAGGGGTCAGAAGCAAAGTGATTAGCTGACGTGGCAGTGTTTTGTTAAACTATCAATAAGCTTCTGTTTACGTGTATGTGTTCACTTGCCATAGATATAAATATGAAATCTTGCTCATTTGGTAACGTTATTAATGGAAAAAATTAATTAACTGTCATATATAGCATGTTCACTAGCCATAGATATAAATAACAAATCTTGCTGATTTGTAGTAAATTTTTTTTGCTCAACCTATAAGATGAACCCTACTTGATATGATATTGCTTTAGAAAATTAACACACGCTTAAATTAATTAGGGAAATTTGTAGGCCTGACTAATGGGAAACTATAGGCATGAGTGCATGACTTATCAAAGCCTAAATTAGTTACACATAATTTTGGTTCCTAAAATCATGCTGCAGATCAATATTTTCCAATGAAATTGCCAAATCAATAAGACAGTTGATAAGAAAGCTTATAAATGGTTTGGTTGATATGAATTGGGCGGTTTATTAATCCTTTTAATTAAGATGGCAATACTAATTTACTCCAGTAATCATGCTTCAAATCAAATAATTCCAACTTTTGCCAAATTAGGATAAGCAAATGAAATATCATATTTCTTAATTTATCATTATCAATATTGTTCGTCCTAATTTTCAACCAAATTATTGACTAATATTATTACTATCATTATATTAATATTACTATCATTATACTCTCATAAATGTTCATGTCAGTATTATACGTCGTGATGGGTAAATTAATAAGGGACACCCTAAAAACCAATGTGGGTAAACAATAAACTAATAAAATTCAGAGGGAGTATTTTGGATAGATTGCCTCCTAAATACATTTTCAATGTTCAGCTTGCATGGAACTTTATGATTTATGCATCAACAATTTCTCCATAAATTGACTTTAATGTTCCAATGAAGCCTATTATAGTTGATTATAAATTTGAATCATACCACTTTTATGCTACATGAAAAATACAATTAGTATTGTGTGCATTGGGAGAATAATAAATTGATTGTCAAAGTAGCTCACTATAAGCCAAAATGGGTCACCTTTTTAAGTCAAAATGGATCACTTTAAAATAAAGAATAACTTTTAACCTACACGTGTCACTTCTATATAAGTAACAGTAACCCATTTAGGACATATAGTTATCTCCGTATGACAAGCAATTTTTTACGTCAAAAGGGTCACTTTTATATAAGCTACTCATTTAGGAAAAAAAAGTTACCCCCACTTAAGCCCTGTTCTTTTGGACTGAATAAACCTGAACTGAACTGAATTTGTCTGAACTGAACTAAATAAACCTGAACTTGTAATACCCCGATTTTTAAGAGCGTTTTAATTAGCGTTAATTATAATTATAAAGTTAATTATGTTTTGTAAATCTTTATTTTATTTGAGTTTGGATTATTTGTAGTATTTGTAATATATTTTGTTTTACGAAATTATTATTAAGAATAATGTATTTTGGATTTTAAATAACCCAATTTGAATTAGTAATTCTCTCTCATGATTTTCCTCACCAAAATGATAACCAAAACCCCCACCCCAAATCCTCTCTCTCTGTTATTTCTCTCTCACCAAAAGGAAACCCAACCCCTTTTATTTCTTCCTCTCACCCGGTGGAAAAATCCCAAGACCCCAAACCCCAAGTTTTTTTTTCTCTCTCCTCCTTCCTCCCTCTTCTCTCTGTTCTCTCTCATTCCCTTCGCTGCTTTGCCTGCGTTTCGCCGGCGTCCCAAGCTCGCCGGAGCTTCCCTTCGCTGCCGGTGCCCTTCGTTCTCCTCCTCTTCGTTGTTGTGCGTGTGGTGCTGCTCGCGTGCCACCGCTGTACTGTTGTTTCGCTGCTGCTGTGCGTCGTTGTTGTTGCTGCTGCTGCTCGTTGTTGGACGCTGCTGCTGTTGTCGTGGCCCTGCTCGCCGCCGACCTCCCGTACCGCCGCCTGATGTCGATCGCCGGAGCTCAGCTCCCCTCTCGTGCCTCTGTTTCGTCCCTGCTCCAAGTGAGCAGAGGTACTACACCCTCCTCTTCCTCTCTCTTATTCTCCCCATATCAAAGGTCACAGAGAATTAATTTGTGAACGAAATTCTGATTGTTGTGGTTTAGAACCTTGTGTGTTGTGGGTTTTGATTTATAACCCGTTATATGTTGCATATCACTTTTGGTGGAGTAATTTTGTGGAAATCAGTTTGTGGAGACAATGTTTATAGTTGAAAGGTAATCTGAAGTTGAAGATTGACGATAAAATGGATAACAAGAAAAAGTTGGTTTCGTATGATACTTGGTTTTGTAAGGGAAGTTAATAAATAAGAATTTGTCTATTAAGTGAACTTTATGATGTTGTTACTGGATTTCAAGGGAAATGATTTCAGCTAAGGAGGATGAGTTATATTTGTTTCTTGCTGTGGAATAATAGAGTAACATGTATTCAGAATTCAATTGATAATGTGAACTAGTGACCCTATTATGAACCTTGAAAGAGTAAGTGAACTATTCTTATTTAGTTGAATGGGATGGAAAATAGTTGTTATCAAGTAATAATTAAGGATTTGAAATGTTATGTGCTAGTAAGAAGCGACCTATCTTTCCTGACTCTAATGTTGTTAGAAAGTTATATACCTTATAAATATGGAATAAATATGTCTTATCTTTTCTTAAGTAATCGAAAAGTATGAAAAGATGAGTCTTGTTCTTATGAATGACGAGTTATGAAATGTATACTAAGAAATGACATATGTGAAGCCATGATGTTATGAAAAGGGTCTTATGCTACGTCTCCATAAATGATCTAAAAGTGTGAAAGAATTATTATGACGTTTATGTTATGATTTTCTTATGTATTTCCAATATACTGGAGGTGATGAGTTATGTTTATAAAGTCTCGATTATGCCAGAGTATACCTTTAAATTCCGAAATAATCAGAAAGCATGAATGATTCATAAACGATGTAAAATACGAAACGACTACTATGCTTATGCTATGTATCTGTTATGCTTCAGATATGCTTCTGTTATGTATTTTGAAGGGTATTTTAAGTTATGAGATATGCTTCTGAATACCTGATTATGCAAAAGTATATGAACATGATTATGAATATGTCATGCATCTGACAGCTTTCCATGATTATGATTACGATGATGTAATGTAATCATGTTTATTTTATGATTAAGATACGTTCCATGATTATGATTACGATGATGTAATGTTATGTTATGATTAAGATACGTTCCATGATTATGATTACGATGATGTAATGTAATTATGGTTACGTTATGATGATGATGATGTAACATAATTACGATTACCATGAGGTAATGTGATTATGAATATGTTTGCTTATGATTACGTTCCATGATTATGATTACGATGATGTAATGTAATTATGGTTACGATATGATGATAATGACGCATCATGATTACGATTACCATTAGGTAATGTGATTATGATTCGTAAAAGCAATGAAACATGATAAAGAAAAGTGAAAGATGGTTCTTGGCTGAGTATTCTTCTATTGGTCATGCACGTTCCATTCTGGCGGTGTTGTCACCTTCTGCTGGGGGATGAAAATCTTCCGTGGCACCCGTGTTCTAGCCACCTTCTGTTGGGGGATGAAAAAAGATCTCCCGTGGCATGCCACCTTCTGTTGGGCGACGAAAGTCTCCCGTGGCATTTTATGTTGGTCGTGCATGTTCCATCCCGGCGGTTCTTGTCACCTTCTGTTGGGGGACATAGTCTTCCGTGACACCCGCATACGGCTATGTCACCTTCTGTTGGGAGATAATAATCTTCCGTGGCATCCGTGATACGTTATGCCACCTTCTGTTGGGCGATGAAAAAAGATCTCCCGTGGCACGCCACCTTCTGTTGGGCGACGAAAGTCTCCCGTGGCACCTGCAGTCGGTTTGCCCCTTCTGTTGGCGAACTAAGGTTCTCCGTGGCTACCTTCTGTCGTATTCGCCAAGTTACCAAAATGAATAAGTAAAATGAAAAGATAAGGATGAATCTCATGATATGATATGAACCGATATGATATGTTATACAATGATTTATGTTGCTCTTCTCTTTACTAAATGCATGCTCTTTCTTGTTTTACAAAGCTCAGATGTTAATCAAGTTACTAATATGAATTAAGTAAGGTGGAAAGTTATGATGAAACTTATGATATGATACGAATATGCTATAGAGATGATGTATTAAATGATTTAATGCTATGAAGTATGACGATATTGATGTTACGGAAGCATGATGATGATTGCGATTATGTTTTATGATTTCACATATTATGTTATCGATGATTGGATTGGGAGATATGGAATGTTCTATGAATATGATGATTAGTGATGTTTATGAACGAATGCTATGAAATAACTATGTTATTAAGATGAATGATAATGGATGATGTGAGTATTGCTATGTTGTTGTGATATGGTTATGAATGATGAGAACATGATGATTACGTGAGAGTCGTAGACACCAAAGCATGTTTTAAGAATGATTTATGGGTTAGTACTCAGCGTTGTGCTGATGTGTATGTCAATGTTTTGTTTTGTCACTACTGTGGCCTGTCACTTGGTGGGTGGCAGTGTTACAATAGTTCCAGGTTGAAGTTATGGAGCACATTTTCCAAGATAGAAGCAGTTAAGTACTAAGAGCTCATCTATGATTGTTTTATGTTTATTTTTTTTTAGGCGAGGACGTTCCGCTTTGTAATAGTTAATAAGTAATGGTTTAGTTCCATTTCTAGTTATGGTTGAGCAATAGTGCTCCCGATTCTCTTTAGCTGCTACTCCGCGAAAGCGTTGAGTTTGGTTTTGGTATATTTTATTGTAACAGGTTCTTCAATCATTTTTTCCATTGTGGGTTGTCCAATTTACAGAGGAAACTCTGCCGAAATTTCCAGAAAATAGTGAACTATTATTAAAGTGTTTCCTTAAAGAGGGGCAAATGTAGGTAATGTCCCTGTAAGTTAATGTTAAAGGTCGCCTTGTATTTTCCCCTAGTGGAAAGTACGGCGGTAACGCGCCGACTAAGTTAAGTATTCCGCTGCTAATCTTGATTTATTAGCTTAATAAGGGTGTATGAAAGTCGGGGCGTTACAGAGTGGTATCAGAGCCGAAACCTAGCCGGAAGTGCGGAGTCTTAGACTTTGCATCGCCTAGGTATGATCCTTTGGGAAATTAGACGATAAGGAAATTGAAGTTCATTTTGATGATTAATTGGGTTAATAGAATTTAAGATATGAGAAATAGTGTTATGAATGCCCTATTGGAGTTTAAGTGGTTATACCTGGACCTAGTTGGTCTTAAGTTATATGATTATATGAATGTTGTGATGTACGTGACGTTATGTGAATTTTAGTAGTTTTTCGATTAATTTTAACTTATATGGTTTGAGTAATCAAAAGGTTTTCAAACGAGATCTCACTGAATGAGTTAGTTAGAATTCATTGCCAACAAGTTTACCCCTTTTGTTTTCTTTGCTCCTCGATTTCGCGAGTCGAGTTGAAGTAGAGTTACAAAAGATGATGGCGGAATGGAGGCTGAATTCCTAACGAAGCCATGAAAGCTTGAGATCTTGGTTTTTGTCTAAATGAATTTAGCTTATTGTTCCCTCGATCAACTTATTGCAAGTTTCGAGGACGAAACTTTTTTATAAGGGTGGTAGGATGTAATACCCCGATTTTTAAGAGCGTTTTAATTAGCGTTAATTATAATTATAAAGTTAATTATGTTTTGTAAATCTTTATTTTATTTGAGTTTGGATTATTTGTAGTATTTGTAATATATTTTGTTTTACGAAATTATTATTAAGAATAATGTATTTTGGATTTTAAATAACCCAATTTGAATTAGTAATTCTCTCTCATGATTTTCCTCACCAAAATGATAACCAAAACCCCCACCCCAAATCCTCTCTCTCCGTTATTTCTCTCTCACCAAAAGGAAACCCAACCCCTTTTATTTCTTCCTCTCACCCTAAGGAAAAATCCCAAGACCCCAAACCCCAAGTTTTTTTTTTCTCTCTCCTCCTCCCTCCCTCTTCTCTCTCTCGTTCTCTCTCATTCCCTTCGCTGCTTTGCTGCGTTTCGCCGGCGTCCCAAGCTCGCCGGAGCTTCCCTTCGCCGCCAGGTGCCCTTCCGTTCTCCTCCTCTTCGTTGTTGTGCGTGTGGTGCTGCTCGCGTGCCACCGCCGTATCGTTGTTTCGCCGCTGTGCGTCGTTGTTGTTGTTGTTGCTGCCGGCCGCCGTTGTTGGACGCCGCTGCTGTTGTCGTGGCCCCCGCTCGCCGCCGACCTCCCGTACCGCCGCCCGATGTCGATCGCCGGAGCTCGCCTCCTCTCGTGCCTCTCGTTTCGTCCCCTCGCTCCAAGTGAGCGAGAGGTACTACACCCTCCTCTTCCTCTCTCTTATTCTCCCCATATCAAAGGTCACAGAGAATTAATTTGTGAACGAAATTCGATTGTTGTGGTTTAGAACCTTGTGTGTTGTGGGTTTTGATTTATAACCCGTTATATGTTGCATATCACTTTTGGTGGAGTAATTTTGTGGAAATCGGTTTGTGGAGACAATGTTTATAGTTGAAAGGTAATCGAAGTTGAAGATTGACGATAAAATGGATAACAAGAAAAAGTTGGTTTCGTATGATACTTGGTTTTGTAAGGGAAGTTAATAAATAAGAATTTGTCTATTAAGTGAACTTTATGATGTTGTTACCGGATTTCAAGGGAAATGATTTCAGCTAAGGAGGATGAGTTATATTTGTTTCTTCTTTGTGGAATAATAGAGTAACATGTATTCAGAATTCAATTGATAATGTGAACTAGTGACCCTATTATGAACCTTGAAAGAGTAAGTGAACTATTCTTATTTAGTTGAATGGGATGGAAAATAGTTGTTATCAAGTAATAATTAAGGATTTGAAATGTTATGTGCTAGTAAGAAGCGACCTATCTTTCCCGACTCTAATGTTGTTAGAAAGTTATATACCTTATAAATATGGAATAAATATGTCTTATCTTTTCTTAAGTAATCGAAAAGTATGAAAAGATGAGTCTTGTTCTTATGAATGACGAGTTATGAAATGTATACTAAGAAATGACATATGTGAAGCCATGATGTTATGAAAAGGGTCTTATGCTACGTCTCCATAAATGATCTAAAAGTGTGAAAGAATTATTATGACGTTTATGTTATGATTTTCTTATGTATTTCCAATATACTTGGAGGTGATGAGTTATGTTTATAAAGTCTCGATTATGCCGAGTATACCTTTAAATTCCGAAATAATCGAAAGCATGAATGATTCATAAACGATGTAAAATACGAAACGACTACTATGCTTATGCTATGTATCCGTTATGCTTCGATATGCTTCGTTATGTATTTTGAAGGGTATTTTAAGTTATGAGATATGCTTCGAATACCCGATTATGCAAAAGTATATGAACATGATTATGAATATGTCATGCATCCGACTGCCTTTCCATGATTATGATTACGATGATGTAATGTAATCATGTTTATTTTATGATTAAGATACGTTCCATGATTATGATTACGATGATGTAATGTTATGTTATGATTAAGATACGTTCCATGATTATGATTACGATGATGTAATGTAATTATGGTTACGTTATGATGATGATGATGTAACATAATTACGATTACCATGAGGTAATGTGATTATGAATATGTTTGCTTATGATTACGTTCCATGATTATGATTACGATGATGTAATGTAATTATGGTTACGATATGATGATAATGACGCATCATGATTACGATTACCATTAGGTAATGTGATTATGATTCGTAAAAGCAATGAAACATGATAAAGAAAAGTGAAAGATGGTTCTTGGGCCGAGTATTCTTCTATTGGGTCATGCACGTTCCATTCGGCGGTGTTGTCACCTTCTCGCCTGGGGGATGAAAATCTTCCGTGGCACCCGTGTTCTAGCCACCTTCCGTCGGGGGATGAAAAAAGATCTCCCGTGGCATGCCACCTTCTCGGGCGGGCGACGAAAGTCTCCCGTGGCATTTTATGTTGGTCGTGCATGTTCCATCCCTAGCGGTTCTTGTCACCTTCTCGTTGGGGGACATAGTCTTCCGTGACACCCGCATACGGCTATGTCACCTTCTGTTGGGAGATAATAATCTTCCGTGGCATCCGTATTCTGTTATGCCACCTTCTGTTGGGCGATGAAAAAAGATCTCCCGTGGCACGCCACCTTCTGTTGGGCGACGAAAGTCTCCCGTGGCACCTGCAGTCGGTTTGCCCCTTCTGTTGGCGAACTAAGGTTCTCCGTGGCTACCTTCTGTCGTATTCGCCAAGTTACCAAAATGAATAAGTAAAATGAAAAGATAAGGATGAATCTCATGATATGATATGAACCGATATGATATGTTATACAATGATTTATGTTGCTCTTCTCTTTACTAAATGCATGCTCTTTCTTGTTTTACAAAGCTCAGATGTTAATCAAGTTACTAATATGAATTAAGTAAGGTGGAAAGTTATGATGAAACTTATGATATGATACGAATATGCTATAGAGATGATGTATTAAATGATTTAATGCTATGAAGTATGACGATATTGATGTTACGGAAGCATGATGATGATTGCGATTATGTTTTATGATTTCACATATTATGTTATCGATGATTGGATTGGGAGATATGGAATGTTCTATGAATATGATGATTAGTGATGTTTATGAACGAATGTTATGAAATAACTATGTTATTAAGATGAATGATAATGGATGATGTGAGTATTGCTATGTTGTTGTGATATGGTTATGAATGATGAGAACATGATGATTACGTGAGAGTCGTAGACACCAAAGCATGTTTTAAGAATGATTTATGGGTTAGTACTCAGCGTTGTGCTGATGTGTATGTCAATGTTTTGTTTTGTCACTACTGTGGCCTGTCACTTGGTGGGTGGCAGTGTTACAATAGTTCCAGGTTGAAGTTATGGAGCACATTTTCCAAGATAGAAGCAGTTAAGTACTAAGAGCTCATCTATGATTGTTTTATGTTTATTTTTTTTTAGGCGAGGACGTTCCGCTTTGTAATAGTTAATAAGTAATGGTTTAGTTCCATTTCTAGTTATGGTTGAGCAATAGTGCTCCCGATTCTCTTTAGCTGCTACTCCGCGAAAGCGTTGAGTTTGGTTTTGGTATATTTTATTGTAACAGGTTCTTCAATCATTTTTTCCATTGTGGGTTGTCCAATTTACAGAGGAAACTCTGCCGAAATTTCCAGAAAATAGTGAACTATTATTAAAGTGTTTCCTTAAAGAGGGGCAAATGTAGGTAATGTCCCTGTAAGTTAATGTTAAAGGTCGCCTTGTATTTTCCCCTAGTGGAAAGTACGGCGGTAACGCGCCGACTAAGTTAAGTATTCCGCTGCTAATCTTGATTTATTAGCTTAATAAGGGTGTATGAAAGTCGGGGCGTTACAGAACTGAACTGAAGTGAATGAAAACTGTGAGAGGAAACTAACTGAACTGAACTTTATAAACCTAAATTGCACTGAATAAACCTAAACTGAACTGAATTGAATTGAATTTGTCTGAACTGAACTGAACTTTCATTAATTCAGTAAAAGAACAGAGCTTTAGAGGTGATCAAATAGCGAGCCGGGCCACCCAAAAAAAAAAAGTTTCCCATTCGTCAGGCCGGGTCGGGCCAAACTTCGGCAAAATTTTGTGCCCAAAGCCCGCTATTTCAGACCAAAAATATAAGGCTTTCGGGTCAAAATCGGTCCGGACCGAAATTTGCACTGAAAAGTTATTTTCAGTTTGCCTAAAACTTGTCCCAAAGCCAAAAAAATCGGGTCGGGTCCGAAACCGGGCCAAAAAATCTGCACAAACACAGGAAAATTCGGGCCGGATCGACCTAATTTGATCAGCTCTACCCCCACTGTACAATATGATACAGTACACGTGTCTCATACTTGAATTTGTGTATAATTAATATTCTATGGATAATTTCAAGGTTTCGGACGCTTAATTTTCCGATCCTTCTCAATTTAATGCGGGTATTGTGTGTTGATAATTATTGTGTTTATCAGTAGAGATGTATATATCTTTGTGTAAGTTGCACAAGTGATATTGATGAATGGATAGATTATTTGATGTTTGTGATAATCTAATGATGAATTAAATTTCCGCATTGATGAAAATTGAATAATGAGTGTTTGAATTTGATTTGAAATTGGTATTGATGAATAATGTATACGTTTTGGAGTTGTTTTTAGGGGATGATTTATTGAACTATATGGATGGGATAATGTGTTTCTAGTTTTTTTTTTTTTTTTTATAATTATAATGTTTTTCTAGTTTGTGATAAACTATTATTGATAATGATAAAGCAGACACATATTGAAAATAAAGTATACTCTAGCTTCCTCCTTGCTAGGACTTATGAGTCCATGTTTGTGAAAATTAAGAGGAAGAAAAAGTATAGCAACAAACCTAGCTAAGAAAAATGGATTTGTATTGATTATGGAAATTAGTAAGCTAAAGATGATTCACACGCATCTGGGAGGCTTGGATGTTCCAAGAAACTAAAATCCTAGTGTAGATGTTTGCTTTTGTCTGTGTCGCTTTAATTTGTAATTTTGCTGTCAAAACCAAAAGTGACTACTAATATAAAACTCAATGGGCTAAGGGAGTAATAGAGTATTTGGAATTAGCCTTAAAACAATAGTTAGACAAAGGTGAAAATCATATTAGTTATTCAACTCTCACATAGTGGATAAAGTATTAAAGGTTTGTTTAATTTCCACTGTTAGCAAATATAACTTGTTTCTCTTGTAATTTGTATGTTCTTATGGCTAATTGTACTTTCCCATTAGTTGGGCTGGGCCGGGCCAAAATTCGGGAAAAATTTGTGCCCAAAGCCCGCTATTTCGGACCAAAAATATCAGGCTTTCGGGTCATAATCGGTCCGGGACGAAATTTAGACTAAAAAGTCATTTTCGGCTTGCCCAAAACTTGTCCCAGAGCCAAAAAATCGGGTCGGATCCGAAATCGGGCCAAAAAATATGCACACACACAGGAAAATTCGGGCCGGACCGAGCTAATTTGATCACTCTACCCCACTCGTACAATATAATACAAGATAATTGTCTCATACTTAAATTTGTGTATAATTAATATTCTATGGATAAAGGGTATTGAAATCATGACCGACACAAATTGAATATAAGATGATGCAACTTCATTGAACAAAAGAAAACGAACTATTTTCATAAATCAACAAATCAAGAAAGGTAATGGTATGGTTCATACAAAGAGTCAGCCCCTAACAAAAATTTGTTTGTTTTATTCAAAAACCGTCTTAATGTAATTAATAGGTGGAGTGGGTGATAATGAGTCTGATCTGTTTGTGAACACTTCAAAGTTCGGCTCGTTGTGGTTCAGCTCCATACTTTAACCAAATTCGAACTCGCTTATGACAAGCACGGCTTGAAAAGCTCGTGAAAAGGCTCGCCATTATTTTTATATTTGGAAATAATGTATTAGATATGTATACATAAATATATTTATTCTAAATATTACACTTACACAATAATAAGTTCATAGTTTTATTGTCAAGGAATAAACTAAAAAAAAATATTCAAAAAAGAAATATAAGGAAGACGAGTAAATTAACGATAATAATAGGTCAAACTTGTCCGTGAACAGTTTGATAACAGCCCGGTCAACGCTTGGTCAAAGTTCAGCTCAGACACAACTCGGTTCGTCAAGTTTCGAGCTTGGCTCGAGTTCAAATAAACTTAAATGAACAAGAGACGAGCTAATAAGAGTTTGAACTCGGCTCGACCGATAAGCACGCCTAGTCACTGATGATACATATGGTTTTAATACATGTAAAAAAAAAAAAAAATTTGTTAGATAAAGATTCAAAAAATATTTCCTATATTTATGTCAGTTATGAATCGGGAATTTCTAGTCTTTAGTAGTGGTTTGTTGTCTTTGTCTAACCCTTGTTTTTCCTTGAATGCCCACCTAAATAGACACATATACGTTGATGAAGATGACTTTATAAAAAACATGACTTAATTCACACTATAATGCTAAAATTTCATGTCAAGGAGCAGAGACTTGAGTGGAAGGGGGTGTGGGTATTCTTGGATCGGGGTTGTCAGTTTGTGTCAGAGATTAACCAGCTGTTAATTCTCATTTTCGGTTAGCGATGATATTGGATTTCATCGCTTTCAAAACTTTTTATCTTTATGCTGCTCCTCATTTTTTGGGGGTTCATAGCATGCTTATCAAGTCACTTTTAGTGACTCTTGTCATTTGTTAGCAATTCACAAGTTTGTTGTTTCTGGCTCGGTTCATTACTACCCTTCCTTTTCTCTCCTTGTTCTTCAAGTTTCCCAGGTTCTCATGTGTCCTCACTGAGTATGATTCCAACTGGCGCTCAATCATCTTCAATGGAAGTTCTACTGATGGCTTTAGCGAGTTTGTAGGTTGCAAACCAAGTCATCTCAACAACCAAGGATCCAATAGAGGCGTTTATGCTACCTTTTTTATTCCTTGTAATTTGGTTTTAATTTACTTTGTCTTCTAAGTGTAGTAAGGGTTTCTAATAACCCAAGTAGTATGTAGTATGTAGTATGTAAACTCTCTTTATTTATGCATATTTTCTCGATGTAAAAAAAAAATGCTAAAATTTTATTGGGTTGTTATGTTTATTTCTGTACTTAGTTTTTTTATCATGGTAGTTGGTTGTTTTTTATTAACTAATATCATAGTCCATTGATCATTGCATTTAGATGATTTATTTAATTTAGTCTACTTTGGCACCTTAGATCACTCAGCTCATATATATGTGTTTGAATTTCATTATTTTTGGCTAATATAGTTGACTTAGAGGTCGTTTGGTTGGAGCTCAATTTCCTAGGAATTAGCTAATTGAGTTTGTGTTTGGTTAGCAATTAAAGATGGGAGCATGGGAAATGGAACTTCCAAGGGAAATTGTAATTCCTATGGGACATGGGAAATAACTTACCAAGGAGGGGGTTGGTAAGTTGAAATTCCCATGTCATTTCCTAGGAAATAAATTCCAATAGATTAACCAAACACTTTATGCCTATTTTATAGGAAATTGAAAAGAGAAACAATTTCCCATGAAATACAACTTCCTATAGGATTTTATTTCCCGCGCGAACCAAACGAGCTCTTAGAGAGGTAGGACTGTAGGAGATATCAACCATAGCAATCACATCAACAAGTTGGGTGAAGCAAAATGGGGCATTGTTATCACAATGGATGAGGAAAAAAGTCGTTAAGTTCCATTTCCATGGCAGATCACCAACTTTCCTAACAACTCGCCGCGTTTCCATGCCAAACCATTGTGCTATTTCAAGGTCTTATGTTATTGAGGTTGTAAAAAATGTTGTATGTCCTTTCTCTGGTTTGTTTTCTTTTTTCCCATTTATTTGGACTGCTCACATGCTGAAATTATTGCTAAAAGATGTACTTATATGATTTCTTTAAAAGGTTTGTAAAGTTTTGTTGCTGAAAGATGGATGTGTAATTGTTCAAGGCATATTCTAGGAGCTTGAAGTGTAAAGATGGAATTCAACTGGTTAAATACTCACTTTTCGGAGTTAATTGGAATTAAAGCCTTTGATCATTGAAACAAATTCTTGAACTTTCTTACTGTAGTTGCTATCTTGCTAATGAATCCCGAGAATGGTTGGAACTGTGGTTCCAAGTTCCTGAAACCCCAACTGTTTCCGCGATACATGTTAATTATGACTTGAAATCTTGTGAATGGCATAAGGCTAACTTTGAATGCACATATCTTTCAATCTATAAATGATTTTGATGTGATTAAAATTGGAGGTGAAAGCTTGTTCAAAGAGCTTTCCAATGATAGGTCATATGCCCAATTCCGCTGAGAAACGAGAAAGTTATTACTGTTTTACGAAGAACTGACGAAACTGTTTCGTCTCGGGCCCGATCGGGCGGTGCGCCGATTTGTGCCCTGCACGCGTTTTTTCGGTGTTTTTCGTTTTTGAGTTATTTTTTAGGGTTTGTACGAGGTTCCTTATGTTATAAAAGGGCTTCCCGTGTTCATTATTATTTACACAACTTATGAAACACTTTTAGCCTCTAGAATTTAGGACTCCTTGTATTATTCTCTCTGATTTTCTCCATTATAGTGAAGAAGCTCTAATCCCCCAGCTGTGGACGTAGGTCAAATTTGACTGAACCACGTAAATCCTTGTGTTATTTGTTTGTTCATGTTTATTGTTTTCTCACCTTTATTATTTCATTGATTTTCTGTTCCGCATTAATCAAACTACAACACCTAGATTCCTAACAATACATATACTATGATTGGTGGCGATGTTGTCCTTAATTCAAACTGCAATTGGTTCTGTATTGACTCTGCAGAAAACCATTGCTTCTCCTGGACGTGATATCCTTGCCGTTGATGAGTCAAATGCAACTTGTGGAAAGAGATTGACATCAATTGGCTGGAATAACACAGGGTAAGTTCTACTCACAACTCCTGGTATTGGTGAATACATTTCTGGTGCCATTATGTTTGAGGAGACACTCTACCACTCTACAACAGATGGGAAGAAATTTGTCGACTGCTTACATGATGAGAATATTGTTCCCGGCATCAAAGTTGACAAGGTATGACACTGTTGCATGTCTTCCATATTTTGACAGCGTACTACTCCCATCGTTCTTTTTCACTTTTATCACTTTGTATTTCAAGTTTGCCAGCGCACAACTTTTAACCATAAAAAGCTTAAAAATCCGATTTAGAGAAAATAAAGTTGATCTTTGGATAATACACATTGAGATGAATTGATAAATATCGTAACACCATTTGTTTTTATAAGTTAGTAAAAAAAAGAAGGTCAAATTCATGTATGTGAATCGTGCAAAAGTCAAGTTTTAGAAGCGAAAAGTATTATTGGAAGTAATGTTCAATGACCTTCGAATAACTTTTGATCACTCTTTCAATTACAGGGTTTGGTTCCTTTGCCTGGTTCAAACAATGCATCTTTATGCAAGGGTTAGATCATAGATGGTTTGGCTTCAAGCTAAGATCTGCAGAGTATTTTAAGCAGGATGCTCGTTTTGCAAAATGGTAAACTAATTTCACATGTAATAGACGGCTAGCCTAAGACCTGTAAGATTTTCTTGACAATGCCATGTATATATATCGTTAATAAGCCATGAAGTTCCTTTTCAGTTTCCAGTGAAGACTGAAGAGTCATAAATTTATCTTGCTTATAATTCCTCCATTTCGAATTAAGTTGCAACACTTAATCAAGCAAAACTAATATTCCACATAACATAACTATGATTTTTCTTATATAAATGTGAGAAGTGAAAAGAGTGTGGTTCAAGATTATGAAGTATTGCACTTATATCAGAACCAAAGAAGTATAACTCTTACAAGTTTGGCAAATAAAATGTCATATGCTTGTTCCGGTGCATAAATGCAGGCGTACAATTGTTAGTATCCCTTGTGCACCGTCTTCTTTGGCTGTTAAGGAAGCTGCATGGGGACTTGCTTGTTATGCTTCTATCTCTCAGGTACAATGTTTTCATACTTAAGCAGTTAACTTTTCATTACACTTGTATTTCATTGTTCAACATAAATGAATCCTTAAAAATAAAAACATGTAAATCTGTAAAAATGCAATGAAAAACAAGGGCCTATGACACCTGACTAGAACTATGCTACACATACTGATAATCTGAAATGCTAGCTCTGAGTAAACCATATGTCAGGTGATCTAAAACGAATAGTTCTTTGTAGAACAGAAGGAATAGTTTGATTTTAAGTATTATTAGCAATACCCCGAGGTGATCATCAGCACCTCCACCTTTAGATGATTAATGTTTTGATGTTAATCATCACTAGTGCTTGCTTATCAATTTATCATACACATTTTTTTTTTAATCCGTATGAGCCACGAAGGCAGTACAATTTATCATACACACACATATATATATATAAGTGTTTGAATTGGATGTATGATATATATGTCTTAGGACAACGGTCTTGCGCCCATAGTAGAACCGGAGATCGTTCTTGATGGTGACCATCCAATTGAAGTAGCATAGCGGGTTTGGGCGGAAGACTTCTACTATTTGGCTGAAAACAATGTTCTGTTTGAAGAAATTATTCTTAAGCCAGGCATGGTAACACTAGGAACTGATTACAAAGAGAAGGCTTCTCCTTAGACTATTGCCAAATTAACCCTTCAAATGCTTACGAGACGAGTACCTCTTGCTGTCCCTGGAATAATCATGGTATGCTCTTCAGAGCCTTCTTTTCGTAATTTTGAAAATCGCAAAGTTCGTAGACTGCTTTCCCTGACCCCTATGTTCGAGGAGACGATTGGTAATGACAACTCTTGTAAAAGATGATGAGACCATTCATTAGTTAAACAATAAAAACTGGGAAAATTAGGCATTAAAGATAAATAGCTCTACAAAAATATAAGTAGAATACTCAAATGTTAAGAAAGGTAAAAATTTAAGTAGTTAGACAAAAAAACATATTGATTGACCACTTAATAGTATTTGGTAATATCAAAATAGTATCTATTCTATGGAGAGATGGTCACTTGTCGAAGAATTCTATTAACATTCCTTTCGAAGTTGAATTTATTGCATTGTTTCCTTTTTAAGTTTCGGGAGTAACAAGAGATTATGTTTTGCCTGATCTATAGTTTTTGTCTGGAAGTGGAAGCCACCTTGAAGCTTAATGCGATGAATCAGAGCCCTAATCCATGGTATGTCTCTTTCTAGCTCGTACGCTCGTGCTTTACAGAACAGCCTGCTTAAGACATGGCAAGGGTGTCCTTGGAATGTAGAAGCAGCTCAGAAGGGTCTTTTGGGCCGTGCCAAGGCAAATTCTCGTGCACAACTTGGTAGCTATTCTGCCGAAGGCGAGAGTGAAGAAGCACAAAAGGGAATGTTCGTCAAGGGATACACCTACTAATAAATTGTAGTGATTTTAAAGCTATATCTACACCTTTGATAAAACTACAAAGATGAAATGCTAGATTCATACTTGTATCTTTTATTTGTTTGAATAATAATAGCCTTGTGATATTCGGCGTATTCTTTTCATGAAGCACTAGTTTCAAAAGTAACAACATTATGTCGATATGTTTGTAAAGTTCAAAGAACAAAAGCAAGAAAAAACAGAACCATAGACGTTGATGCGGAAAACCTAAGAATTGGGAATAAAACTGCAGACGACGTGAGACGTCCATAATTCCAAGTACGTGATTCTTTTTTTTGTGAAAAAATCTGCGATTATACAAAATGCTCAAACTAATCCTGCGTTTTTTCTAATAACCAAGTTAACGTAAGGTTAGAGTTCCGTCTCCAAGCTTACTCCTAAGAACATTGTCAGAAGTCGGTATTGTGACCAATCTCTCATTATATAATTATAGCTCAAGTTGTTAATCAGTCCATCTAATATCAGCTGCTTACCAAATACCAAACTAAAATGAATACAACTAACCTGTTATTCTAACTGCACAATAGCCATTGACATAATATGCTCAATAAAAAGGAACTGAAGATGAAACTTGCAAGATTCAGGAAGAAGATATAAAAATAAACCAATATTTTCATTATAGTGGGAGCATCAAAACAGTCTATATGGCATGCCCTCTCCGGAAAAAAGTACCAGAACTTCCTAATACTTGGCCGAAAAGCAGAGCCAGAATTGATACTCACTTGAGCAGAAGAAGTACACACCTCCCACAAAAAAAGAAAACAATAAAAATGTAAAAGATGATCTGCAGCTTACAAGGATGTAAACACAATCTTCCTGATGACTAAAACAGCATCAAAGGAAAATGTATTACTACACGCAATATCAGCAAAGGTGAACCAAAGAAGACAACAATTGATATGGTAACATCGAGTTGTAACTGAAAATCTGTCCATTGTACATTTCAAGAGGGGAAAGTGCAGGAAACAAAAGCAAACCATCAAAGAGTAGTCTCTACCTTCATAAATAGACTTCACTCAGAAAAATGATAATGATAGGAAGGACTAGTTCAACATGATTAACTTCTCCATCTACAAAGCACATACTCATTTCTCAAAGAACTTCCGAAGCAAGGCCTTGTTTTCTTCACTAACTCTGGGATCAATGAGTAAGTCAGCAAATAACGAAGTAGTCTGAGCGTCAGCTGCAAACCCTTTGCTGGTCATAATGCTGACAAGCTCCAAAGACTTGCTGAGATCATTATTATGAATGAATCCCCTAATAATTGTATTGTACGTGCACTCATTTGGAGGACATCCATCTTTTTCCATTTTCTTTACCAGCTCATTAGCATCAGTTAGTAGCCCTTTCTTACAAAATCCTTTGATCATTACAGTGTAGGTATGCACATCTAGAGCTAACCCCTTAGATACAAGTAAGGAGAAGATATTCACGGCCTCTTTAAATCGACCAGCTTCACACAAGCCATCAATTAGGATAGTGTACGTGAAATTATCGGGCAGCACATCATTGTTCTTCATGTCTTTAAACATGTGTATTGCCTCATCCATCAATGCATTTTGACATAGACCATCAATCAGTGAACTATAAGCGACTACATTTGGTTTTAAGCCATGAGATTCCATATCTTTAAAGAGCTTGCGTGCAAAATGTACTTGGTTTTCCTTGCACAGCGCGTCAATTAGAGTGGTATAGGAGATAACATTAGGGGTCAGTCCTTCATGTTGCATTTCTTGGAAAAGACACAGAGCTTTGTCAACCTTTTTAGCCTTTGAATATCCATTGATTAAGCTGCTGAAAGTAACAACATCAGGTTTGCAGTCATGTTTTACCATCAAATTCATTACCTTTTCAGCCTCTTCCACCTCACCGCGTAAGCAATATCCATCTATCAAAGCACTGTATGTGATGATATCTGGAACTTGACCATTGTGAATCATATATTCAAAAGTAGCCCTTGCTTCACCAACCATTCCCTCTTTGCAATACATGTCAATCAACATGTTGTAGGTATCCACATTAGCAGCTATGTTGTTGTCCAACATCTGAGTCAACATCTCTTGAGCATCTCTCCACTTCCCCACAGTGCACATACCTCGAATGAGAGAATGATAAGTGAATACATTGGGAGAAATGCGCTTGGTTTTCATCTCCTCAAAGAGTTGGAGGGCTTGAGGTATAGCCTGGTCTTTGCAGAGACTGTCAATGACGGTACTATATATGACAGCATCAGGCAGGTAATGGCCATGAGATTCCATGGTACGAAGCAACTTAAGAGCACCAACACTGTTTCCTGATTTGCAAAGACCTTTAAACATAGCCCCGTAGGTAACAATAGTGGGTTGGAAGCCAAGCTTGAGAGTCTTATCGAGCAATTGAACAGCTTCGTCCAATCGATCAGAATGAATTAGCCCATTAATTAAGGTATTGAAAGTGACAATATTGGGTTGATGGCCAAACTTAAACAGCTTGGCCAGAACGGAAAACCCAAAATCAACACGGCCGGAGCGGCAGTAACAATTGGCAAGGATGGACAGGGAATAAACATTGGGTGGGAGGCCTGACAGCTCAAGTTCAAGTTCCCTGAGGAGAGAGATAACAGTAGAGAAAGGGGGGTGGGGTTTAATCTTACACATAGCTGTAAAAAGCATACAGAAATCAATGATAGAAGGAAGAGGAGTCAAAGATATCATAGAATGAAAGAGAGAAAGGGGATGATTAATCCTGTGAAACCCTAATTTGCATTCATGTCTCACATATTGTAGGAACAACTGACGGTCATTAACATCATGAATTGTAGCAGAATTTGTATAATTTCGACAAGAAAAAAGAGATTGAAATGGAAATATGAAGTGAAAATGAGAATGGAAAATGGAAGGAGAGAAATGAAGAAGAATACCAGAAGAATGAATCGGAGAAGAAGAAAGGACAGAAGCTCCGATTGCAGCAGTTTTGCTCCTCAACATCATCTCTCTTCACTCATCTAATTTCTATTTTCTGCCATTAAAGTTTCTGGGTAAAACATCAAAACATCATTTTTGCATTTTCACTCACAGTCTCACACAATGAATATGTAGTAACTGTTTTCATACTAAATTAGAAAGCCTCGACTCTATTGGAACAAAACTTGTTCATTAGAACGCCTCGACTCTATTGGAACAAATTGGTGGTCCGACAAAATCAAAGCTGGAGCCTGGAATTCTAGCATTGAAAAGAGCTCAGACACTTATGCCCTTGCATACGCTATAGAATATAGATTTTTTTTTTTTTTTTTCAAGAGAGGTTACACTAAATAAATTAAATAACAGAAAACAAACACAGCAAAAACTAAAAACAAGCTCACGCCTTAGTTAATAGAGCAAGAAGGGGTGACTTGTGTACTATGTAGTTTAGTTTGGTTGTTTTCTGTTTGTTCTTGTCGCCAAAAAATTTTTTTAAAAAAAAAAAAACCACACCCAACTACGGAGGCCTTAGGCGTGGTAAAGCCACCCCTTGAACATCCTCCTCTAAAATTCTAGCAAGACTAACAGGAATAAAATCAACGAACAAAGTTCTACTATCTTTAACGACTCCCTTATTGGCAAGCCAATCCGCCGCACGTTTTCCTTCTCGATAAATATGGACTACTTTCACCTCCCAATCTGTCTTCAAGAGCAAGGCCATGCACTGCATTATATCATGGACATAATTTCCCGCTACTGGAGCTTTGTTGTTTAGCATCTGTACACATGTTAAGCTATCAAGCTGGACTTCCAGTTTGCTAATTTGAAGCTCATTAGCCAGCTCAAGACCCTTCCTCACTGCCATGATTTCAGCTTTGAGCGCAAGACAGTGACCAAAATTCAAAGAGAAAGCTGAGATGAATTTCCCTAAATGGTCCCTGATTATAACACCTCCACCCGCAGCTCCAGGCGAGCCTTTGGCTGCCCCGTCACAATTGAGTACATTCCAGTCCTGTAATCCCCCGTAATTTTATGAATTATATATATATATTTTAATATATAGTTATTTATATTTTAATATATATTAGCATTTTAATGATTTCATATTTCAAAGGTTGATTATTTGAAAGTCAAAGGAATTGTTTTAATAATTTATTCAAGTCAAATATTTATTAAAGTCATGCTTTGAAAGCACTTGAAATGTTTGAAATACCTATTTGGATTTGAAAAAGGAGTTTAAACTAATCCTAGCGATGTTAGGAGTTCAATTATCACTCCTATTCATCACCAAACTCTATTTGAAGCCCAATTACCTTTTTCTTAAGCCCACAAAGGGGAAAATATAAATACCCCATAAAACCCAAATATTTCCCCACACATTATTTTCTCTCTCCTCCTTCCTCCCACATATTTCGGCCTTCTCTCTCTCCTTTCGTTTTCTTTTCTTTTCGTGCGACTTTCGTCCACCGTCGGTCAGCGTCGCCACCTGCTGCCGTCAGGTTGTTGCCGCCCTGCTGCCACCGCCGGCCTTCCCTCCTCTTCTTGCTTTGATTTGTTTCTTTTCTTCCTCCTCAAGTTTTCTTCAAAGATTATACTTTTAAGTTTGGTTTTAATTAGTTTATGTTTAAAAGTTATAAATTGGTGATTTATTATTGAATCTAAGTTATATAATTTATGTGTTGATAAAATAAAAATCAGATTTGCATATTTGAGTTTAAAGTAGATTTTAAAATGTCAAAGCATGGATTATTAGGGTTTAAGAGATTGGAAAATCATAGTAGCATGTTATAAACTATGAAATTGATTTAAATTATGAATTTAAGCAAGTTTAAGTAGGGGAGTTTTAATAATTTCTATGCTGCTGGAATTTTAGAAAGGTTGTTATTAATGAAGTTTTAAGGGTTTTAACGACTAGTATAGAAGTACTATGCTAGGAAGGTTTAGTAATTGAAGTTTTAAGGATGGAAACAACTTTTAAAAATTTTAAGGGAGGTTTAAAGTATTTTAAAGTTGCTGGAAATTATTTGAGTATTGATTATAAATTTATATTGGTTGTTTTAGGCGGAGATTTCTCTCTAGGCGACTTTTAAGATCGTTAAAGTGGCCTATCAGTTTATTTACACAAGGTACGTACATACCTATGTGTTGATTGAGATAGTATCATGATTGAAGGAAGGAAGTTTTGTAGTATCATGTATAGGAACTATGTTGAGTTCATATATGCTATTTATTATGTTGGAATTTGCATGTTTTATGCTGTGGTGCAACATGTGGATTATGAGATATATTATGAGATTTATATATCATGTTTGTATGGAAGATTGATGGAAGCATGTTGGTCGGGAACTTTATTGTTATTAATTCACATGGGGGAATTAATATAATTATTAGTATTGAATCATGATTGATCATTGTTCCCTTTTTAATATTTCACTACTTTATAAGGACCGAGGGCCTTATCTGGTAAGTTGATATTTTCTACCTATGAAAGGTAATTTGGTTGTTGGCTAGGTTCAACAAATAAGAAAGATTGATTAAAGTTGAAGCTAATTTTGGATTGTAAGTTGTGTGATCACTTGTCTAATCCTGAGATAAAAAGAAAATTGTGGTTGTTTGATGATTTTATTATGTGTGTTGCTTGTGAGTCATAACAAGTAATAACGGGTAAATTATATAAAGTGAAACTGGATAGCAATAACTTTAGACTGGTGCACGTCTGAAGTATGGACAATTAGGAGTTGGAGTACATGGTGGTAGCCCATGGCTTTTTCTGGGTTTCGGGTTGATCACCGTTCCTATTTTATTGAAAGGTTCCGCGAAATCGTAGGTCATTTTGGAATACGGAGTCGCGCCCGTATTTCGTCTTCCTAGGGGAAGAATGTTTTAGATGAGACAACTCGGTCCATTGACTATTCCATTAAAGTAATAAGAATGTTGTTTAAGTTTAGTTCAGTAAAAGTTATCTGCAAGTTATTATGTTATTATTTATTCTTGCATATTATTTATTAGTATCATGTTAGGATTGTTTACTTGTTTAGTATGTAGTACTCAGCTTTGCTGATTACGTGCTTTTATTGGGTATGTTGATCATGGCTTTGCCTTATTGATCCTGTGATGACCCATTTTGGTGAGCAGTCTCTATCTAACAGGTTCGAAGATGATGCATCATTGGGATCGGGATTTTGGAGAGCTTGTGTAGTTTATATTCTTTACTTTTGAGTTATCCATTTTATAGTTGGTTTAATTTGGTTTTAAGGTTGACTTTGGTTGTTGGTTGGTTTTGGAGTTGACTGTATGGTTGACTAAGTTTATTTATAAAGTTTATTATTATTGTTTTCCGCTGCAAAATTCTGAATAAGCCGATACGTTTTCACACGAGCGATAATACTTTGATAATTCTCTATGTTTTATATTAAAAAGGTATTTTAGAAAAGAGAGAATTGTCGGGGTGTTACGAGTCCACCTGAGGCGCTTGCCAAGCCACAAATTTCTGTATTTTTGAGCATTGACAGTGGGCTGCTCGCCTACTTCTTCCCATCCTCTTCTAGCCTCATTATATCTCACTTGGATAAAAGGCATCATAATCTGTAGGAATGTCTTGCCTTCAGTAAAAAAAAGCAATTCCTCCATTTCCAAATCCACCATAAAGTTACTCCAAATAATGTGTGCCAATGCTCATCCATTGAATCATTGACGCAACTTACATTTGTTTCAAGCCAATCTTTGAGATCAGAATGGAAGAAACTCACCTTACTGGAAGGCCCTCCCACTTTTTTCAATACAAGCTTCGCTGCTGGGCAGTCTCGTTGGATGTGTAAAGTAGACTCTTCTTCAGCTCCGCAAATGAAACAGTGGGGGTCATCAGTCATGCGACGCTTGAACCTATTAAGGTTCCCAAGAACTCTATCATAGCACACAACCCACATAAAGGCTCGGATACGCTGTTGTACAGGAGCGTTCCAGATTGCATCCCAACATATTTCATCAAGTACGTCACGCTATAGAATATAGATGGTAGAGTGTTTTGTTTAGAATCTTTACAACAATTACATGTTGAATCACAAAATTTGTTTATTTTATTCAAAATATCACCGTCTTAATGTAATTTTTTTTTTTTTTTTTTGGTTCAGGAAATATAATTGGTCCGAAGACCAACCCCTGCTAGGCTACTAGCCTGCAGGGCACACCAGCTCATTGGCTGGGTAGAGGGGATTTATACCCACAAGCAAACAATTTATACAAACTCCCCAAATTGGGGAGTGATGAGAGTCGAACACCCAACCGCAAGGTGGGAGCACCAACCATTGGGCTTTCACGAGGACCTCACCGTCTTAATGTAATTAATACATGGTAATGATACGTAGGGTTTTAATATACGTACAATATGTTGCATTAATACTTGGCCTTCTTGGAACATATTTTGTTAATTAACAATCCGGTGGTCTGAATGAATAATCAAGCTACAATTATTTAGTCGAACCTTATGGCCTATCGCCTAGAGTCCGACTATTTGGCAAACTGTTCAGTGGAGAACAAGCCTTCCAAATTTTTTTTAACTTGTTGATGTCACCTAACAAGTGTACATAACAATTTTTGCACATCCAATACTATGTCTCCACATCCAAAAATCATGTTTCGACATCCAAACTGCATATTTGCACATCCAAAAAAATATTGAAAGTTGAAAGTTCGAATGTCTAGATCACTAATTGTAGGCGTGTTTTTATTTCGCCTACGCGGTGTGAGCGCGTATTAGATTTGACTACCCCACTGTAAAGATTTTATTGAATAGTTTTGTATTGAAAGAAGTCGCCAACAATTATTTTTAGAAAAAATCATAAACCTTATTGGATATAGGAAAATCATAGGGACAAATTATCCAATGTATTTTTCCCTGTCATGACTCCATATATGGTCAAAGTGAACCAGAGATTGAGTTCGGGGGTGAGGGTACGAATATAGTCATAATGAACCACATTCGCCCAAAGTTGGCCTCTACTAAATATCGATTCGTTGCAGATTTTATGCCAAAGAATAATAAAATAATGTTTTAAGCACCCTAAAAAATATATAGTCTAAATTGGTTCAAGAAACACATAAAAAGACTATTTTTTAGTGATATGTTATTAGGCAATCAATTTACAGGGAACTTAGCAAGTTGTCCAAATTAATCTGATTAATATTAGAACAGTTCTTTAGGTCTTTGATTAGCAAAAATAACATGTGGGGTGATAAAAGCATTAAAGCAGGATAATCATATAATATGCATAGAATAATCAGGCAAGTATAATAATATATGAAAAGAAAATAAAAAAGAAAGAAGGAGGTTTATACTATACAGTAGAACGATTTTATATTAAAGATCTACATCAGGAAAGAAAACTGTTAGTAACTTCAATATAAAAATAATTTATTTAAGGACTCTCATGATTATACCGTGGCTTGGGTCTGCGAGATTGACAACCTTCGGGACGAGCAATCGTGAAGCCTGAAAATCTGAATGTATGAAAGTATGTAGATTGAGGCCCTGTTCTTTTGGACTTATTTTCCGCAAAAATAAGTAAAAATAAGTTCAGTTCAGCAAAAATAAGTTCAATTCAGCAAAAATAAGTAAAAATAAGTTCAGTTCAGCAAAAATAAGGAAAAATAAGTTCGGTTCAAGCAAAAATAAGTTCGGTTCAGCCAAAATAAGTTCGGTTCAAGAAAAAATAAGTTCGGTTCGGCCAAAATAAGTTCAGTTCAGCAAAAATAAGTTTAGTCTTGTCTAATGTTGTAATTATTATTTTTGTTTTTAATATTACTATTACTATTGTTATTATTATTATTAATATTAAATTTAAAATAACGATGAATTTGTATTTTTTATTTTTTTAATTATTATTTATTATTTAGTATTTATTATTTATTAATTATTATTATTATTTATTATTTATTATTTATTACTTATTATTATTATTATTATTATAATTATTTATTATTATTATTATTATTATTATTGTAATTATTTATTATTTATTATTTATTATTATTTATTATTATTATTATTATTTTATTATTATTTTATTTTATTATTTATTATTTATTATTTATCATTTATTATTATTATTATTATTATTTATAATTATTATTAATATTATTTATTATTTATTATCTATTATTTATTTATTATTATTATTATTTATTATTTATTATTATTTATTATTATTTATTATTTATTATTTATTATTATTTATTATTTATTATTATTTTTTATTTATTATTTATCATTTATTATTTATTATTTTTTATTTATTATTATTTATTATTATTATTATTATTATTATTTATTTTTTTTTTTTTTTTTTATTTTTAGTTTTTTATTTTTTATTATTTATTTTTATTATTTATTATTTTGTTATTTATTATTATTATTATTTATTATTATTTATTATTTTTATTATTATTTATTTATTTATTATTATTTATTATTTATTATTATAAAATAATAATAATAATTATTGATAATATTATGTTAATATTTATTGATTATTATAATAATAAGTATTGATAATATTATGTTAATACAGTTTAGTTCAGCAAAAATAAGTTCAGTTCAGCCAAAATAAAATAAGTTCAGTTCAGTTCAGCCAAAATAAGTTCAAAAGAACAGGGCCTGAATGTATTTGTGTTTGAAAGTATGAGTTTTTGAAGGGAAGCAATGTAGTTTGTAGAGAGATTTGTAAAGTATTTGTCGAGTGTTATGTGAAAAATCCGTTCTGAAATCAGTTCGGAAATCAGGCCTATTTATAGGGAAAACGGCACTGCGCCTCACGCGCTGGTTGCGTCAGGCACAACTGACGTGGCAAGCGCATGACGCGGCATGACCAGTAAAAAGCGTACACGTGGTACGCGCTTTGAAAAAGATAAGAAAAAAATTCTGCGTCTCAAGCAGAGAGCCGCGCTTGACGCAGGACTCTGAATGAGTCAGAATTCCACGTGTCAAGGCGCACCAGCCTGGCTCCTGCCGTGCCCTTGCCAGCTTTATTTAAAACGCGTTTTAAAAGATTTATTTTATCCTTTAATTACGGATATCTGATTTTACGGGATAAAATCTGATTTTGACTTAAAAAATATATCTTTTGAAAATATTTATTTATTAAAATAAATCAATTAATTATCAAATAATTGGGCTTTTCAAAGAATTGGGCTCAAATAAAATTAATTATCATGAATAATTAATTGGGCTTTAAAATAGGACTTTAACACTTTTCGAAATGGTTTTGAATGACTCTTCGGACTGCTCTGCCCTTGGATCGGACCAATTAAGACCACGGACCACGGTATGTTTCATTATCGGATCCTTAAATGGGGAGACACGATTATGTGTCTACACTAATATAAATGAAATAACTTCCTAATAACTAGACTTGGGACCGGTGGCACACGTGGGCCGGGTTGAGATTTATAGAATAATTAATATATAATGTTGTTAAAAAAGTACCAAAAACTTTATATAAATTGAAAAAATCATTAAATAATACTCCTTTTGTATTCTTTTATCTTTTTCACTTGAAATCTTGGCACTATTCACAATTAGAGATAATCTTCTAAATTCTTGTCAATATCTAAGAAAATATATAGTCATGTGTAGTCTTATTTGATTCGTCTCAATGAGTAATTTATCAATATATAATCGTTATAATTTAACTGATATGTAATGAAAGATAGCTAAAGTCAAAGAAGTACATTTGCCAACGTGCACAATTTAAATAGGAAAGACTAAAAAATACGGAGGGAGCACAAAAATTGATCCAATATTAATATTATGGAAAAAGTATATGTGCTGAGTAATTTCAACTACTTTCTATAATTTCTAAAGATTCTTATATCTATGTTTACCTATAAATTATAGAATTGTTAAATATGGTTAGCCGTTAGCAGTATCAGATATTTTACATGTATGATATACATAGTTTTCTAATAAAATTTTGGAACACTTGGCATTTAAAAGAGGCGTTAAGTGTCGATTTCTCAGTGAATCTATTCACCTTTATATAATAAATAATAATTAGATAGATGATGTTGGTGAAGAGATTTGACTAAAAATGTTTTTTTTTTCCAGTTATTTAGGTGCTTTAAATTCCAATATTGACATAATCATATCTAATTTTGCTTAGTATGATTTATAGTTTACTCTATTTTGTACACTATCTAAGTTTAGTCTATTTTGTTTGATGACCGATAATTCAAGATTTCAATCTATTCTTTATCAAATTTTTCCTTGAAGATAATATAGAAAATTTAAAATATATATAGCTTACTAAATAAAGAAAGGGTTTTATATTTTAGAACGACTTGTAAATAGTACAGTTAGTATAAAAATGCCATCTATTAGGGCTTAGGAATTTTTTTTTCTTCTAATACTTCCTACCTGTATATCCTTTTCATAACCTGTCCTATTACCCCCTTTATAATATATCTTGTCTCCAATGCTACTATTATTATTTGTCTTGTTACCTCTTTATCAAAAATCTTGTCACAAATGCTACAGTTAACTTTGTCTCGTTAACGCTCAAAGAAAACGTTTTTTTTGTATAAAGTCAATGTCAAAAAGAAGAAAAGAACATACTAGTAAGAGTAATAAATTGGCTACACTATCAAGTCAAAACAAACTTAGTAGAAAATAGGCCATAAATGGCATGTTGTGTGATAAAATATAATAGGTAAATTAGGTCTCATTTTAGAGAGCGAGTCCCATGGTCTAAACCAAGGACTTTCCACTTCACTAGCCTATATTTATGCTTCTTGTGCCATATAATCACACACCCTAGAAATCTTTTCTTTCTTAACACTAATTAAATCTCCTCCTCAAATTTAACATTTAATTTTTGAAACATAACAAGGGAACAAAATAATAGACATGGAAGATGAAAGCCATCAGATCAAACAAGAAAGTTTTGAAAGTCCTTGTTCTAAAAACAAAAACTACAACAACAACAATGCAAACAATAATAATGCAAGTAATAAAGAGCAAGATAGATTTCTCCCAATAGCAAATGTAGGGAGGATCATGAAAAAGGTTATTCCAAACACAGGAAAGATCTCTAAAGACGCAAAAGAAACTGTTCAAGAATGTGTATCCGAGTTTATAAGTTTTGTAACCGGAGAAGCTTCAGACAAATGCCAAAGAGAGAAGAGGAAGACGATAAATGGTGATGATATTATATGGGCTATTACTACCCTTGGTTTTGAGGATTATGTAAATCCTTTGAAATTGTACCTCAACAAATATAGGGAAATTGAAGGGGAGAAACTAAATGTTCCTAAACAGCAAAGATCAGCTGAACAATTACATCAACTTCCACAACAACAGCAGCAACAGCATCCACAAAATCATCAAAGGTTACTACATCACCATCAACATGATCATCATCAATTTCATCAACAAGTTGATCAAGGTTTGTCACCTTATGCAACTAGTGTATATTCTTCTACCAATACATTGTTGCTTCCTCAACCATCTTTTCCAGGGCCGGAGCAGCCATTTCCTTTGCCCTTTTCACCTAATTCCATTCAAAAGAATTACCAACACCAAGAGCAAATTGATTCAGTTGGGCATTGGTGAATTAAGCTATGGATCGGAGGAAGAAACTTATGAATCCTTACAATTTTGATTCTAAACTTTGGAATTTTATTTTGTTCTTGTTCATTTTTTTTTTACTATGAAATAATAGTGTGATACATAAGCATGTAAAACAGGAAAAATATATATACTTATTTCAAAGATGTAACAACTTCAACATAGCTCTATATGATTTTTCCATGATTATGAACTATGTTGATAAAGACATATATAGAGGTAATGCTACAAGCACGCAAAGTAATAGAAGTACCTACATATGTGACGTTAATGGTTTATAGAATTCATAAAGGTCTTTGTAAAGATCAAGTCTTTTAACTGTCTGTTATTAGTTGATAGTAATATTGGTTTGTGCAATTGTTTTCGAAGTAAAACATGATGGAATTTCCTTGGCTACTTTGTCATTTTTGGTTTGTTATAAATCAAAAGGACAAGAAGAAGGACATTGATCAAACTTCAACTCTCACAGTTTCTCGGTCCAGCATTTACGTGTTAGGTGCTTGAGAGTAGGGGGAAAGGTAAAGAGATTCCCTTTCCCAAATTCCCTCACTTTGCAAGATTCGATCCCGAAACATTAAGGATCTAATGTAAGATCCTTGGCAAGTGAGCCAAGTCTTGGTTAGTGTCATTTTGGTATGTTTGTGTAAAGGTTGTGCTGTAAATATAGTCTGCTTTCATCCGTTAAAGCTACCCAATTCTTTTTTTCTTTTTTTTCACATTAGCGGAATGATTCAGAGTTCAAACACACTGAAAGAACAACAAACAAGCAATACACTTAGCATTACAAGCTCTTACACACCAAAAACCAGAACTTAAACTTAAACTTGGAAGAAAGAACTTGAGTAGGAGGCCTTTATAGTTGGTGAACTTCATTTTAACTCTTCTTTTGGTGGTGGATGATAACCAGATCATAGGATTGGTAATGGAGGAGACTTGGTGGATCCCTTGAGCAAAATAACCTGTATGAAAAGGGTGAACGGAAGTAGTGAGAGGAGTGGACATATTCAACAATCGGGACGACAACGAAAAAGAGAGGATTGGAACTCACAAAATGAGCAATCCCAGTGACCTCTTGTCACATGTAATTCTTGGCTAGGGATACCTAGAAGAGTCACTGTCCTTTGTGACTCAATACCCTCTTGAGTGGGTATTTCGAGTTGCTCATTTTGGTAGGAGAACCTCTCCTAAATTGACGCGCTATGAACCCTCGAATTTTCCAACTCGTGAGCCGTCTTCAGATATATATTTCAAGACAATGATAGACAATATCATTACCAAGCAAAATTGAGATCTACACATTCGTAAACCTCAAACGAGCATCCGATTTGCAAATCAGAGAAAAGTAGTCCCAACCATGAACACCTTGGCTGTCCTCTTCCACGCTCACTCACTATTAACCAAGCTATAAGGAGGATTCCTAACTACGCTAGGGTCCCCTCTTTCAATTTCTATTCTTTTAGGTTCCAAGGTGGTACCTCCATTTTGGCACGATACTTTAGAACCCTTCCCCCTACTCACCCTTAAAGCTGAGAATTTTCTTTGTCTCACAATTAAGGTAGCCCAGTCTAGAATATTTATAAGATCTCTCTCTAGAGATTGGGAGATGAAATCAACTATACCCAATAGAGGATTTTTGCCTCTTTGTTTTAATCTTTGTTTTAATTTTTATGAAAGAGTGCAACTCAATGGAACCCACACCATCCATTCTTTCATAAAAAATAAATAACTCTTGCCCAACTGACAAGCAGTAATCAAACTCCCTAATCAACCACACAAAGCATTACCAACAATTTGAAATAAAAGGCTTCCTCTAACCATTAACATGATCACTAAACCCATAATACCAACCAAAGATAACTAAACCCACACTAGCAGAGAAAACTAAGGTAGAAGGATTGTACAAACCCATTTGCAATCAGAGTCGAGAAATGTAGCTAGAAGCTGAAATCGCGGTGCACACGAACTAATTTGCGTAAAAAGTACTTGGTCCTTTGTTCTACTTGAAACGACAACCCTTGAAACTACCACAAGTGTTCGGCTGATTTTGAAAAAGACAAATGTTTCTGAAAATAATTTAAGCAAGTTGAATTATTTTTTTTATCTCGTACTTTAATAATGATCCTTTGTTTTTACCCCCTCATATAAGATAGGTTATGATCTTTTGCAGTGGAAGAAGAACAACTATAAAAAAATGTAGTGGAACTGTAAATACGTTCTTTTCATTTCATGTTCATAGTCACCTTTTCAAATACTTGTGAAAAGGCTCTAAGAAAATACTCCCTATGACCTATAAATAAATGCTCCATTTATATTAGAATAAAATAAAATAAATACTCCATTTTTTTTTTTTTTTTTTTTTTGGCAATTCAAAGTTGTTATTGATAACCAAAAAAATTAAAGGGTTTACAAAGAGGCCCAAACAACCCACAAAGCTAAACAAGACAGAACCAGTAACCAGATACAAGTTACTGGACTAACATCAAACGCTCATTTCCTTGACAATTACAGGAAACTCTAAAGATTATCTCCTTAATTAACATTTGAGGAGTAATACAATTATTAGAGAAGATCTTGTCGTTCCTTTGCCTCCAAATAGCATATATAGCTTCGTAAACATCATGACATACACCTTCGCCTTGATACTCTTGCTATGAGCTTTACTCATTGCAATTCTGCATTCATCAGCAAACTGCATTGCAGTGTCATTTCCTCCAACTCGAGGCTTCATATTAACCCAAACCTCAGCAGCATATCTACACTGGAAAAAAAGGTGTTGGACTGATTCAGACTCTTCATCACATAAGCAGCATCTGGTATTGCAGTTAGTCATCCATTTGCTGATTCTATCTGTAGTTGCAAGCCTATTGTGCAGCCCCATCCAGAGAATGAATTTGCTCTTAGGACTAGCATTGTTATTACATATCAATCTTCTCCATTCCATTTTCTGAGCATCACCTTGCAGAATAGTATAAGCCTTCCTTATACCAAACTTCCCACCAACCAGAACATTATCCCAACCTCCAATGACAGTCAGCAAGTCTCTAGAATCAATAATTTTCCTCAGACCCCAAGAAATGTTGTTGTTATTTTGTTAATAACAACATTAAGAATAGTATGCCTTCTAAGATAGTAAGCATTAATCCATTGCACCCAAAGTTTATCAATTTTGAACGTGATTGCCCAAAGCAACTTTAAAATAGCAGCTTTATTCCAGACCTGCATATTAATAAGCCCCCAGCCACCTGTAATTTTTGTGTTATAAAAAGCCTGCCAAGAAATAGGAGCCTTCTTAGAGTCCAAAGTTTTCCCTGTCCAGAGAAACTTTCTGCAAATAGCTTCCACAACTTTAATCACTTTTTTTGACAGAGTAAAAATATGAGCCCAGTAATTTTGCATACTGCTCAGAATACTTCTTATTAGCTGCAATCTGCCTGCATAGCTAAGCGAGTGAGCCATCCAGCTTTGTGCTCTTTCAGTAATTTTATCAATTAAAACCTTGCATTTAGAGAAGTTAAGCTTTTTAGCAGCTAATGGGACCCCAAGGTATCTGAAAGAAGAGTACCTCTTGGAAGATGGACAGCAGCAGCAAGATTATTTGCTTCTGTGTCATTCACTCCAACAATATAAATATTGCTTTTTTCAGCACTTGCTTCAAGACCTGAGGCAGAAGAGAATTTATGGAAAGCAGCCATGATTTTGCTAACTGAACTATGATCTGCTCTTGAGAATAAGAGCAAATCATCAGCAAACATGAGATGAGTTAGCTTTATCCTTTCACACTTTGGATGAAAATTATAATCAGGATCTTCACTGAGCTCACCTAAGCACCTGCTGAGGTATTCCATGCTAAGTGCAAACAGAGAAGGGGAGAGGGGATCCCCTTGTCTGAGCCCCTTCTTAGCTTCAAATGGAAGAGAGGGAACACCATAAATAAATACTCCAATTTGATTTGTACATTTATCAAGGTACGATTTTGATCATTAATATCTCTAGTTATTAATCACTAAAAAACTACAAAAAGAATTTGATATCTTGTTAATGTATGTCGAGACATATTCAACAACATCTTGTTTTTCTAACATTGTTTTTTATAAATGAATGAGGAAAATATGGTCAAAGTAGAGTACTCCCTCTGATTTTTGTTAGTTTACCCACTTCTTTAATGTGTGTTAGGAATGGTCTCACAAATTGTTTATTAATATCGTTACAATCTCACACTACTTTTTCTTGGCCTACAAGTCTACAACATTAACTTCAATACAATATGCCAATAAATTAATACTTTTTCTTTTTTTCTATGACCAACATACATATTTCTCCTAAAACTCTGTGCCCAAAGAGGTAGGTAACCTAATAAAAACCGAAGGGAGAATCTGAATAGTTCAAAAATCAAAATTAATGAGGCATCTATATTTAAAAACAAAAAGCGTATCAAATTGTGATAACTCTTTTCAGGTAGTCACTTTGATAATATGAAATGACCATTACCAAACATGATTTTTTTAAGCATATAAACTTAGGATCATATCTTGAGTTAATTTTTCCTAATTTAAAAATCAATTTTAAAATATTCAGTCCTACCAGAAATGCATTAATTTAGGAATTTATAATAAAATTATACTTCAATTTATGTTATTTGTGCAGCTATTGTTTTATATTTTCAAATTTATCTTCTTAAATGCAGCCTTGCGTAATTTTCAGGAAGTGTTACTCTTACAAAAGTTATGAAGTAAAAAAAGATATTAAGAAATAATAAGAGCCCGCTGATTTTTAGGGATTCATCCCTGGATTTCTTGAACTTGGGAATTTTGGCTGTCATTGTAGTGGTACAAACAATTGCGAGGGCCCATTTCATTTGTCCAGGTTCGCGTTTGTCCTATTGATCATGTATTAATTTGGTTGGATATCTGTCACCATTGCCCAAAACAGCTTTTATGTTTGGATAAGAAAAACTCCACGTGAAGAGAGCTTGCAGAATTGTTAGCTTTTATCAACGATCGTGATTTTAATGTTATAGAATTTTGTTTGATCCAATTTGATATGTATTTTTTGGTTTTGAATTATTCTGTAGATGTCGTATGACTTTAAATCAATGAATTATTTTTATTTCAAAAAAAAAAAAACCCCACGTACTAGGAGTATAAGTAGATGATAATGGATTGGACTTTTTGGTAAAACTAAATTCAGTTTAAAGTTTTTGGACTCGAGAAATAAAGTCCAAATTTGATCTAAATTTTTCTCGAGTCCAATTCAGTCCAAACTTTTTTCTTGAGTCCGAATCCAGTCCAGTTCAGTCCGATTATTATTTAATATATTAATTTTTTTCCGATTAGGTTCACAATGTTTTCTTATGATTGAAATTTGAAAAACTGAACTCATTACATCCATTTAGTAAAGTAAGTTACATACATCTTTAAAATCTATTACCTCTTTTTTTTTAGTTGCAACAAATGCCTTTTTGCACAAATATTAAGGAAAGAGGACAGAGAGTAAAATTTGACCCAATTGCCCATACTTTTTGCATGTGGGGTAGGTAAAGTGACGATAAAATGGTCAAATTATCCCAAAAATTTTACCAAGAAAGTATATGTTGCATCTAAATAAAAACACCTAAAATGAAAATTGTTGTAACAAAAAACAGAGAAAGTATAATAAAATGCAAATTGCTAAGTACAAGACCCAACTCAAAATAATAATTAAAAACCTTCTTAAAATCCTAAGTTTCTCACTTTTCACTTTGGACTTTTGGAGGGTAATATATATATATATATATATATATATATATATATATATATATATATATATATATATATATATATATATATTTGAGTCCGGGTCCAGTCCAAAAAAAATTTAGTCCAATTTAGTCTGACGAGTCTGTAGAATACTTATATGGTACATAATATAGTCATATAAAAAAACCTTTAATCGGCTCCGTGCGGAATTGGTATCATATGATATAATCAATATTTATTTGGTATAATAAGTTTTTTATAGTCAGTTTTTGTATGATATAGTCACTTTTGTATGATATAGTCGATTTTCTCTGATGTAGTTTGCTTTTATGCGATATAGTCAGTTTTCATACCAATTTATCGTAAACTCGCTCCACCCAAGACTGCTGGTCGTCACAACGTTACCCAAAACTATTACATTTGATACCAAAAAATTAAAACAAAAATAAAAAATGCATTACTTAATACTAATTATTTAAATAGTTCTTTTTATTCTCTCTTCATCACATGAACACATTTTTCATCTTTTTGTATATCTCTCCAATCACATAAATCTTTTAAATATTGTACATCCCATCTATAAATGTTGTAGCAAAAAAAAAGAAACTAACATTAATTTGCCTACCATTTGTTGAATAGTACAAATATACATTTTATCCTTTAATCTATCTCAGGTTAGATTAACTGACGAAACATCTTTGATTGAATTAACTTTCAAGCCTATCTCTTGAAAATAAAAAATTCATTATATATATATATATATATACATATATACATATATATATACATATATACATATATATACATATATACATATATATATACATATATATGAATTTGAAGCATATATGGGTTTGAATATATAGAAACATACATATAAATTTAGACTATAAAAATATAAACCAAAATTTATTATGAGAAAGAGGACAAACAAAGGAAACACAAACACCCCATCAAGAAAACAAAAAGAAGACAAACAAAAGAGAAGGAAGTAGAGAAAATAGTACAAAAGAGAAATATTTCAGTATTTCTTTTTTCTTATTTTGTGAAATAATTATGGTGACTACTAGGTAGGAAGAGCTAAGGAAAAGGAAAAGGAAGAGCAAAAATAGAAAGGTGATGGTTAGGCCAAATTGGAAGAGGGGAGCCAGTGGAAGAAGTTTTGGAGGGTAGTAACATCAGCTCTGTAATGTTTTTGTGTAAATTCCAACAAATGTGGCCATTTAAAATCAGGGTATCTCCTACTCTTTGTCCCTTCTTCTCTGTCAACAAGATCCTGTGGGGCCCTCACCACTTTGTCTTCTTTTGGACTCACAAAGAAAGCCAATGACCTTCTCTCTTTCTTCTTGTTTACCACTGCCCTATGCAAGCAACTCTTATATCTCCCATTTGACAATGCCTATACACAATTACACATGCATGGATCGGAGGACAATATTAGTAATTGAGGAATACATGACCATTTCATATTTTGTTCATAGCAAAATACCGAGTATATAGTAGACTATTAAAATAAAATAGTATATTAAATTTCTAATATATTATTTTCCTGATTATTTGACATAGTAATATTTTCATTTGTTGTTATTAACTTAAAACGCTCATAACCGTATGAATTGTGCAACCCTCGTAATTGAAAAATGACAATTAAAAAAATAGAAACTTTTTTAAAAAATAATTTAATTTGATTCTATCACCAAAAAGTTGAGAAACTAATAAGTAACAGATAACACAAGACAAAATAACCAATCAAAAGTAGCATCAATGTTCAAGTCTCCCATCCAAGGATTTGGTTATTTATTTGGTGCATGCATGAACTCTATATTTAATAATACAACTGTTTGTTATTCTTGTCTTTGTTTTATTCTAACTTAGAAGTATTCCCATCAAAAAAAAGACAAAAAAAAAAAATTTAGAAGCAGATATTAATAAGAAGAGGATTATATCTTGATGTGGAAAAACAATAATAAATGACTTTAGTAACAATTCTTATAGATTTGTAAGCATTCTCAATAAAAGCAGTAAGACAGTACGTTGTTTCCATTTAATTATTTACTTCGAACAATTTGATTTGGCCAGTAGTCAATTTGTATATTTCTTAGCCGAGGTCTAAATACTAATACTAATTATATACTTACTTTGTTTTTCTTCTACAGAAAAATTAATAGGAAGTATAACCTAAATGTAGTACTTTTTTTATTAAGAAGACTAATGAAGAGGTGAAAATAGTACTCCTTCCGTTTCTTTTTAATGGTTACACTTTGACATTTTACACTATTCACAAATTTCACTTTCACCATCGTTTGTGATTTATACATGGATAAAAACATAGTCATGTGAGATCTTGTTAGATTCGTCTTAACATATATTTTATTAAAATGTACTTTTTATAATTTTTACAAATACAAAACTAAAGCTATATATCATCAAAGTTTTGCATTGACATGCGTGAAAAGTGTAAGTGTTACAATTAAAAAGAAACGGAGGGAGTATAAGATAAATTGTTATTCACTTTTTTGTTATACATTATACTCATTTTTAAAATAGAAACATTTACTTTTTCACTTGGACTAATTAAGTAAAAAGTGAAAAAGGTAAAGAAAAGGAGAGGAAGTAAAAAAAAAAAAAAAAAGTAGAAAGAGGTAAAATAAAGTAAGAGAGAATTGTATTAATTAAATGGATTAATATATCATAAACTAGTTTGCATCATTTCAAAATCATAAAAGAAAAATCACCCATAAAATAAATTTGGAGTACCACTATTATTTTTGGATAAGAACTTGAATCCGACATTGATTATTATTATTGATACAAAAACTAGATATGGCCTACCTATTTATCTCTTAAAAAATCTTTCTGATGTGAGTCCAAAATACCATGTCATAGTCCAAATTGCTTAATGATATCAAGACTTTGTTTGCAACAAAAATAGTTGAAGAATAATTTTCTAAAGTAGTACTACTATAAGAAAATCAAGATGTGCATTAATTTATATAAATTACCATGAAAGTGTCTCCTATGTTAATGACCAAAGCATCTTGTCTGGGACGTACAGCTTGCCATTTGTTGTTTGTAAAGACTTCAAGCCCACCAACTTGGTCTTGATGAAGAATGGTCAAAGAGGTTGGGTCACAATGAGGGCCTGTGCCAAAGGTTAGGTTTGGTTCTTTGCATGGTGGGTAACAATTGCATCTCAGAAGTGCGTTTCCATCTTTGTAGAATTTCCTGAAGTGTTGTCTCTCAACTCCCAAAGCTATACCCAAGAGCTCAAAGATCACTAGAGAGAGATCCTTCATCGCTTCACAATATCTTTGATACACCCACCTGAAAAATATATACATATAGTGCAAAATTAAATCGTGTTTTGGAGGTGCTTGACAATTGGTTGTTATATCTTTTTACTTTTCCGGTTTAGCTGTAAAAATGAACATAAAAAGTCGTGTTTATGGTAACCCTGAGTTCCGGCTTTTTCTCTTTGGTAGCCAAACTTAATTTCAATTCTCAATGGTAACCTCGTGTTTATGGTTATACTTGAAAAAGTAGTATTATTAACAATTTTTCGTTTTATACAATTGTTAAAAGAGTTGTTTTGAAACTATGTAAGTATTTAAGAGTGTTGATAGACATAACTATCCTTTAAAAAACACATTATCATTCATCTCTTTCTGAATACGGGAATTAAATAGGTTTTCAATGAGAGAAAAAAGGAAAATCAGTTTTTTCTAAGGGAACTTATGGCATTCTAGTCTAAAGAACCTTAATAAGTTTATAAACAACCCTTTCACTAACTCTTTATAACAACAAATGGCTATTAATATCATTTTCTCAAGTATAACCATAAACACGGGGTTACCATTGTGAATTAAAATTAAGTTTGGCTACCAAATAGAAAAAGTCATAGTTCAGGGTTACCATTGAGAATTTCCCCAAAAAAAACTAGTAAAACTTACTTTTTACTCATGCTTAAAACTTAAAAGTCGTTTTCCATACATTTTTTGGTTGTTTGACTATATGAAAAAGCCAAAAGCCAGCGAAATAATATACTTTAAAGTCATTTAAAATGATAACGATGATCTTTTGTATGCAGTCTTATCTTTGATTAGTCTGAAAGTTTACAGACACTAAACAATTTACTTTATCAGGAAATGTTCATAGGTTTTTTAAGTACTCATGATAATGTAATGAACTTACCCTGTGAATTCAAACTCCTCTCCCAAGGAAGATTTGATATAGTCTAACACAAGAGGCTTATAAGAGCTCATGCTCCCTTCACCATCAAGGTAGTTATACCCAAAAGAGAAGGTCTCTTTCCAAGGAAGTTGTTTAGAGAATCTATGAGCATGGGCACCAGAGTAGCCCCACATTTCTCCATTGCTCCTCTGAACCCTTAACTTCTTTTCCATGGGCAATTTAAAGAGCCCTTCCATTTGGTCATGGGCGGCTCTGAGGAGGCTCGAGTCGATTTGATGGTTCGTGACTTGGAAGAACCCATGAGCCAAACATGCCTCATTGATCAACTCAGCAGCATGTTTAGTGGCCTCTTCATCACCCCTAAAGAAGCCCTCTAGGTCAACCAGTGGCTCATCGAGCACATCATGGTTTTCTTGTAGGTTCGGTTTTATTGAGTTGAACCCGGGATCTTTTGGCCAAATGAACTCTTTTGGTAAGTTGGGTTGGTTTTGCATTATTGATGGATCAAACACTATGCTCTTATTTGTGTTCATAATGCATGGTGAAGACATAATATACATGACCAAACTATGTAAGTCTTTATATTTTGTGATAGGAAGTGCCAAAACTCTAGACTTTCAGTACAATGTTCAACTGCATTGCAATCAAATATGTGGGTGCTATATATATATATATATATATATATATATATATATATATATATATATATATATATATATAAAAGAAACTTTATAGAAATTTAATGAAGGGGGCCAAAGATAATGGTCCATTATTGGGAAGTACATTGATGAGAAGAGGTTAAGAAGATGAGGTCAGGGTAGTATAGGGGGATGTTATCAAACAAAACAACGTTTACTTGGTAACTCTTTTCTTCCACTAGGCAACAATGTCAGCCCTTTGCTATGCAGTGGTTATTATCCTTTTCCTGCTCTTCTTCTTCGTGTTTTTTTGTTCATTTGTTTGTCTTATTGCAATTTGAAAAACTTGCTGGTTCCCAAGGCCTATAGGCTCTATGTATATATTCGAATTTTTTCCTTGAATAATGCTAAAATAAGTATTAATTCCTGAAATGTGCCCAAGTTCAAATTAATTCCATGGATACCGTCCATGTAGGACGGCACGCCATAATTTTGTTTTTTTCAAAGCAAACCGCTACCCAGAGTAGCGGTTAACTTCAAGTTATTTGAAAACAGTATATGGGGTAAAACCGCTACTAGGGGTAGCGGTTTACTAGGTAAAACCGCTACTCAAAGTAGCGGTTTACTATGAAACAAAAAAAAAATTGTTTTTTTTTTTGTTTCATAGTAAACCGCTACTTTGAGTAGCTGATTTATATGCATGCCTTTTATAACTTTACTTAGGGACATCATATAACCGCTATTTGAAGTAGCGGTCAACTTTACATTATTGGTATTAACCGCTACTTTGAGTAGCGGTTTATATGCATGCCTTTTATAACTTGTCTTAGGGACATCATATAACCGCTATTTGAAGTAGCGGTCAACTTTACATTATTGGTACTAGCATTTTTTGCACGCGATGCGTGCTTGGTTTTTTTTCGAGACAAAAACTCGTTTTTTTTTTTGCATATGAGTCAAAATTTGATTTGTTAGAATGAATGCATTAATACTTGTAGACAATTGTAATCATTTATGGTGGCTCAGTTATTATATAATTGTTTTCAACATTTTTGTTAACTTTTTTAATGCTATATTATATTTGAGTTTGATTTTTTTTTTCTTTTTTTTGGGCAAAGTAGTTAATTTATTCATGAGGGTAGTAAAATAATGTCCTCAGGGAACACCATAGCTCCCCCCTTCCTTTATATAATTGTGTTCAATATCTTTTTAACTTTTTTATGCTATATTTGAGTTTGATTTTTTTTTTTTTTGGCAAAGTAGTTTATTTATTCATGAGGGTAGTAAAATAATTTCTCTGGGGGGACACCATAGCTCCCCCTTCCCTTATATAATAGAGATTAGCCTAATGTGCACGCTATGCGTGCGGCAATATTTTAGTATAATATTGATATTCAAGCGTTAAAAAATTGGTTGAATGACAATTTAAGGGTGCAGACATTTTTTTATTTAATAAAAAAATAATTGATGTACTAACAATTACTATTTAAATACATAGTAATTGACAAATAAATAGGCAAAAAAAAAATTGTTTCATAACTCTTAGTATTTCAAGTTTTATTAATTCTCATAAAAAACCACGCACACTTGTCAATCCAAACAACTTAAAATAATTTTTTTAATGTATTTTTAATAACAGTTTTATCTAGTAGGGAAAAGCATTAAGTTTGTATTTTTAATAACAGTTTTATCTAATGCATTATCCTAAATAATTTTTTAATGTGTCTTTGTTAATTTATGGTAAATTTCATTTTTTTTTGTCAAACCTAATTTATGATTTGCATTGATTGTGTTATAAATTTTATTTGGTTAGGCCTTGATAGGCAGTGTATTTGTTTCCTTATTTTGTTTCATATGTATTTGAATATGACATGTTCACAGTTGTATAAGATTGATTGTTTTTTTAAATTTGCAAAAGTTTCCTTATTATGGTATATGCTTTATTTGAATTTGCAAAATATATTTAATTGCTAAGGTAATGTGAGGGATATTTTGGACTTTTCCAAGGAGGACACCATAGCTTCCCCCTTGGCTTATGTAATAGAGATTAACCGCTACTTGGAGTAGCGGTTTTGTTAAAAAAACAAAATTCTCGCGTGCCGTCCTACGTGGACGGTACCCAGGGAATTAATTTAAACTTCAGCACATTTCAGGATTTAATACCCATTTTAGCATTATTGAAGGAAAAAAATCGTATATATTCCCTCCATTTATTTTTACTTGCCATATTTTACATAAATACGTCCTATCTATAACTCCCAATTAAAGTTTGTCATTTTTTCATAAATTTTCTGTCCCCACTACCTTTTCTCCTCTCCTAAACATTTGTACCGACAACAACGTAGCCAATAATTAAAGACGAAAAGAGTATCTTTCCATGATTCTCTCTTTTAATTTCGATTGCACGGACGCTATTATATGTTCAACCCACCCTATTAGAGCTATTGAATTAAGACACAACAAAAATAAATTTGCCACTTTTTATAGATACTTATGCAATAGGTTTTGTGAAGACATTATTCTTCTGGTAAACGATCTGGTGAATCAAGGGAAAGAGAAGTGAAAAATATATATGGAGTATATGAGGATATCTTTATGAGTAAGGGCCTACTCTCCCCATCTTATTTTCAGTTCAGTTAGTTCAGTTCCTAAATTATTATTATTACTATTAATTAGTTATAATTTAAATCAGTTCAGTTAACTTTAGTTCAATTCAGTTCAGTTCAGTTCAGTTCAGTTGTTTTATGCCGAAAAGAACAGACCCTAAAAATGTATATCTACCGTGATCATAATAATTATGGTTTGAATTTACTCAGTAACAATTGATTTAGTCTATTGATTTTTAGTACTCAACTAGTTGTTGGCCTAGGCGATTCCCCGATCATTTATTAATGTGAATTTGAAGTCATAAATCAAACAAACACTTGAGAGAAATGGAAAAGAAAGAGTTATACACATTGGATTGTGCTTAGGAAATAATCTTCCAGTTCTTTTTTAATATTCTACATTATAATATGAATTATTCATCAATATTATAACCTTCGGCTTCAAGAGAGTACATATATATGTAATATATAATTACTTATAAAGAATATGGTACAAACTTGTTTTCTAGATTTAGGTTAGTAGTGTTAATTATGGAGGTTATAAAAATTTGAAGAGTTTTTATTTAATTTTAAAATAAGAGCACTGAAAGGTAGGACATGCTATCATTAGCATTAGCTTAACGAGTATTAACATATATACATTTATATTTAATTGTTTTAAAGTAGAAATATTATATTGTCTTTGAATAATTTTTTTCCTACAAAGGCCGACATGAAATTGTAGAGTAGTTGGTCAGTGCATTTATATCTCAAATAAGAGGTTATGGGTTCGAGTCTAAAAACACACATTTTTATAGTTTAACTAGTATTTCGGCCTAGGCGATGCCTCGGGTCAGTTGCAAATATCAAATGTATTATTATTCTTAAATTTCATAATTAATTTTATTAGTTTTTCGTAATTTTATGTTTAGTGCAAAATTGAAAAATGGACGTTACGACATGATAAGGTGTTTTAAAAAAAAAAACTTCTAAGGTTTTGAGGATAAAAATAACAATTTCAATGGAATTGAAGTAAAAGGATGTTATTCCCTTAATAAAAGTGTTAGAGATCAAAAAGTTTGCTTTTTTTTTTTTTGAAAGAGAAATTTCATTCATTGAAAGTCAAACGACATCTACAATAAGTAATAAAGAAAAACAGGATACAGTCAAACAAGATAAGATCAACTTCGTCTTCGATGAAACTACAATGAACCAGATCGAATATTGTGGCGCAAGTCCCTTGTATTTGTTGTCCCAAGCAATTATTAATGGAACCGTCTATCATTTTGACATAGTTTGGAGAAGAACCTTCTTAATCTATCCATATTGACCGCATCCGAGCTTCCAATACCTTCATGTTGATAGTTTTGGACTTCAACCAATGAGAACAATTTCTCATACCTACAAATAAAAAAACTAGACTCACAACTCCCATAAGGGAGAAGGAGACCTCCACAACAGAGAAGACTAGTCTTCCCATATTAGGGCACAAGAAACTCTCATAAAGAGAGACTAACTTATTCAACAAAACAAAAGGACAAACTAGAAAGTGAAAACAAGAGAGGAAAAGGGGCTTACCATGGATGAGATCATCCATGACAGCCCCTTACCGATGAAGGGAAAAGGGGAAAAAGGGAAGCGACTAGAGAGAAAAAAACTAGGTTTAGGGTTGAGAGATTTGTTTGATAATACAGAAGTATTGTTATACGATTCTCATCAAAAAGTTTGCTTAATTATAAGACATTATTATGTTTTACTTTGAAACATTGGATTGTTTACTTTGAAACATTAAACATTGAAATTGTAGTGGATTGGTAGTTAAACTCTCACATTTCATTTCAAAGGTTATGTGTTCGATTACTAATAGTATTAAAAAGAACCAAGAGGTCAAATTACCAATTAATTATAGATGTCCATAGTCGGGAAAGACACATTCCTATTCTTAAAGTTCTTGGATTTTTGGTTGATAGGTTTACTAGTTTGGCATGTTGTTGATTAAAACTATGTTTTTTGATAATTTAGATGAAATCTTTTGCGATTTTGATTATTCGATTTTCAAATCTGATTACAAATTCAATATTACACTAAGAATCTCTCCATCCTTAATTTCCAAAAAAAAAGAATATTTTCTAATTCTATAGAAGTAAGAACCTAGGAAAGGAGACTACAATTGAAAGTGAGTCCTCTATTTGACTTGTAAACAAGGGGAAGGAAAGTGTTTAGAAGTATAGTACTGTTTAATCTCCCAAGTGGACCCATGTGGACTATGGTCGGATAAGGGAAGGGGAAATATATAGAAAAGAGTTTGCCAAAATTAAAACAAAGTAAATTGGAAAAACGAGGGCTGGGGGTAAAAATCCCCCCTGTGACCCCCCCTTTCCGGCGACTCAAAGTGCAAATTGGGGGAGCAAAGGGGCGAGGACCCTCGATAATGCGAGGTCCGCTACAGGAAACTCCTCCCTTTTGTCTCATAAAGATCTGAACACTTGTTGGGATACGTAATTTAAGGTGATAAGTTGCAGTGTGTCTATCAAATGTTATTTTATTTAAAAAGTAGATGTGATAGGAGTTGGTGGGTATTTGTTAATTAGAGGAGAGAGAAAGTTGGGTAACTTTTTATTGGTAAAAGGTAGAGTATGGGCCAAAGGATTGTAAGAGAGAGAGAGAATATAAGTAGATGTGAAGTGTTCAAACTAATTTAGGACAAACATAAAAGGAAAATTTGTCAGAAACCACCTTTTAAAATCACTTTTTGTTGAGAAACCACCTTTTAAAAAAAATTGGTTAATTAGCCACCTTTTTTTTTCTTTTTCTTGTTGGAAGCCACCTCTTGCCGGAATCCGGCGTTGACTTCAATTTTTCGGCGTTGACCATCAGATTTTCGCCATTTTTGCCCCTTTATCCTTCTCCCTCCTCCCCCCGCATCTCCCGCAACCCCCTCCCTCCTCGCATCCCCCGCAACCCCCCTCCCTTCTCGCATCCGCCGGCAAACCCCGTCCCCCTCGCAGACCCGCCGGGAAACCCCCCCACGACCATCCCCACCCTCCCACCCTAAGCCCCTCTCCCCCTCTCATCCGCCGGCATCCCGGTGGAAGAAATGGCGAGAAAATGGCGAAAAAATGATGGTCAACGCCGGTTTCCGGCAAGTGGTGGCTTCCAACAAAAAAAATAACAAAAAGGTGGCTAATTAACCAATTTTTTTTAAAAGTGGTTTCTCACAAAAAAGTGATTATAAAAGGTGGTTTCTGACAAATTTTCCAACATAAAAGGAAAGTGTTCAGACTATTCTGGGACAGAGGGAGTATATGAAATAGACTAAAACGGAAAGAAAAAAGCATTTGTGGAGCGGATGGCATATGGTTAAAACGTCACAGTTTACAGAGGCAGAGGACAGGAAGGGAAAAGGGGAAGTGGAAGGAAAAAAAGATTTTTTATATAAGGAAAGATAATTGGCCCAAACACCAACCCCTGCTACGCTACTAGCCTGCAGGGTACACTAGTTTAGAGGTTAGGTACAAGGCTAAACAGCCCAGAAGACAACAGGCCTGAAGGCCCATTGCCACCACAAGATTAATCCCCAACATATTGTTGGGATGAGGATTCGAACACTAGGCAATGCCCTGGAATTCAGGGTGGTACTCCACTGAGCTACCATCTCTCCCTCGAAGGGAAAAACACGATGACGAAGAAGGGAAGGGGAATTGATCAATAGTAATATTCAAGGGGAAAAGACAAGAAGGAGATAAAAAAGGACCTAAAGCTAAGGAATTACAAAGAGTGTGGAATTATTATTTTAAAAAAAAATTGAAAAATGAAAACCAGTGACTTGCATAAATGGACGACACATGCCCTTTGGTTTTTTTCTTTTATGTAGTATAGATTTATAAATAAATAGTTATCCTTTTTATCTTTGTTTGGATCGTGTTTTCATATCATATGAATCGCAATATTTCTTTAGTTTCAAAATACATGCAATCAAGTCTTAGTTCAAGAGGATGGTAGATAATGTAAACATATTAAATAAATTAAACAACATATATGCTTAATAGTTCAATTACTACTCTTATTAGTATTACAATTAGTTTATTTGATTTGTTCATTTACTTTACCTATCATCTCTCTAAAAGCATGTGCCTTGGAACTTTTTGGTTGCGAGTATTTGGAAACAAAGCAACTGTACACTCATTCGCTTCAGTGCAACCTCAAAGATTGGTGTTATCGTTTGTGAGCATATTATCATTTTGTCATGTAGACGAAAGGTATGTCCATATCAAGCTTTCGAGGTTTATTATTTTTAATTTGTATTGAAAATTGAAAGGAATTCATGTCAGTCATTTGTGGATAAGATAAGAATATAAATTTAATAATTGAAAGTTTCATATTATTGAACTCATTCTAGGATTATGTACTTCCTTCGTCTCAGAGATTTGAACATTTGTTGGAACTTGGAATACATAGTTTAAAACGATAAGTTGTATTGCGACATAGAGTGTGGCTAAATAATTGTAGCTTACTTGGATTACAAAATACAGGTTTGCATTGTCTTTTAATATAGGACAAACATATTTATTTTCATATTGTACTTGATGTGATTAAATCTTTGTATCTTTCCCAGAAAACAAAAATAAAACACATAGTATATATATTTCCATATCTAGTCGATGCTTTTTCTTCGGTTAAGTTGTTTTCTATTCTAAGTTATGGCTTCTGACTTTGTTGTCCATATGCCTAAGTTTAAAATCATATCCTGAATTTCCAAACACCATTATATGTCCTATATAAATGTGAAATTTAATCCTCTAAAATAATAAAATAAAGTTGTTAATTGTTTAATTTATATTTTTATTTTTTTTAAAGAGCAATTTCATTAATTGAAGGTCAAACGACATCTATAATAGGTATTAAAGAAAAACAAGATACAATCAAACAAGGATAAATCTAATTCGTCTTCGAAGAAACTATAATGAACCAGATAGAGCAATACAACGCAGCCGCCTTGTATTTGCTGAATCAAGCAGCTATTGATGAGGAAGTCTATCATTCTGACATAGTTTGGGAACAACATTTTTGATCGAGCCATGTTAACCGCATCCGAAATTCCAATACCTTCATGTTGAGTCTCGAACTTCAACCAATGAGAATAAGTTTTCATACCTAAAAACAAAAAAAACCATACTCACAACTCCCATAGGGGAGAAGGAGATCTCCACAACTGAGACTAAAAACCCCATAACACGGTTTGAAGAAATCTCATAGATAATAAATTATTCAACAAAATAAGAAAATGAACTAAAAACTGAAAATAAAAGGGGAAAAGGGGGTTATCATGGATGAAATTATCCATAGCAGCCCCTAACTGATGAAGAAGGGGTAGGAGAGGCTACGGTTTGAGAGAGAATCGTTTAATTTTTATCCTCTAAAAGATCAATACATAGATCGGGTACTCATATCTAGTGGCGGATCCATGATTTCTAATTTTCTATATTGGGTGAGTCTTAAGTCCTAAACTAAAAATGTTGTTTCCCCTGACTAATAAGATTTCTTAAAATCATACATAGTTATGCTCATGTATATATATTATGCTCCCATCAAATTTTTTTGTTTTCCCCGTTTGATTTCAACACATACCAAGGAACAATGCAAATAAACGGAGTCAGGGTCACATGAACATTGTTGTGAGAAGAAAATGAAAGCGGGAAGAACACTACAAGAAAACCAAAAAAAATAAAGAGGAGAAAACAGTAGGAAAAAGAATGAAAGTATTAATCAATATATATATATATAAAGGAGGAACTTTTCGGGAACATAGGGAGCTCCTCAAGATTTCGAGCTCATAGAGCGCGCCACGTCATCAATTAAATTATTATATCATGAAAATTGTATATAACTTTTGCTACGTAATTCGGAATATTATAATTTTTGTACCAGTGGAGAGTGCTCGGAATATGCTTCGAAATAAGATCCATTTAAACTTTTCGGGAGCATAGGGAGCTCCTCAAGATTTCGAGCTCATAGAGCGCGCCACGTAGGATTACCACGTCATCAATTTATATTTTTATTTTTTACAAAAATAGAGTTCTAGATGATTTAGATACATATAAGGAGATTTGGATAAGCGAAAATTAGAGTTTGGATTTGAATCAACAACTCAAATTATTATATCATGAAAATTGTGTATAACTTTTGCTACGTAATTCGGAATATTATAATTTTTGTACCATTGGAGAGTGCTCGGAATATGCTTCGAAATAAGATCCATTTATAATATAGTTGTACAACTTATGAAATATAGAGCGCCATGTAGGATTGACATGTCATCAATTTTTATTTGTATTTTTTTTCTAAAAATTGAGTTCTACATAGATTTAAATACATATAAGGAGTCTTGGATAAGCAGAAATTAGAGTTTCGTTTTGAATGAATAACCTAAATTATTATATTATGTAAATTGTGTATAACTTTTGCTACCTAATTCAGAATATTATAATTTTTGTACCATTAGATAGTGCTCGAAATATGCTTTGAAATAAGATCCATTTACAATATAGTTCTACAATTTATGAAATAGAGAGCGCCACTTAAGATTGCCATGTTATTAGTTTTTATTTTAAATATTTGAAAAAAATAGAATTCTACATATATTTAAATACATAAAAGAGTTTTGGATAGGGGGGAATTAGAGTTGCGTTTTGAATAAACAACCTAAATTATTATATTATGTAAATTGAATTTAACTTTTGCTACCTAATTCAAAACATTATAATTTTTTTACCATTGGAGAGTGCTTGAAATATGCTTCAAAATATGATCTATTTACAATATAGTTTTACAACTCATGAAAATATATTAAATTAGATGCATTGTAGGACATTATTTAGTCTTTTTTTAGATAAATATAATAATGGCTATAAGTATTAAGTATAGTGTATTATATGTGATTATAACATTTGATTATAGGTCCAATTTACAGGATTAAACATATTATCTTTCAAAACCTCAACCTTACTCAACTAAACTAAAACAATATAGTATTGCAACAAAATTTATTAACTAAAATCTATAGCGATAAAGTTACATAATAGAGTTTTAGATTATGTAAAAATTAGAGTTTGTTTTTAATAAAACATCCTTAGAATATTATAAAGAGCTCCATCTAAGCATGACATGTCATTCTTATCAATTTTTAAGAAAATATTCTTTGTGTCCTGCATCAATTAAATTATTACCCTCTACTTTCTTAAAGTACCATTCGGGTATTATTCATGTTAAAACTGTATTAGCTATTGTTAGTCATACCTGTTATTGGGATACCATTTAATAATAGACTTAGCTACAATATTCAATTGAATATTAAAAATTATAAAAATTATATATCACAATAACAAATCTAGAAATTACAGTATAATGACAAATACTTTCTCCGTTTTTTTTCTACTTCAACAATTGATTTGGACATGGTTTTTAAGGAAATAAAAAATGGGTAGTTTAGCATAGAGGTACCTCTTTAGTTAACTAGAGTAGGGGACAAATAAATCCTTATTAAAGTAAACGCAACTTTATAAGGCAATTCGGGTAATTAATGATGGTTTTATTAACATAAAGTAAAGGTAATATTGTCAACTGTAGTTTCTCAAAACTGTAATGGTTCCAAAAGATGAAACTACCTAAAGTGGTAATTGTTGTAATAGAAAAAGAATGGAGGAAGTATGTAAATATAATGATATTGAAAAATCTCATTTTACAACACCACAAAATCAACAACAATTTTAACAAAAAATTTACAATAAAATAAAATAAACAACAACCCGTGCAACGCAAGGGCTTCAAACCTAGTTTCCACTATTTTATAATCTTAAAAAGTATATACAAGGTGACTTTTTTCACCTTTTTTTTCGAACTTATCGATTAAAACTTATATGAATTTGTCCAGACTCCAAATGTGTCTAGGTAAGAGAAGTTAGGGTCTTAAGATCTAATTCTAATATCATTCAATATCAATCAGACATTACCACATAATCATAAATATATATTATCATTTACTAAATGAGAGTGTCTTGGGTGGAATATGTTACACAGTAACTTATTGTGTAAATGCATAATGACATAGACTCCAACAAAAATGACATGGACTATACACATAATGACTTATGTCATTCGGTCATTTCTTTCATGTCATTTGAGTTTTTTTTTATAAAAGAAGCGGTGGTTTGTGAGTTGTTACACCATAAATTATGATGTAACAGTTACACCCAAGAATTTGTTTTTACGAAATATATATGTATACCGATATCTTCTAGCTTAGTGCAGCAAGGTGAAGGAGCTATATTTCGTGTAGCCTTGACGCGGGATCAAACCTATGCTCAAATAAACTTTATTAATTTAGTGTAGCCAAAGATTAAAAAAACTACCATCATGAACTTGTAAAAATATTCATGATTTAGTGTAAACACCAATTTATCATCACTTATTTTTTGACTTGGTCCAAAAGCTTTGTCCAGCTCTCCAAACATAGTGATTTTTTTTTTTCCATGCAATGACTATATTTAACCTATAGTTACTCATCTTATAAATGCTAAGTATTTTCTAACATAGTGATTTTTTTTAATAAAGTCATATTTTCTTATACTTCCTCCGTAACAAAATAAACCCAACAAATGAATATTTTATACCTCACAAATAATACCCATTTGTTGCAGTTATTATGTTACGGAGGATTTACATACAATTTGCTAACTTGGTAACCGTTTTTTTAACATGTAAAATTTACCATTTTTAACATAGAAA